>CM041518.1:3600000-4200000 GCA_023091065.1 Dianthus caryophyllus
GATGAATGAAATATCTTTTAAACATGTCAAATTCTCTTTACTCCATCGATGTGGGATAATCAAACTTTGGGGTATTACATCACTCATCCGTAAAGTTATAAGCTTTTTGGCGCAATGGAAGGTTGCATACTGGTGGGGTTGTAGGTTAGGTGACACTCACAATAGTATACAGATGGCCGTATTAGGTGGTTCGGCATCAATAAGCATGATGGCAAGACGTGAAGCATGTGGTGGTTTAGTTGGTAAGCTGAAGGTTGTTAAATGATTTAAGATAAGAAAATGATAAACTTTTGGGGACAAGATGAATGAAGGTAAATGGATAAAAGGTTAAGGAGTGTAAGGTAATGATAACAAATATCAACAAAGAGAATGAAACATATCAATTTTCCTATACCATAATACAAATATCTCCTAAATTTGAATTATTCTTTGATGTTGTTATATGCGTGTGTAGAGATTTATGCGCTTTAAGTGTGTCGTTAACTTGTATTACTATGATGATCGTTGTAATTCTAAGCAGTTATGAAGTACATGAAGTTAAATGCGTTTTCAAATATACTCTTTGTTTGATTTGTCTCGATTTTCTAAGAGAGCACTTACAATGAGACCTTAACATTAAAATGAATTACACAACTGAAATTTCATTCATAATCCAACTTTTAACAACTTATGACCTCTAATCTCAACCATCACTCTTCATCACATAACTTACAAATAGGGATGACAATTTCACCCGCACCCGCTTTATAACCGACCCACCCGATACAAATGGATGGACGAAAACCCGAATTAAATGGATGAAAAGCGGGTGATGGATGGATTGGGTGAAGAACCGGGTCGGATTCGGGTGGAGGTCCATCCGATCCGTCACCCGACCCGTTGTCATCCGTTTTAGAAAATCTCTAACATATTATACAAATATATTTATAATATATATATTTTTG
The DNA here is from genome assembly GCA_023091065.1 of Dianthus caryophyllus. Lineage (NCBI taxonomy): Eukaryota > Viridiplantae > Streptophyta > Magnoliopsida > Caryophyllales > Caryophyllaceae > Dianthus > Dianthus caryophyllus. Next base: position 3,600,945 of record CM041518.1, read on the forward strand.
TAAATATTTATAGAAATAGGTTATTAAATAAAGGGGAGGAAAAAAATTTGGTCCACCCGTTTATTCACCCGATCCATCGTTTCACCCGCGGGTGACGGATGGATGGATGCGGGTGATGTCAAAACCGGGTGAAAAGCGGATCGGGTGGAGCGGATGAAACCGGGTGACGGATGCGGGTGACGCTTCACCCGATCCGCATCCGATCCGTTGCTATCCCTACTTACAAATGGACAACGTTGACTTTTGTCACCATACTTGAAGGTGTTGTGGTTGTAAGCTGCCATATTATAGTTGCCATATCACGTAACAGTATATTCTAAAGGATAGTAGGAAAACGTCTGGAAGTCATTAGGAAACACATGAGTATTTTGGAATAGGGGAGAATTTAAGTTGTGACGGCTGACTCATGAGTGGTTATGTGTTGTCGAAGATGGTAATTATATGAAATAGTGTGGCTGGTAAAGGCGTTAGTAAAACAAAATCAAATTATTGCATGCAGAAGGTTAAAACTATAACCATACCTTAGTAAACCAACCAAAAATGAAAATGTAAGAAATACATAAATAAGTTAAAAATTAAACGCAATTGAATTTATTCTCCAATTATTGTAGAGAACATAAGAATCATAAAATATATCGAAAAATAGATAAAAACCCTAGCAACAATATCATAAATTTATTCATGAATGCGATATTATGATTAATCTATAATTAAGAATATAATAACGTATAATAAAAAAATTAAATTTATATAATTTTTATTACACGTCTCGACATATGCATCATAACATCATACTCCATACTCCGTATTATACTTGGATTTGAATTGAGGGGGTTATAAAACCACTCTCTAATTGTACAAAATCCTATCCAAGTTTGACACATACACCACCACAAAACAAGTACACCACCGTCAAAACTATCGTCAACGCCAAGGGCAAAGTCCAGTAATTACACATAAACTAATAAGGGCAAAATCGTCATTTCAGTTCCCCCAAAAGTTGTGTCCTACGAAGATAGAGGAAGTCGCCACTTTTTCCCCAAAAATATTACCCTAATTTTTGTCCTCTTTCTCTCTCTTCTTCTCAACTTCTCTCTCTATACTTTCTCTCTCCTCCGATCTACCGCCGCACGTCGCCGGAAAATCTTCTCCGACGATTATACTCCGTCGCCGGTCGCCGGAGATTTCGTTTCGTCTTTTTCTGGGATACGAAACGGTTTTTTTTGGTGGTTTTCGATGCGTTATTGGATGAATTAGGGTTGTTTGCGATTTGAAAATTAGGGTTTCGTGAATCTCGCGAATTGAATTCAGATTTGAGGGGTGTTGTTGGGTGCAGAAGGTTTTTTTTTTTTGTTTGAATTAGGGTTTTGGTTTTGGGAGATAAAAATTAGGGTTTGGAATAATGCCGAGAAGTTCGAGGCACAAATCGAGCAAACATAGTTCGAGAGATGCGAGGGAGTATTCAGATTCAGAGAAAGAATCTGTGTATAGGGAGAAAAAAGATGGAGGAAGTAGTAGTAGTAGCAGATATTTGAAGGATTTATCGTCGAGCGAAAAGCGAAAGCTTGATTTGAAATCACTCGATTCGAGCAAGAAATTAGTTGGTTTAGGGAATGCTGAATATGGTGGTGGTGATGATGGTGGTGGTTTGGTGGTTTCGTCCTCGTCGAGGAAGCGTAAGGATAAGGTGGATGACGATAGGTGGACTGGTGGAGACGACAGTGTCGATCAAATTGAGTTGTCTAAGAGTGAATTGAAGGAGAAAGAGGAGAAACGGTCGAGTAGAAGGTCGGGGAATTATGTGTCGGGTTTCGATGTGCAGGAGGGGAAGAAAAGCGGGGGGAAGTCTGAGGGTAAGCACCATAGGTCGGAGAGGAAAGATAGGGGTGAAAAAGACGGTGGTGTTGAGCGCGAGAGGAAGGGTAGTAGTCGAGGAGATAAAGGTGAGAAATTGGCGGAGTTTGTTTTGGTGGAGGAGAGTAAGGGGAGTGAAAGGAGTAAAAGGTTGAGTGGTTCGGGTGAAGAGCATGGTGGGAAGTATTGTGGTGGTAAAACGGGTAGGGTTACGAGTGAGAATTTGGTTGATATTGTTTCGGTGAGTGAAAATGTGGGTAGTGAAGGGACTAGGAAAGTGAGTGGCTTCGCTGAAGAGTGTAGCGGAAAAAATGTTATTGGTATTGCTGGTAAGGTAACCTGAATTTGTGTCTCTGTTTTGGCGTCCCTTGTTTGTATTAAAATGTTTATTATCGTTGTAGTTTATATTTTTAGGTCTTTTTATGTTGATTATGAAATGTTTTTGTGGCGTATGTTGGGAGAAAACAATTATTGTTATCATATACTATTATTTGTTTTCGGTGTTTAATATTTTACTTTTATGATTTGATTATCAATAGTTGCTCCGTGCTACTTGTTTGAAATAACAAAGGTGGAGCATCTATTGTTGAAATGTTGGAAATCAATTGGCATAAGGTGATGATTGTTGGGGTGGTCATATCATTGCAAAATGCGATCTTTTCATTGTTGGAATACTGGGAACATGTCGGCAACTTTAAAATAGCGGTTGGATTGTTATGATTAGAGGATGTCGAGTATCGGACTCTCGAGTACGAGAGAGGTTCATATTGTTTTTTTTTCCCCAATTGTGTTCAGATTTCAACATGGCTGATTCTGCAATAACCGAAGGTGACCTTGGCTTTGAGGCACTTTTCAAACGGCCATGGCAACTTAAGTAAATAAGTTCTATTTTTTTCTGTTTGATGATTTCATTGATTTGAATACTTGGCTTACTAAAAAACGGTGTTTTATCTGGTAAGAGTTCATATTGGTGTTTTTTTTTGGTGGTTTCGTTGACGATATAGAGATCGAATTATTAACTAAATTACAACTTAGGTGGCTCCCATGATTAGTTTGGGCTGCAGCATTGCTCTACCATTGAGTGATCAAGGTGTTAGCGGTTATTGTCAAGTATTGTAATGGAGAAGTTTGTTTTATTTGTGGTGCAACAGTTAAGATTAGGCTGCGACAGGTTGATTTCAAGTTTCAAGCTTAGATTTTAATAACTACGGAGTATATTAATATTAATATTAATACTGGGGTTACTAATAGTTCGCTTCTAGAGCATTTGTACTCTCTTTGTATCAGAATGTCCGAGAATAGGCTGTGATGACTGATTCAGAGGTCTAAATCTCAAACCAAGATTTACTTCCATGCGTGCGATATTACTTTATGGATTTCCCTAACTCTATCTGCTTGTTCTGTTTTGACTGGACTGTAGTATCTCTCATGCATTGTAGATCTCAGTTGAGACTTGTTCTTTTGGTGTATATGTGTTTTTTTTGTTGTTGTTGAATTCCTACATAATTATAGTTCTGTTGCATATATAATATCTTTTTATGTTAGATAAATGTTATTCGTAATTTATGTCTAGTCTAACTTAAAAATTGGGTTCCATTGAAATCAATTGTGTGACTTCAGAGCCATCGAGGTCGATTGCAGTATTGTTAACGTGTATGCGCAAGTATTTGTGGTGTTTTTTTCCCTCAGAGACTTGGTAGAATCAGTTGGCTTCTTTGGTTCTCTACCGTTGACCTTATCGCTATTTTTTGTTTTTCCTTAAGGTCAATCAAAGTCTGACGCTTTATTAGGTTAGGTTGTGTGTGTGCTTCTTTTTCTTTTTCTTTTTTTTTTTTCCCGCAAATTACTTTAAATCTTCGTTGTGGATTTTGTCTACTTGTCAAAAAAGAAAATAAAAATTCATGCTTTTATTTCACATGCATATGTTAATTCAATTAGTTTTTATATCACAAAGAATTATTTGTGAACAGCAAGTGTTCTCTTCTTTGAGGTTGATTTTTCTTGCATCACGTGTTAGAATAGTCAAAACATAGATGATAATAGTATTAGATCTCGGTATCGGTCACCTTCACGGTATCGGATGTCATGGGTTTACCTCGCTAAATGCGGCAAGTATCGCTACAATATGCGCTGTAACATGGTCTTGTTTTTTTCAAAAGCATTATGATAAGATTGTGTTATGATGTTGCGGCCTTTATGTAAAACCATGGATGTTATTGAACATGCTGATTGATTTCTTTGGAAAAATCGATCATCTCAAACTAATGATGAACGTATTGTCGTATTGTACAACTTGGAAGCCAATTTTCTAGTATATCAGATATGGATGGCTATTCATGCAATTTTAAGGATGGTTTATCAGCCAAATCTCTGGAAAAAGTTCCTTGCGCAGTTTTTTTTTTTTTTTTTTTTTGTTTTTTTTTTGTTTTGCCCGGTTTGAGATTTCTTTGGTGCAATGTATTGATTTTGATAGCAATGTCAAGTAGATTGCATATTCCCAAATAAATGTTTGACCTGTTTTATGGTTCCTCGTTTGGGAATTAAAATGTAATATGCCTTTTTATTTTGTTTTCCGGCAGACATCAATTTTCAAGAGGAGCTTAAAAACACTGAACCAGATAGAGATGTTGACAGAAGAGTTAGGAGAAAAAGAGATGGATCTGGTGATGGAGACAAGCATCATGCTGCTCGAGACCCTGATGATAGAAGGCTATCTTCTAGGGAGGAGATTCCTAAGTCTGGTAAGTATAAGGATGATGGCTACAAGGACGAGAGAAATAGAGACCGGTTTCAAGAAGACGTAGACAAGGACGTTTGGCGTCAGGATGAAAAGCAGAGGGATAATCGGTCCACAAGGAATTACACCAGTAGTAAGTATGATGATAAGCTTTTGAGAACTGACAAGATGGATTTGGACTTGTCACATAAGAAGTCTGTGCGTCATGGTGGTGAATATGATCGAGACTTAGACCGTGATGGTGATTATGGTCGTGACCGAGGCCGCGATCGTGATCGCAGTCGTCTTGACCATGATCGTGATAGGGAACATGTGGATAGAGATCATGACCGTGATCGAGATCGTGACCGGGAGCGAGACCATGAACGTGTCTATGACCGAGATCGTGAACTTGATCGAGATAGGGAACAAGGGTCTGATCGTTATCATCGTGAACTTAGAGGTAGGGTTGGAGGACGTGATCATGACCGAGGTCGAGAAAGAAATGTTGATCCTGATCAAGATAATGACTATGCATTGCATGCTGATGAGAAAGGATCAAGATACAAGGATGATAGAGGGCGACGTAGATCTACTGACCGTTATGATGATTATCATAATAATAAGCTGCGAAGAGTGAAGACCGATGGGGAGAAGGAACGGCCTGTGTCTCACAAGACTAATGCGGACGTCACTAGTAGCAGTCGACGCAGAGATTCGCCGAGCTCCAGACCATACATCGGTGCTGATAAATACAGGTGATTTGTTGGATATATTTTTGTCCTCGACGACTCGCAATGCAGTTACTGCTTGTGATGTATTTCCAGTTTGGCCTGAGGTTCTCTGTGCCATTTTCTCGTATTTTCCAGTTAGCTGTTATATGACTATGCCTTGTCTCTTCCTCTTCTTTTGAAGCTGGTTTACAGAACTCTTCTTATTTTTGTAATTTCTGTTCGCAGAGATGGCATCCAAGACGAGACTAAGTATGGAGATTCTTTAAGAGATAGTACTATGCCTGACGCAGAAGAGAATGCTCCCAAGTATCGGTCAGGGGAGAAGCGAGCTAAGGTTGATGACAATCACGTCGGAGAGTTTTCTGAAAGGTCTCCAAATACCAAATTATCGCCTGCAGTTTTGAAGGAAAGATCCCCTTCAATGAGTTATGACCGTAGCAGATTTTCTAGTAGAAATACCAGGAGAAGAAGCCTTGATGTGGACGACACTGAGAAGAGAAGCAGTGGCTCTAATGACGTAAGAGACGTAGGTCTGACTGAAGATAGGCAGAGCGTGCCTCCCAAGAAGTTTTCGGGGGACGAGTATCCTCGTGCAGAATCACCGTTTTATCATAATAGCAAATCTGTTCAGGGTAATGTTTCCTCTCACGGTCCTGGTCCATCAGTTTTTAGGACTAGAACCGATAGTCCCTCGTTTGTTGGTTCATTTGGCGAGGACAACAGAGGTCCTGGGAGAATTTTCAGGAGAAGTGTTGATCCAAATATTGCAAGGGGTCCCGCTAACGCGTGGAACAGTGTCCCGAACTGGCCGTCACCCTTACTCAACGGTTGTATGCCCTTTCAAGCTGGTCCTCCCGGGCCACATCATGGGGCATTCCCGCCAATGTTATCGCAGTTTCCTCCGCATCCTGGGGTATTCCCAGGTCACCAGGGGATTCCTTACCCTCTAGGTGACGGGGACCGTTTTCCGGGTCATGTGCGACCTATTGGGTGGCCAAATATGGTTGACGGGCCGCTGCCACCTCATTTTCCTGTATGGGATGCAAACAGCGGGATGCTTAGGGATGATCCCTCAATGTACGGGCCTGGGAATGTCGGTCAAAGACGAGACATGAATTTAGATGCTTGGAAACAAAATGGTGACATGAATATGGATGTTATATCTGGGTCTCAGAAAGGGGGAACTACAATTAAAGCAGCCACAGATGAAGCATCTTCTGCGCAGTGTGCTTCGAAGCCTAATGTTGAAAGTAATTGCCTTGATGATCAGGCAACAAGTTTAAAGAAGGGCGGTTCAAGCGGTCAGTCACCTATGATAGAAAATATATCGACTCCGGCCAAAGGGACTACCGACAAGACTCCTGAGTCGTCTGGGATTGATGAAACTGAAAAATTGCTGCGTGCTTATCTTGGTAAACTTGATATCTCAATGGATCTGGCTGATCCAGAATTGTGTAACCAATGTATCAACCTTGCAATTAATGGAGATTGCGGGTTTGTAGAGGAAGAAGCAGAACTTGACTTTATGGAGGTAGTGTAACTTCTTAGAACTCTTTATGTTTGCTATGTGAAACTAACGCACAAAAGTCATCCATAATGCTTACTTTCTTTTCTCTTGATGGCAGGAAAAGGCTGTTGTGAAGTCAGAGATCACAAATTTAACAGTAGACATGAAGACTTTCCCCGCTGCAAAAGAATCCATCTTTCAGGTATTTTATTCTTATAAATGATTAACCGGTCTGTTTAATATTTTGCTCCACTATTGGATTTTCTACTTTTCTATTGTCTTCTTGACTTCTATCCAGTTTTCTGGTAAGTTATTGGTCATTTGGAGAGACATTATTATTTATTCAAATTATGGAAACTTAAAAGTTTGATGTTTACGTTATCGATTGATAAAATAACGCATATGTCGAGTTGATGGGCTGTGAGGTTTTAGGCTCTGTGTTGATTTGGGTTTATTGTCACTATTAGTTCACGATCATAGGGTAATTTGATTTCCCAATTTAGTTTTATTTGGGCTAAATACTTCCACTTGACCTTTTTCGCTTTTCCTCCTGTTGAAAAGCAAGTAACTTGCGTGTCTGATGTCTTTCTGATGTTCCAATTTTGTTGGGTAGCATGCATTTTACATCATGTTGTTTCTGTTATGATAATAGCTAATAGTTAGTTATACAATCGGATGCCTATTAAGGTGGCTATAATATATGGTGACGGATGTGGGAAGTGAGCAGACTCATCCTACAAGAGACGAGAATTAAAACTCTCGACCATGATACTACTGCGATCCCCTAGACTTTGACTTGTTTTTTTGTGGGTACTTGTACAAGTTTTTGATGTGCATTTATTTTTCCGTTTGCAGAGAGCAATGAATGTGTACAAGACACAGAGCATTGAGATGATTAATTCTTTGGTGCCTAAATCTGAGAAGATCCGTAGTCCCTCTCCTTCACAGCCCTTACAGCCGGAAGTTGAGATGACCTCGGTTCTGGATGCGGAAAATGGTAACCCTGCTGAATGCCGTATTAAGCAGGAAGAGGAAGCGCTTGTGCTCCCCGAAGAAAACGATCCCCCTTCCACTACTCTGGAAGGGGAAGACAATAAATCCACATCTATGGCTGCTCACGGTTTACTGAACGGCGGAGCTGTACAAAATTCCGTCATCACCCCTGATGATGTTGACGGAACACAAATGCCCGTGTTTGAGGCAGTGAAACTGGAGGAAGAGACCACCCTCGAGTTAATCTCCGAGAATGTTAATAAAGATAACTTACCTGCTGAGAGCACAGACATGGTGGATCTTCCAAACGCTGACAATGAAACTGCCGTCGATTGTGGTAAGACCATTATCAGCGATTCTGGTGCTGGAAAACCGTCTGATGTACCCTTAAGTGGTCCATTAAATATGTGCGATGATTCTGTTAAGGTTTGTGAGGCTTTAATCTCGGTGTCAAATGAGTCTGAGTCTGTTAATTTAAGTCGGATACATGATGCTCCTCCTGAAAGTACACATTGAAACAATTTTGCTCTATTTTTCTTAAATCCTGCTTTTTTAATATTATGGGTTATTTCTGTCTACACATCTCGTCGCATTTAGTTGTGACGAAAGTTCTTTTCTGTCTTAATCAAAGTAATAAAATGAAAAATGTATTTCTCTTCTGCTTTATTAGTGTGTCTCATTTTATTTTTTTACCGTAACTTTTATCTTTTGCAATTTATATTTATTACCAACATAGGGTCCGTATAGACAATTGGGGCTTGATTCTATTCTCATCGCAGATGAGCCCTGCTATGTTTGTGAGTCATGAGAAGATTGAATTTTGTAAGATCGAGTCAACAAAGAGGTTAGTTCATGTTGTTTGTTGATGTTCACGGGTAGTTTCCAGCTTTCTGGTATTGGGTCAGCTACTTTCACCCGTCATCTGGTTAATATGATACTGTCTGTTTTAGGTCTAACCGTTGTGGTTTTGGTCTCGACTTGAGATATTCTCGAACTGTTTCTTTCGGTCAGACCTCACTAGCTCAATCCCCCTAATTTTGGGAGGGTTGAATAATTAATTTAATAAATTCGTTTTTCTTGGCATGTTCGATTTGTGTTACTCGACTCTCGGAGTCGCGGACCTGATCATCCAACCAGGTTCGGGCTTTAGCAATATAGCATCGGTTGTTATCCTAATTAGGCCGTGCTTTTAGTGTGAAATTTGAAGTAAAGACCTGCACACCTGACCAGGTCTGAGACTCGGAGAGTAAATATCTTCTTTGTTCCGTTCTTTTTCACCGTAAAAAGACACCTTGCCCTACAAATTACAAATATGTTTGAATAAGGAGTACTAAAAAATTTGTTTCCTTTAAAACATTGTTATCAAAATTGCAATTCAATCTTATGATTCAAAAAATTTTGATCGATTACGGTTTCACGAGCATGTTCTTAATTATAGAATCTTACGACGTAGAATCATAATACGATCCCACGATTTGATGATCTTATGATTTGATTTAATAATAAAAAATATTTTTAATTGATATATAAATCAAGCTCCGAGTAAGTTGTAGAAACACGTTTATATAATGATACAAATGTTATCGATTACCGATGTTTAAACGGTAAATACTTGTGAATAGTTTTATTCTGCTCGATCGTACGATGCTACGAGCCGATTCTACCGATTCAATCCTATTCACCCTACCGATACAAAGTAGAAACGCAACAACAATGTAAGCAATACAAAGCACTCCGTATTGTCTTCTACTCATTATAGTATCGTACGATGCACCTTAAAACAGAGGAATATATTACTTGAATTACATCACAAATTGTGTGTATAAATTCCGTTCGTTGTTTACTGTATCTGTTATTTTTAACTACAAGAAGACGGTTAAATTACAAACTTTAAATTGAAAGAAATGTTTACTTAATAAAGCAAACAGTAGATTCATAACAACAAAGACTCCGTGGCCCAATGGATAAGGCGCTGGTCTACGAAACCAGAGATTCTGGGTTCGATCCCCAGCGGAGTCGTTTTTTTACTTTTTTTGTTTCTTCCCTACTTTTTGATGTGGGATCCAGGACCCGCTTTAATCCGACCCGAAAATTTATCCGAGTTAATTTTACTCCAAGTGAAATAGACTGATATAAAATCACAAATTTGACATCACCTATTACACTACACCAAAAATTACATAACACCACCCGAGTAAACAACGTATAAGTATCAAAATCACTTAAATTGATCAAATTTTGAATAAGTAGATCCGAAATTGACCTGAATAAAAAAAAAAACCAAGTCTGAAACCAAGTGAATTTCTTTTTTGTTCCATACTTCCCCATTGTTAAAAAACAGCACTAGAATTATTCGGGCTGTGTCAAATTGACATCGAAAGGCCGACGGACCCAACCCTAGAAATGGGCTAACTCGAACTAACTTAAAATTCAAAATGACGGGATAAAAATAGACTCAAAATCAAACCCAAGACCGTATATACCCCGACCCAAACCCCCAACTCTAATGTATACTCCGTAAATGACCAGACCCGAATTAACCCGACTCGAACACAACCCAATTGAGGCTACACTCACCTATCCACAAAAGTTGGGACAAAATCTCCGTGACCATAAACCATTTACGTGTCACCAAACAAGTGGCTCAAGAAATTCACTTCAAAGCTTATGGATATAATTTCTTCATCTCATATCATCACAAATTTAGCAAAAAATAAAATAAAATAAAAATACAGGACAATTTTTTTTAGTGTTTTTAAAATTTTTGCCAACACTTTTAATGATCATTATTATTCAATGGCAATAACAGGATTAACACCAACAAATTACTGTTTTCACCCACTTAATCACTCCACAAAGTTCACCACAACAGTCAAAACTTTTCAACACATAATTCTCTCAAAACCATGCTTCATCATACTGCATTCCTCTGCTTGCTCTACTCCTGTGTTGGATGAGGAGCATTCCCCTGTCGTGCCCGTTGTCGAGCTCAATTACGGGTTTAAAACCCGGGATTCCGATGACACCAATGTGGATGAAGTTCTTAAGGACTTGTTGAAGGACCCTAGGACACAACACCTTGGGTTTGAGTACTATGAGAAGGCGAAAGCGAAAGCAAAAGCGAAAGCGAGTACTTCTTCAGGGTTTCGGCCTAAGAAGACGGTTTTTAGGTCGTTGTTGAGTTATTTGGTGAAGTCTAAGAAATGGGATTTTGTCGTTGTCGTGTGTAGGGACATGGTTGTTTATCGGGTGTTGCCTGATCGCGGCTTTTGTGCTTCGCTTGTTCGTGATTGTATTAAGGAACGGGAGTTTAAGAACGCGGATATGTTGTTGAAGTGTTTTGAGTTTGATAGAAGTGTTTATGTTTTTGCTTGTGTTTCCGCGTTGAGGAGTTATAATAAGCTTCATATGTATAGGGTTTCGATTGATTTGTATGAGAGGATGAAGTCGAGTGACGTTTCGTTGGATTGTCGAGGTTATGTTTCGGTTATGGAGGCCTATTTGAAGTTGGGGAATTATGAGAAAGTTGTTGAATTGTTTAGTGAATTGGAAAGTAGTAAGAAGATTGAAAATGTAGGGATTAATATTGGTGGTGTTGTTCAAGTTTATGGGGTTTTGATTGAGGCCTTAGGGAAACTAGGGCAAGGGTTTAAGGCCCTAGAGCAATTTGAGAGAATGCGCGAAAAGGGTATCCCCTCAAGTGCCTCAATTTACGCGTCATTGATAAGTACGTTGGCGACGATGAGGGAGATTAACATTGTGGAGACGTTAATTAATGAAGCTGAATCGAAAGAAATGATAAGGGATCCGGCGTTGTTCCTTAAGTTAGTGATTATGTATGTTGATGAAGGGTTGATGGAGAGGACTTTGGATATTGTAAATACTATGAAGGGTGTGAATTTGAAGGTCTCCGATTGCATTTTTTGCGCGATTATTAATGGGTTTGCCAAGAAACGAGGGATCAAAGCGGCCGCTAAGGTCTACCAAGAGCTCATTTCCCAGGGTTGTGAGCCAGGGCAAGTGACCTATGCCTCGATCATCAACGTCTTCTTTCGCCTAGGGATGTTTGCCAAGGCGAGGAGGGTCTTCGAGGAGATGCAACTAAGGGGGTTCGATAAATGTGTGGTGGCCTACTCTACCATGATTGTAATGTACGGTAAGACGGGCCAACTGAGGGAGGCGATGAAGCTCCTAGGGAAGATGAAGGAACGAGGGTGTGAGCCTAACGTATGGGTTTACAACGCGCTAATTGATGCTCACGGGAGGGCAAACAATATAAGACAGGTCGATAAGTTATGGAAGGAAATGAAAAGGAGGAAGCTGAAACCCGATAGAGTAAGCTACACTAGCATCATAAGTGCCTACTCTAGGGCCAAGGAGTATGAAGTTTGTACCGAGTTTCATGAGGAATATCGGAGGAATGGAGGCAAAATCGATCTAGCAATGGCCGGGATTATGGTAAGTATCTACTCCAAGACGAATAGAATCGACGAATTGGTTAAAATTTTAAAGAATTTGAAGGAAGAGGGGACTAAGGTAGATGCAAGACTATATAGGTCAGCTTTGAATGCAATGAGAGATGCAGGTTTACAATTGCAAATTAGATGGTTGCAAGAGAATTTTGGGAATTGTTTAAGTGAATCTTTGGTTGTTAAGTGATTTGAGAAGCAAAATGAGGTATAAGTTTTACAGAGGTAAATTTGTACATATTAATTTGATCGTACAATCTAAGTGATCATCAATTCATTGTCTATACTCAATTACTCAAGTAATTTTGCATTACTTGGATCCTTGTTCTGGCCTGTTAAATCGTTGTGATTTTTGAAATCAAAAATGTGAATTTGAGTCGATAAAAGAGTCGAACTTTTATATACGCATATAGTTTTTTCAAAAATGAAACACTTTTCAATATTGCACTTTTATGATGTAAATCGTCTAGCTATCGGTATTACTTATTAGATAACATTAAATATGGAGTATTGAAATGCTAGTAAGTCTTGTAGAAATACATGCACGATTATATTGAGGGAAGATATGAGAAGGGATAAAACAAAAGTTTTATGACTTTTATTTGTTTTTGGTAAGACATGATTATACAATGCTACTTTGAATATGTTTTAATCTAGGGCACATAGACAAAATGTCACTTACAGTAACTTGCGATACCTAAATAAAACATACAGTAGATGATATAGAATTTCAATATCATTCTATTACATAAAGAAAGTGACTTTCCTTTACTATCATGAGAGAGTATGCGTGAAATATACTCCGCATGAGAGAGTTACATGGCACCTGGTGACACGATTTCATTTTACCGCGAATAAATGTCATACACAAAACTAATTACTTGACTAGACAACTCATTAATCACACAGTAAAACCTTGTCATTAGATCTTTTAAAGAGTCGAATTAAATTAAATACAAATAAGTTGAACCGAACCAAACAATAAAACTACAATTGAATTAAATCGAACTAAATTAAACAATATGGAGTAAATAATAATAATAATAATAATAATAATAATAATAATAATAATAATAATAATAATAATAATAATAAGGGGTTTTCTATACGGTGACCCTGAACTTTTTTAAATCACACACGGTAACCCTCCAAATTAGAAAACTGCTTTGGTAACCCTGTACTTAATTAATCACAGTTAGCGTGACCCTTAACTTAATTTCCGTCAAATTTTGACGTTAAGTGTCCAACGTGGCTTGTGACTTGACATTATTTGGCTTACCAATTTTTGACTCGTCATTGTCCTCCAAAATTCCCAATTTTTCCCTTCAAATCCTTTTTAATTAAGACCCTTATTTTTCATTTGATATACTTTGTTCTTGTTTTGCTTCATCAAGTTTGTTACGTTCTTATTTTTTGTTTTTCTACATCTTTACTTTTCTTCGTCTTCCTTACCTTATTTTTGTGCGTTTGTAAACCCCAAAATTAATGTCTTCCTTAAATTTAAAAAATAAGTCAATCCAAGGGTCGAAGTTTGTGAACCAACTTAACATACGAACTTAAAAGATTGTAACTTTCCAAATAATCTAGCATACGAACTTAAAAGATGGTAATTTGCTAAAGTAAACAACAATAAAACACAAAAATATAATCAATAAACGTAATTTACCCATTAAAGATAAGAAAAATCCCTTACCTTACAATTGTAAATAAATGTAGATGAAACCTTTGATATTTTTTTTTTGGGGGTTGATGATGAGGGATGAGTCTAGAGCCAAAAAAAACCTACTTATTAGTAGCTGAAAAAATTGTAGAAATGAAATAGAATCAAGAAGAAAGTTGGGGAGTTTGAGTTATTTGATCAATTAAAAGTTAATTTAATTTTTTTTTTTTTAAATATAATCAGCCAAATAATGGTAAGTCACAAGCCACATTGGATATTTAACGTCAAAATTTAACGGAAATTAAGTTAAGGGTCACGCTAACTGTTATTAGTTAAATACAGGGTTACCAAAGCAGTTTTTTAATTTGGAGGGTTACCATGTGTAATTTGAAAAAGTTTAGGGTCATCGTATAGAATAACCCTAATAATAATAATAATAATAATAATAAAGAACAAGTCCATCCATGCAAAAGTGTTTGGGTAACTAAACTATAAATTCAAAGTCAAATCAAAATTGTTTGTCTCATCACCGGTGGAAGATCTTCCGGATGATCTTCGCATCATCACCACCACCGCAACAACCACCCAAAACCACCGCAATCACAACCAACCCTTCTTCCCAAATGATCAAAACAATCGATTTTCCCAAAAAAAGAACCAAAAAACGACTCAAAACCACCACTTTTCACTCCAAAACACCCCAAAAATCCCATCTTTTTACACCTGATCTTCCTCAAGATGTTATCTTTTCTGAAATTCTCACAAGAATTCCTATAAATTCATTGATTAGATTCAAATCTGTGTCAAAACCATGGAATAATTTGATTTCAACCCCAAATTTTGTGAATTTTTACCTTACAAAATCATTGTTAAACCCTTATGTGCCCTTTAATTGTGTGTTTATTAGAACAGCTTATCAGTTTTATATTCTTAATTATGCTGCATATGATAGGTGCCCAGATGATCATAGGGTTGAAAAGGGTTTGATTTCTGTGAAAAATTTGAGTTATTATGATAATGGTGTTAATACTTTTCTGATTGGTTCTTGTAATGGTTTAGTTTGTTTCGGTCGAGGCGGTCCTAATTCGATTTACAATTATCATTTTCGCGTTTTTAATCCGGTAATTGGCGGGTTTTGCCAAGTTTTAGACCCTTTAGGGAATTTTCAGTGGATGTTGATGTGTGGTTTTGGCTATGTTTCTAGTAAAGATGACTATCTTTTGTTTGTCGGCGGTCTTCAAAGGCGTACTTCGTTGATTTACGTGTACGTTTACTCGTTAAAGCTGAAATCTTGGAAGAAAATTGGATTGTTTAGTGAGTCTGAATTGTCCATTTTCTCTGGTGGTCGAGGGGTTTTGGTTAATGAGACATTACATTGGGACACGACCCAAGTTTGGACTCCGAATAAAACGTGCTTTTGTGGGTTTGATTTGGTTGGCGAGGGGTTCAAAGACGTGAGGATGCCGAGTGCATTTTTGGCCGAAAATGGTGTGAATTTGGACTTCAAGTTGTGTGAAATTAGTGCTTGTTTAGGTGCTTGGAGAGTGAATATGAGTGGTGTGGTGGAAATGTGGATGTTGAAACGATACGGGTCGTGGGATACGTGGGTGAATGTGTTTAAAATTGATATGGTGTCGGGTTTGCGAAACTTTTGTGGATTGACCGAGAATGGGAAGGTTTTGGTGCAGACGGATGATGGCAGTCTCTTGCTCGCTGATATGAGCAAGAGTCCTACGGAGTATAAGTCGCTTGTGAAGGATTTGGGTGATATTGATGCTTTAAGTTTCGTTCGTAGTCCTGTTTCTCCTTTATTTTGAGTTGGTGTATAGGCGAGAATTCGACTGGCTTGGGATTTGATGCACTAATTCTACTTCATTGATCGTTTTTGTAAATTGTATCACGTACTTTATAGTTTCGTTTTCATGTTGATTTCCCAAGGGCTATGAAAAAAAAAGGCAAATATTTTCTCATTTGCTGTTGAAGTACACAAATTTCGGTTTTGTGATAATTCTAAGGTGTTTGCTATTTTTGTAGTTAGTGCCTCGAGTTGTCATCGGATTCTTGCGAAAGCTGATTACAGAGTACTGTCGTCGGTTTAAGAATAACCTTAAACGTAAACCCTTGATGATTAAAGTTATTCTTCGGTTGAATAACTTGTATTGATTAAAATGGTCACAATAACTCGATCCTATCGACTAAGGGTTTCGGGTTATAGACCATTTTGCAAAAATGAAGAATAAAGTTATACCATGACGATCACATGAAGAAAAACGATGCTTATAGTGACCATTTTTAAACAATGAAGGCTGTTTACGTGAAGAATACAATGGTCACGTCATTTGAATGACTCCATAAGTCTTAAAATGGTAGAACTGCTCGATACACCCTAGTGCTCATAGTTCATGTATGCTCGCTCGTTAAGGTCGAAAAATTAGCGAAAATTGACCCAAAAGATAGCCAACATGCTTTGTATCGATGGAAACAGGATTAACGGTAATTGAAACATGAGACAAGGCTTGCGGTGGTGTGCTGATATTTACGCTTAAGCTTTACGGAAAGTTGAGTACCATCTGTGTCTATCAAAATTGATTTAGATGGTTGTTGAGACCGACTACGAACAGATAGTCATCGAACTACAACATCGAGGGGCGCCTAACTAACGTGAACGCGTCTCTTTATACGTGGTTGAGTAATTATAAAACACCTGAACCAGTTAACCCTCAACATTTTTAAGGACCCTACTCATGATGGATGGACCATTAAGCCAAAGCAATATGACATACAAAGATCTCTCCTCTTTCACCCAACACTTGCCATTAAGTCAAACCTTTCCTCATTGTTATGATTACTCAACCTATTTCGTCGATGTAAACTATCTTAACTAGTAAAAACGCAAAGTAAAATTTACTAACGTAAAAATTCGATCATTGAAATTCCTTGTGTTTTTCAGAAAGCTTAAGTGAGCTTAATCTAACAATTGCTCACATCATCACTAAATCATTGGGATGAAGTTAAAAACTTCCTAAGTATCTGTTTATCTCTTTAGAGACACAATCTGTAACATAACAAATAATCACTGCTATTGACGGTAAACACCCAGAGGTTGGAAAGAAGACCTCAAGTTGTAAGTGTCCCACTTAACTATTGTCCAATTGATATAAGCCTTTGTTTGCATCCTCTTTTTTAAGATGAATTGAGCCAAATCCCAATTGATATTCCTTGTAGAGTTGTAGGTGAGGTTTCAAAGATTCCAAAATCCCCTTATCTCTTTTGACTTATTCATGTCAATAATTAGACAATGTCTTATCAACTCTCTTAAAGGAAACAAACCTAACCCTACCCCCCATCCTAATTTCTCCAATGACTTGTATTAGTTGTGACTCTTTTGTCACCATATGATATGCTTTGGCCTCTATATATATTATACTAAAAAAAAAGATTGTCATTTGATTAAGACCTAATGGATTATTATTTCGAAAACGCTTTCGGTAGCTTAATTAAGAGCTGATACTCGTAACTTGGATTCTAAACCCATCAGCATCGAGACAAAGGTTTCAGCAGAGCGTAACTGGTTTTAAAAACCTGAACTTGTAATTACATCTTTTACTCATGACCTGAATTTAAAACCCATAAACGTCGACAATGTTTCTCTCGGACGGATCCTCCCCGATGAAGATGAATGAACACAAACAACTTACAATAGACACCATATATACATATTTATCACTTCACTTGCTTACATGTTGATTGATGATGGTTAACATAGTAGAGCATCTTAAGTATTATTCCAACCCTAATGTACAAAAAATTGAAGCTAAGATGCCTTATTATGCTAATTTCTACAAAGCAATCTATTACAAACAAATAAGAAATTCAACCTACTAGTTGTCCTTTCACTTTAAAGGGTCTTCTTGCAATCTTAACACCAACAGTATTAGGTAAAGCCCTCATACCATGGATGTTATCTAGCTAGTCCATGCTATACGGGTAGCGTTGTTGCGTCTCGGTTCCATACTTTCTCGAAATCTACCTAAGTCGGGTTTCCTACACTCTGCGGATTGATGCTTGATTTGACTCAATCACTGCTTCTTGCAGCTGTCTGTGTCCTCGGTCTTGGCAAATCTTCCTCGAAACCTTGGCTGGCTGTCAGCTAGAGCCTTCCTGCAAGCGTACTACATCCAAAACGTAGGTTAAGACGAGGTTCACGAGGCGTTCTAGGTGTCTAGAATTATCTTTAAAAGTCTAACGGTTCAACCTTTTCAAGAGTACGAAAGTTTAAAACAAAAACGAACGTGCAATTGTTTATGTTTACCTTAATTTTCCTGCCAAAGTTTCGCCTCGATCTCTTGTTTCTGTATCTCGAAAGTTTCTGAAGGCGGTCTTCAGAGGTGCAGCTGCCAATCAACAATGGCGGCTGGCGAGGAGAATGGCTGAGACTTATATTGTTACCGTTTGCGAGAGTCTGTCATATAAACCACAGTCAATGACTTTACCATTCAAGACGAATAGAACAAGTCCTAAGCTACCCAACACGTAAGAAGCATGGATAACTGAGTTTTAACGTGGCCGTGCAGTTATCATATGAGCGCAATGTTGGAGACTCGTTTAAGAGATTGCAAGGAAACTATCAAAAATTTTGTCGAGAAAAACTTCTTAATTTAACCTTTATGTCTCCTTCACTGAACGCCCTGCGCATTCCATAGGCACCAGGAAAGTCAATCTCCGGAAAATCCAAGAAATTCGGTGTCACATTGGCTCCGCTTACCCATTCCATCGAGCTTAAAGACCCTGAACTGTCACTTTTCGTGAAACGCAAATCAGGGAGCATACTGTTTTCGTCAATCTGGACATCGCTATTAGTCGTCATTAGGGGAAACTTGATGTACAGGACATCGCACACGGCTGTTTCCATCGATGTTTTCTCAAGTAGTTCATTCCCACAACCATCAAAC
Source organism: Dianthus caryophyllus (assembly GCA_023091065.1). Lineage (NCBI taxonomy): Eukaryota > Viridiplantae > Streptophyta > Magnoliopsida > Caryophyllales > Caryophyllaceae > Dianthus > Dianthus caryophyllus. Next base: position 3,619,830 of record CM041518.1, read on the forward strand.
ACGTCACAGAAAAGCTGCTCGTTCTGCATGGACTCAATTTCGAGCCCAGAAGGCGGCATAACATCTTCTCCACAAGATATCATTGCAAGGGCGGCTGTCATCACGGGATCAAGTTGTTCCGTTGGTTCTTCAATTATGGGCTCCGGTGCTTTGAACAAATCCCCTCCGCCTCCCAAATCATAGTCCGAAATGGCAGAAGATGTGATGATACTATCCTGTAATACACAAAAAACACGAGCACAACTCAAAATCCCGAACGATGATGACACAAAACAAAAACTTCTCATTTTTCTTTTGGTTCTTTGTGTTCAATATCTAGAATTTTCATGGCACGTTTCTCGATTCAACTTAAGCATTAAGTTCATTGCAACATAAGAAGCTTCCCTTTTGTCCAACCCTTTCTTCATTCAACAAATTCACAATTTTAATTTGAGAGCTTACTAATGTTACTATTACAAAAAAGGATTAATTGTCAAGAATAATCAGAACTAGTCCTCTTATTTCATAAATAATCCGAACTCAAATTAATCAACGAATAATCCAACTATTGAAATAACATTCCAATAATGTACTTTTGACAATTTCAATCGACTCTAACACGTTAAAAAAATGGTGAAATCGACTCGAACTTTGCCTCACTCTTATTGTAAGTAAAATTCAAACCGTTTTCACTTCTTTTTTTATTGATTAAAGCAGGTTAAAATTGGCCAAAGTACATTATGGGAATGTTATTTCAATAGTTGGGATTATTCGTGGATTAATTTGAGTTCGGATTATTTATGGAATAAGAGGACCAGTTCGGATTATTCTTGGCAATTAATCCTACAAAAAAAAAAGCTTTAGATAGAACAAGTGATTGTGAGAAAAGACGTTTGAAGAGACGGGTGAAAAGAGAAGGCAGATAGCAATGCTCGTTCGATTAACTCAAATGTTGCCTAAATTTGGCCATAAGCAAAAACTAAAAAACTCATGCAAATGTGAAAGAAATCACCCACTAATCACCTTCAACAAAGCTTCTTTGGAATGAATTGACTAATGTCTCTAAGATTAGTGGAGTGCAAAAGTAAACTTGAAACAAAACCCTTTAATAGAAAGGAGAATATATAAAAGCACACACTTTAGCTATGACTATGAAATTCACTATCTTTATAACCTTCAAAGGTTGAACACACTTCATACAACCCAAAAGACACCATTTCTACAATTAACATAAAATTATTTGGGATTTATGCATCAAATTTTTACCAAATCTTAGGGAGTATTTGAGTATTTCCTTGCAATCAAACTATAAAAATTACTTATAGAAGTATAATCTCCACCCTTCAACAGTAATTCACAATCTATTTACAGTTTGGATTGCATAGAGAAAAGCAAATGCAGGTGAAAATGAAACTAAAAGTGTTAAAAATGCAAAATCAAAGCTTCAAATTGAAGCAACAATTCACACTTAAAAGATTCAAACTTTTTTTACACAAATTATTATCACATATATATAAATCTTTTACAAACCCACTTGCTCAGTTAATCATCAAACTTGAAAAAGATCAAAACTTTGATAAATTCACTCAAAATTAGAAGATGGGTAACAAAATTAAGGATAAAAAGATTAGAACTTTTAATAGAAAAGTTAGTGGTAAATACCAGTGATGAAGAGGGTTTTTGAGAGTAACAAAACTCATGTAATGGTTGAATTTCATGAGAAAAATTCTGAAAATATGGGAACATTAAACCACTATCTGAATACATTTTTTTTTTTAAAAAAACAAAATAATTAATGGTACTTTTTAGTGATAATTCGAAAATTTATATATTTGAGGAGAAAAACTCAATTATGAGATTTTTTTTTTTCCTAATAGAAATAAATTAAGTGGAGAAAGAGAATATGAAACGGGATAGTTCCATCATGTAAGGGAGGTGTGGGGGTAGGAATTTATAGGACAAAAATACAAAAAATATGAGTGGAAATATAATAATAATAATAATAATAATAATAATAATAATATTTTTCTAGTTTGTGTACTACAAGATGCACTAGTAAAGTAGTACGGAGTAATAATTTTCACTATTTTACATAAATTGTTTATAAAGATAAATGTGTAATTAATTAACAATATAAAGTTTTAAAAGATACGGAGTAAGAGTATATTAACATAAGGTGTTATCTTCTTTTAAATTTTATCATTACATAACACTATCTGATATAGAGTACGGTGTATTATTATTGAACATATATATAAATATATAATGTGTTAAAAAACTTGAATGTGACATTGAATTTTAGAATTGGGTCTGTTTCGAGTTACAAATACTTAAAGTAAATTACAACTCAAATCAAATGAATATTTTTGTAATGAATTTTGTGGGTTGCGGTATCACTTGACCTTCTCTAACCTGGTATCCTGCACAACATAAACCTAGTCTAGGGGGTGTCCGAGGATAACCCCTCTGATGCCTAAGTCAGCCTGTGTGAAAGAGAGAAGTCAGAAAGCAATTGAATAGAGTTATCTGTGAATGAATCATCGGCCGTGTGTATCCTTCTCTATTTATAAAGAACGATCTTGTCTTCTAGCACTTTATGTCAGCCATAAAGCTGGGATCTTGTATTCTAGTGTTGTCTTGTAGTGGTCAAGTACAGACAAACTCTGGCACGCTTGTCTCGTACCTTTGGTAGCCGACCATATCTTACTGAGCCGTGTAGATGGTGTGACCTTGCGGCCTCGAACGTTACCAACCCCAGTCAGGAGTCTTGATGACTGAGGCCGTGCGGCCTCATCATGATCTGCGGTGCGGTCATGTACACCTCGGCTGACCATGCCCTATCAGAGTCAATTCTATTGTTTGCTTAGATCAGGAATCGGCTCAATTTCGTCTATATCCCATTATTATTCAATAAATAGTTATTCCAAATTTTATGTACGGAGTACATATTAATCATCAGAATTCTTCGTATGTATCTTTTTTCCATTTTTTGGCAAAAAATTTATATAAATTTAAGAGTTTGATAAAATGTCCAAATTCGAGATTCAAGAATTGGATTGATGTTGTTCAGTTGTTGTTAAATCAGAGACGAGCCTTGACTACACCCACAAATGGAAGGAGATGACTCGCTTCATAAGGCTTAGAGGGTTTCATCCTAAAACCAATTGGTGATGAGAGGAGTAACCTCTAGACTTATAAATTGAGCAACTTTCAGATCAATGTGAGACTTAAATGTGAAGTTAATAAAGGTCTTTTTCATAATTGTTCTATGTAATCGAAAATTCCAAACACTACCCTAGATAATTTTTCTTATATATATACAGTTGAAACTATAATCATTCACAACATTGTTTGATCCTTTTTCTTCGATACAATATTATGTAACTATAGATGTTATAGTTATTCACAACATTTTACTCCTATAATTTTTAATACTAGTAGTAATATGTAACTATAGATATATATTATAGTGATTAATACGGGTGGACAAATATCATGACATGATGTAGCGTTGGAATACTATAGCCACATATGAGTGTCTCGCATTATTGGTGAATGGAAAAATTATACTCCGTAATAGATTAGCAAATTAATTATTGTAATATATTCAAAATTTCAATGCATGTTTGAAAATATTTTGCTTTTGAATTTCTTATCATATGCACCTATGCAAATGATAGAAAATCCATTTTTAATAATATTAAAATAAATTTATAATCGGAGCAACATTTATTTCAACAAATGTGAATAGTGAAATTATGTGTCTGGATTCAAGGGATAGGGTATCAACAAAACAATTCTCTCAAGCGATAAAAAAGATTGAAAAATGAATTTTAACGTTTATTAATAAATAGCTATAAACACAATTACGAGAGGAGTTATGTGTTATATACGGAGTACTCCGTAAAGTATACTCCATAATACTCCGTAGCTTGTTAGTATCAAATTATCTTACTTTCTTCATTTCAGTGAATTGTTTATACTTTAATTTTTTTGCCAGAGAGATTTAAGAGAAATGTAAATAATTGATTGAGATAGAGACAGTATATTATTACGTATTTCATGTACAAATTAATATACCATTACTAATTTTTTTTCATATATCTACAATCTACCGATTGAAGAAATGGAAATTAAACGATGAAATAATTTAAATTTTTTTTTTTGGAGAAAAAGCCTTTTAACAATTTGGTGGCAATGATGAATAGTACTCCGTAAGGTACAAAGTAAACGACAAATGCATAAAAGGACAATAATATCATCAAAATGGTGCACTGTCAAACATGTCCCTATTATAAAAATATTTATATAATGCTCACTTCTTTATTATTATTATTATTATTATTATTATTACACGTTGCTTTCTATATATTCACATTAGATCCATTTTCTTAAGGTTTTGCTACAAGTAATAATTTAGAATGGTCGACAACACTGAATTCAAAAAAAAAAAAAAAAAAAAAAAAAAAAAAAAAAAAAAAGTTGTAAATATAATATTATAATGCCCTTTATGCTTCTGAATTTTAAATTGCGCAGAAATTTTAAGTGTTTATTTGATTACTTTAATAAAATTATAAATATTTCATGATTTGTATTAATATACACGGGTTTAGTGGTCAAATTTATAGAAGTTATGACTTCCTATAATAAATGAAATCCTTCATTAGGCAAGAATTCACTTACTAGCTAATTAGAAATTTTTACATCAACTTGATTTTATCATCGTAGTAATTAAGTAGATCACGACGACAACGACCATTAGAGTTTATAATATTTATTATAATATCTACATAGTATAAGTTATAATGACAATTCTGTTATCAATAAGTGTTAACTATGAATATAGAAATTCATTCTAACATATCCCTCTACGTAATCTTATAAATTTCACTTTATTCCAGTAAATGGTTTACAGTTTTTTTTTTAAAAAAATTTTGTGAGGGAAAAATGAAGCTAAGGAAGTGTAAACAAATTAAATAACTGAGACATCAAAAATATTGTTTTTATTTTTTATTTTTTATTTTTAAGATTTTTTGTTCATTTGCTCATATCATGTCTAACAATCAATACAACGGCACACAAAACAGTAAATGTCTGGTACATGAAGGCACTTTTCATATAAAATACAGAGTATTAAATATACATTATAATTATATTGATCTGTACCAAACAACTGAAATATAAAAAAGTACAAACATATATTTGTAGTGAGTTTTAGTTTCACTATTTTTGGCAAAACATAAATCAAAGTTCAAATATATACTCGTATGATGTTATTAAAACCAATTTGGACAGTGACATTTGAAGTTATGGGAAAAATAAATAAAGAATAGCAACCAAAAAAATGTATAGGTTCAAGTAATGAGACATAAATAACTACGTACGTACACTAGTAGTACAAATTTCACCAACTCTCATTTACACAACTTATACGGAGTATATTATATACATATATATATATCGATCACATGTTATCAATTATATGTGCCTTGCATGTTGAATGCATTTAATTATTTTCTAAATTGGTTTTTGTATATATTTATAATCCCAACATGATAATAACCATTCGTATCTTGGATTTAGAGCGATAGCAATAAAAGAACTTGTTAGAATGTATAAAACCGATCTTAGGTCTCCAATCATCAGCTTAAACTTTTATCCATAATAGATGAATTTTATATAAATATTTTTTTTATATTGGAAATAATGAAAATAAACAGTACACAAAATGAAAGTATCACATAATTTTATGCATCAGAACTGAATTCTTATTTTAGAACGAAATAAGAACAAACTTTATGATAAAGTAGATGAACATAATAAATAAAATTCTTGATGACAAGTTTGAAAATAAGAACTATTGTTTGCAAATTCACATTGTCTAAAACTAATTAGTAATTAAAAATATTAACATGAAAATTGTAAATCAAAAATATTATTCTTGGTACCAATATTATTTATTTACAAATTACAATTATTTCCATTTTGTTTATATATTACAGAGTAGGGGCAGATCCAGGAATCTAAAGTAGGTAGGGCCGAATTTTATACACATTAATAATTTTTTAACGGTGCAAACTGATGCAGAGGCAATTGTGGTTTTCATCGCATTTTTTTAATCAGCGATAATAAGTTAATATAGATGTATTAAAGAAATTAAAACAAGACAAGCTAAATAGCAATAAGTAATTAAAAGACTTGAGAAATAATACTCCGTGAAAGAGTATGTATACTAAAATAGGCACAAGACACTAATGGTACACTAAGTTAACGAAAAAGGAGGGTAATTCTCCTGAAAGACCGGACTCACACTAAATTAGTGTGAGTCACAAGCAAGAAAAGAAAAAAAACTAACTAGTAACTACCCTTGTGTGAGAGGACTTACGATAAACTTATTGTAAGTCCCGTCTCACACAAGTATTTGCCAACGAAAAATAAACTAAAACTAAGGACGACAAATAAATAAAAAATATAAAGGGTATACTTCATACACATAAGAGTGCATATATAATTATTTTAACTGCAAAATAAATGAAATAAATAAAACTAAGTGATAGGGAAAAGAAGTAAAATGTAAAATAAATTAGAAAACCGTTAAAAAAAAAGATGAATTAGAATCAAACGTGAAGAGAATTGTAGCAAAAATGTGATTGGAGGGACTTAAACTCCCAACCTATCATATAAAAACTAACCAATGTACCATTATGCTACAGAAGAATTATGATACCAAGGCAAACTGAATTTTATTTAACTAAATTTCTCCTTAGGCCAAGGCCCATGGGGCCATAGGGCTGAATCCGCCCTTATTACTAAGTATAATTTTTATATGAAAGTCTCATAAACTGTTCACCTTGGCCACCCTAATTATAAAGATTCCACCAGGAAAAACAATAATTTCAATATTTTTATTGACATAATTTCAATATTAACATTAACATTAATTATATATGGCATTTTGTTACGATAGGTCCATTTTAGGTTTTAAATGAACAATAATACCTATACACTTTGGATAGGGATCGGAATACGCATCAAAACAACAAAAATGTAAAAGGGCATGCAAATGCATCCACAATCATTTACGGAGTACAAAAAGATAATATGAAATGTCCCACTCATGTATATATTAAATTATTGATCGATTAATGTAATTTTGAATAATGAATCCAAATAGCCTATCGTTTAATTAATTTTTAACTTTTTGTTGATTGAATTTTAATCATTGCATTTACTCCCTCCGTTCAGTGAATTGTTTACCTGACCTTTGATTTTTTTTGTGAAGAAAATTTTAAAAAAGTGTAAGCAAATGACTAAGACAGAAGAAGTAGGTTTTAAGGTAATGATGATGGTGAGAATCGTTGTAGTTGTAACGAGGTGAAAGCGTAATGGGAGGCAGCGGTTGGGAGAGGGCGGCAGTGCGAGGGTGGAGAAGCAAGGGGGAGATTGTTTTAGGCGCAGGGTGGCAGGAGTCGATAGAAGGCAGACAATCAATGCCAGATATGTTTGAATTAAAACCGCAATACGAAAGATCAACAACCTTAATTAACTTTATTACTAAATTGTCTTTCACCTTGTGATCGATCTTGTTTTCAGTATGAAAGCATTTACACACTTCAATATTTTTACTTATAAAAAATATTTTTTATTTACAAATATGAGTACTTAAGTGTAGTATATATATTTAAGAAAAAACGATTAAAAAAACATTTTGATGCACCTTAGACGATTATGCTACCAATGATGTCTTAGCCAAGTACCCTTGTGAAAGCAGTGTTAATAGGACCACCACCACCACTTTCTTGTTATTGTAGTACCCTTGTCAAATGAGACATAAATGATTAATATTATCGAGCATCTATCTATCTATCTATCTTAAATTGTACCGTGAGGTATGGTATGGACCTTTTAACAGAAAATGGCTTTTGTGACATCGACTACCTTTGGACATACTTGCCTTGTGTTTTGGCATTCACTTCGACTTCCTTTACAACTCGATAGATTCACACGTTATAATGCTATCGATATTTTATATATATGTATGGTCGAACGGAAATGAATTGAATCAGACTGAATTCCTAAAAAATTGAAATGTACATAATGAAATCTTATCGTTATTTGGAATCAAAATTGAAAGAGCATACGGACTACAATATAAGAATTATTGACGATATCAGGTCACATTTAGGCCCTGTTCTTTTCGGCTTTTTGGAGCTGAACTTATAGGAGCATTGTATTTTCATTAAACTCGACAAATGTCTGTCTAAAAATGAACATTGTATTTTCATAAAATCAGAATACTCACGAGATCAAACTTTTCACCTTTGATTTATATACATGTCAATTTAGTTCAGATAACAAGCTTAAAATTATGTATGTCAAATGAAAGAATAGATTGATGATTGACTTTATAATTTTTTTTCAGGAGTAAAACAAGTTCTTATGACTTGATTAACTTTTGATCAATCACGGCTTTCGAAGCAAGGTTAAGTGATTCCTCAATATCGTCGCAGAGTATATTTGGGTCAGGGATAACATCTCGATCAACGGCTAGAACTAGTGTCATTTTATCCATGTAACTTTGAAAATGGACGGTTAACGCCTGCATTAGTATTAACCACGTCAATTTAGAGACTAATCGATAATTGTCGTAACCAAATCAAAGTATACGGCGGCCAATGTCGGCTTGAAATGTGGTAAAACGCAACCATTAAAAACGTACCTGTGGGTGTCCGTAAACACTAGGAGCAAGGAATGTAATGGGATGACCATATAAGCTTATTTCTTCCTTGGGACCCACAATATTCGAGAATGACATAGTAGCGTGCGAGAGAACTCTGCATGATAAAGCTGTGATCACCTGTATAATATCCACCATCGGCACACACCGTCTAATTATATCGACAACACTAGGTCGTTTGAAACCGATGGAACACTGAACAGAGAATGAAGGTAGAAAAGAAGTTTGACGTTTACCCGAAGCCCTAAAGTGTTGAGAACAAGCCTAGCAGTTGTGTAGGTACATTGCGCTTCAAGCGACTGTTTCTTCTTTTCTGTGCTCGCTTTAGCATCGAGTATGTACTCCAACGGGTCATCTCGTAGCTTGATGTGGAAGGGGAGAAAAGCATACCCGATTATGTTTCCCCAACCCTTCCATTTCCCCTTGGAATTCGAATCCATTTTCTCGGCTAAATCCTGCGCAGAGAACAACGTCAACAACAGAGTTTTATCGAGAGAATTTGTGTAAATAATAATTGAACTGTACAAGTGATGTTATAACCTCGATGGTGGATGTCGGTCTAAGATTCATTAGAAGAGTAGATCTAAGACGGATATGTTTTGGCAAATTATCGTCTTGAGCGTTTCCTTTGCCGTTGATATTCCCTGGAGTATCACAGTTTCAGTAAAACACACATTACGACAACAAATATTTGTTCAGTCGAAGACTGACCGTATTTTCTGTTGAGGTAATTAGATAGGCCTGCCTGCGTAATCCCTAAAAGCACGTCATTTACCGTCTGATGGCACCCACAAAACAAATTTATGCATCAACAATTACGCGACAAAATCTTAGAATCAAAACAAAACTTACAATTTCAGGAATTAATCTGAAGTATATCGTACCACATTCAAGGCCTTTTTCACAAGCAGAACATCATCCAAGCTAAACGTCCTGTAAACAAACAATTTACGACCCATTTCTGTACCACGAGCGCCTTTCACGGGAGTATTCGTGTCCTTTAACCACAATGCCGTGGCAGTGAACAAAGCTAAGTCTTTCAAAGTGTTCCACAGCAACTTGACTAAAAACAACAACCCAAAGAAGGAACTTAACATTCCGCTACTAGTTTTCCTAGTCCTCTTTTTAGTCGTAGGAAGCGTGGGAAGTGCGTCTGGGTTAGCGGTTTGTCGAGTACACGCGAGGAGGAGGGACATAAGAGAAATCCCGTCTCCAACCGAATGATGGATACGAAAGACTCCAACCGAGTTTGCGTCTTTGGTTTTGAGGTTTAGGAGATGTAACTCCCACAATGGCTTAGATAAGTCCATTGGAGACTTGGGAATGTTCGAAATGTAGTCTTCGAGGAAGTCGTCCGGTGAGTCCATGTTCGGGTTTAGGTCCGGGACTATGACATGATCGTTTATGACTACATTGGTTCGGATCCATTCAGTTGGTCCATCGCGTTTCTTAGCATCGAATACCTTGTTGATCGATCAAAATAAGAACACTAATAAGTTTGAATTTATTCTTGGAGGAAAGCGTTATTCTACTGATTCTACAATATATCCAAGTATAACAGTGCATTTGTACGAGAACTAAACTAGTTATTAAATAGTTCGCCATTTCTCTAGAATTGACCTCGTTTGAGACCTCTCTTCGTCTACCAACTTCATTTAATTTTTAATTAGATTAGATTACAACAACAATAGATTGCATTACGTACTACGTATGAATAATAGTCATTCAATCTAATTATTCAACAAGTAAATTAATTATTTTTCTTAAATGAATTATACAAATTGGTCAATGACTACCACCCTACAACCGATCATCTTTCACCTTATTAATCCCTTAGACAAAAATCAAAAGTCAAAATTACTCGACACACAATCTTAATTTCTTCGAATATAAAAATATATACGTGGACACGTACAAAAGTCTAGGTACGTAAAAAATGTAAAATAACGGTTTTCTTTATGTAATATAAGTTGATTTAATATGATTAGAAAGCTAAGAAGATATCGATTCTGGCTATATAACTTTGGGGAACAATTCAAATTAACTGTTCACTCGAGTCGATTTTCAAAATCGAAAGGTAAACAAATAAATGAATAAAACAGTAATAAAACCGTTAAATATTGTTAGAATATAATAAACATACCAACTTGCTAGAAAAGCGAGGGTGTTTGATCAAAGAATGTAGTAAGCCTTGTTTAATAACCTCAACGTCAAACGTAGTCTTAAAACCCACAATCGCTATGATGTAACAATTAAACTTCGGGGCGTGGAACATACGTGCAATCGGGCTTAGCGGTTCCTCCTCGACTAAACCCGTTTCATCGACGTCAGTCCGTCTCGTGTCGAGAGGTTTAAGCCACTTACCACCCACCATTCCTACTACTTATTCACAAACTCTTCAATGTAATATTATGTTATTGCAACATAATACTCTACTTATGGATAGTTTAGGGTTGATTGTTGTGTATATAAAATTATGAGGGAAAATTACAATACATCGTGGGTTGCTCAAATATGGTCAACTTTGTTATGTCCTTAAAAAATAATTTAATTACAAAATTCATGCTAAACAACTAATAATGATGTATAGTTGGTTTTTTATGAAGGTTTTACAAAGTTTGATTTGATTATTTAGCATTTAAAAAGTCAAATCATAATTTAAGTTTGGGCTACGTCTAGAAAAGTGTTTTATAAGAATTAAACCCGCTTAATTTTTATAAGTTTAGAGTTTAAAGGTTTTTAATTGTTTTTGGGTTGTTTTGTTTAGAATTACTAGTGTTATGCCCGTGCAAATTGCACGGGTAAGTTCTATATAAAATTCCAGTAGAAATATACGAATAATAAAGTCGTTATATAATAAGTTTAATTAAAGCGTCTTTTATAAAAAATCAAGTGTATATACGTAGCACTAAAAAACACTTAAAACAAAGAAATTATATGACAAACAATCATTATCATAAATAACAGAAAAATTCAAACCATTACAGGAAAGGTTAAGATAAAAGGAAATAATACTTCAATAAGATGGTAAATGTACAATAATTTCTCAAAAACTTCTTTATAAACTACATTATTGTTCTATATAAAACCTATTTTTCATTATCGCAAATCATAATTTTCAGATACTTTTTAATTGTGACTCTTAAAGTAGGGACAAATGATAATAATGAGTTTTAAAATGAGTTTATAAAGGGCGCTTTTTGAAGCAACCACTATGAATTAGCGTCATCAAAAGCACCTAAAATAGAAAATTACTCCATATATGACAATAAATAATTTTATACCCGTACAAATAACAATTTTGCCCGTGCAAATTAACAATATTATATTACAAACAACAATTTTATATCTGTACAAATAGCAATTTTATGTTCGTACAAAATATCATTATTATATGACAAACAACAATTTTATACCCGTGCAATTTATCATTATTATATGAAAAATAAGTGTACGCCCGCACAAATAACAATTTTATAACTGTGCAAAATTATCATTATTATATGACAAATAACAATTTTATACCCGTGCAACTTATCATTATTATATGACAAATAACAATTTTATGCCCGTACAAACAACAATTTTATACCCGTGTAAATTATCATTATTATATGACAAATAACAATTTTATGCCCGTGCAAATTGCCAAAAAATTTTTATTTTAAACGTATAATTTTATGCCCGTGCAAAATGCAAAAACAATTTTTTTTTTTTTTTGTGTATAATTTTATGCCCGTGCAAATTGCACGGCTTTGTTGTTTACGAAGTTCATTTAGGAATGTATAAATAATTTTAGATTTAAATACATAAAAGTTATTTGCAATTAGCGAAAATTATATATCGGGTTATTTAGTCGAGTAACCTGTCATATTGTCTTGCTTAGGTAAGTGATTTTTGTGTAAAAAGTTTGTTATATTTTACACTGATATATAGGTTTTATGCCTATGCAATTTGCAATAATATGTATGATATCTTATTTAAAACTCTAATTACTCATTTAGTTAAACAATACGGAATACGATATAACAGACTACTCAACTATAAAACACTGATGAATGTGAACCCGTCCAATTTATCTCGGTGCAATTGTAACATTATAAATTCAAGCAACAGTTATTTGTTGCGCACTTTTTAAAAATTGATTTAGGTAATGATAAAGGTAAAGAAGAGGCACATTAAAAACAATTAAGATGTTTAATATCAACCCAAATTGAAACTAAAATGATCAAATATAAGAAATTATTATCGTTTAAGTCTTAAATATACGCCTTTGTAATTATGATCGTCTAAGTCTCCTGACAATTTTTTTACCAATAAAAATTAAAGTCTTATTTATGTTTTTAGATTTAAATCCAAAAAAAATTATTTGCAATTAACGTAAATGATATATTAGGCTCAATTAGTCGAATGATCTGATAGATTATCTTGCTTAGCTAAGTGAGTTTCTACCTTTAAATATTAAGTTTTTTTTACTTTATCTTATTACTCAGTCGAGTTCATTCAAAGCAAACCTATATATAAGGAAAAAATTCGGATTAAAATAACACAAAAAAAAAAAAAAAAAAAAAAAGTAAAATTGGACATGTCTTAGGTAGTTGCAATATTGTGCAATTATCAGAACTATTTTTCATTTAGTCTAATTCGTGAGCATTATTGAACCCGTGTACATATAAAATGGATTTGTAAACCATACATGTCTTTATTTAAATTTAGTTCATTTTCATTTCTAATTAGAAAGTTTAGAAATTTGTAATAAAGCAACAATTAATACAACATGTCCAACAATAGTTTATGAAATAGTTTTATTTGAATTTGACACGAAATATATTATTTAACTTACTAAACATAGCATTTGAATTACATAGATGATGATGATGATGACGACGACGACGACGACAACAACAACAATTATAGTTTATTGGATTGAAAGTATTACGTAATTGATAAATAAATTTGAAATAAATCAAATTGAAATTCAAAGTCAATGCCTAAACTACAAAACAAATCCAATTCGTTTGGGCTCATTACCCAAGTTTAAAGCCTATTTGTTGTGCTAATTTGGGTTAATTCTAATTCAAATTCTAATTCAAATCAAATACACTCATACATTCAACGTCGAATTGAATATGAACATTAATATCAATAAAGGAATAACTCAAAGATAATCTTTTAACAATTTACAGTAAAATAACCTTTTTTTGTAACCATATTTATGATATTTATACTCTTAAAATGATAGCGTCATATTATCGTAACTATATTTATAATATTTATATGTATCTGATTAATAATTATAACCATTTCTTTTAGCGACCAAGTCACTTTTTTATAGCACTCATTCTTGTATGAGAATGTCTTAACTAAATTTGTTCCAAGACTATCTTAATTGTAATCATTTATATAAATTTTGTATCATCTTCAATGATATTGTGATAATTTATTTGTAACCTTTTTAATTTTATTTATCTCTTACGGAGTACTTTTTTTTTTTTTTTAATTGTGACAATTCTTTTTAGTACCCATATATAATTGAACTCACGTAATTAATGTGATATCGTTTCATTGGAAACTTAAAATTTTCATATATTTTTAAATTTAGTACATACAATTAGTTCACATTGATTTATTGTGAGACCGTCTCACTAAAACATTACTAACTTGAATAATAATAAATTAAAATATTTTACAATAAATTATTTAACAATTGCCTTAAAATATTACTCCATTTTTAACAATGGGCCAACAAAATAGTCAAAACCCATTTTAACCTCTAACCCTAAGTTTTACCATTAAAACCCCAAATACTTGCCAAATTTGCCGATGCCAACAAAATACCCAAACTTCAATTTTCACCCCTAACCCTAATTTTTACCATTAACCTTTGCCTCCTTCTTCTGTAATCAAATTTCTTCATTATCATTTGCTTTTTTCTCCATAGAAAATCTCGATTAATAAAATCCCTTTATTTCCTTACTAAAATATCATCAATTTAATTTTTTCAGTGATTCTCATAATATTAATTTTAATCTCTATAATTGCTTCTCAACATGGATTCATTTGACAATTCCTCAAACTATGTCGTTGCTGAAGATTGAAGCTTTAGTTTTTGTTTTTTTTGATTTTTAATCTTAAATTATTATTCCAATTTTGGTAAGTGTAATGTATTTTTAGATTTTGATTCTGTAAAATAAAAGTGTTTTGTACCTTTTTAATCGAAATAGTTTGTTAGAGATTTTTAATTCAAATCAAGTGAAAATCTGGTCGAATTATTCGTATTTGGAAATTGGAACGGAAATTAGCAGATACTTGTAATTAGCATGGTAATTTATAATTGTCTTTAATTGTCTTGATAATTAGGTAATTTCTGTCTTTAGTTATGTTCTAATTTTGTAAAACATGGTAATGCAAATTTGTATTGCATTGTATTTTTGCATTTCAATTTTTAATTATCTGTAAATTATACTATATGAGTATTGTATTTCTTTTATTTTTTTATTTTTTATGTGTAAATAAAAATAAAAAGTAGAAAAAAAAGATAAAAAAGGCTAAAAAAATTGGCTGGAAAAAAAAGTGCACAACAAAACAGTTAAGAAATTAAATGAGAATGAAGTAGTGGGGGTCCCAGTCAAAATGGTCAATGA
Source organism: Dianthus caryophyllus (assembly GCA_023091065.1). Lineage (NCBI taxonomy): Eukaryota > Viridiplantae > Streptophyta > Magnoliopsida > Caryophyllales > Caryophyllaceae > Dianthus > Dianthus caryophyllus. The sequence continues at coordinate 3,635,190 of CM041518.1, forward strand.
ACAACCACAGGTTGACACGTGTCCCTGTGGTTGTTGCATTGTAGAAATGATAAGTGGATAAGGGTTAGGGTTAGGGTTAGGGTTAGGGCCAGGATTAAGGGTGTAAATGATCAGAGTCGACTCAGCGAATCCTCAATCAAATCGGCCAAAGCTCGGTTCGAGCTCGGTCAAAATGATCTCAAGCCTGAGCCTGAGCCGAGTTAGGTCCAATCTGAGCCGATTCCGAGCTTAGTAAAGCTCGGATCGGAAGCTAGGTTTTAGGGCTCGGTTTCATTTTCTATATATAATTTAGTACATGTATATTTATATTATATTTTGCAAAAAGTGTAATATATTTTTTTTTCTTTGTAATATCATTTGATCGATTTTTTATAAAAATATTTTATATATTAATAATTTTATATAAATATTTATTTTAATTGATATCAAAAAAAGTTGAAATAAATATCCAACAAATCTCAAATTGAGGTCGAGCTGAGCTCGAGACTTCTTCCGAGCTTGGAAAAATCTAAGCCGATTTCGAGCTCGAGAAAAAAAATTCGAGCCAATTTCGAGCTCACTCGAGCTCGGTACCAGATCGGCTCGGTTACACCCCTAGTCAGGGTTAAGGATGGATATATTAATTAATTTTTATTTTGTCCTTTATTAATTCGTTCAACTATTTAAAACCATTGACTTTATAATTATAGTTTAAGATAGAAACTTAAAATTATGCACGAGTACATTTCAATCAATAAAAGAATAGATTAAACATTGACTATATAATTTTTCAGGGGTGAAACAAATTCTATGACTTGATTAACATTTTATCCATCACTGCTTTCTTAGCAAGGTTAAGCGATTCCTCAATGTCGTCGCAGAGTATATGTGGGTCGGGGATAACTTCTCGATCAACGGCTAGAACCAGTGTCATTTTATCCATGTAACTTTGAAAATGGACGGTTAACGCCTGCATTAGTATAAAACATAAACATCATCGTCAATTTATGTTAATCGATAATTATAACACACAAAGACGACTCAATTAGTGGCGTAGGTTGAAAGAATATGAGGTCTGTGGCCTAAGAAAAAAAAAATTAAACTCGAAAATCGAAAACCTCATGGACAAATATCGAAAATTGCAGTTTGATTTTCTGTCACGGTCACGACAAAATTAACCTGGTTTAATAAGACTGACATGCGACTCAAAATGTTCCTGTACTTTCCAAATGACTTAAGTGAATATGATATTGACCCTATTTAAGTCCAAATGATAGTTGACTCGACTCAAATTAACCTAAACCAAATGTGAATATGTTGGTTTGTCGTCTCCATGACCCGTGGATTACAAGACCCGATAACGACCAAACCCGAATTGACCCAAAAGCGGACATGACCCGATAACAATAGCCCCGAAACTGACGTGAAACACGAAACATTTTAAAAAAAATATGTACCTGTGGGTGTCCATAAACACTAGGAGCAAGGAATGCAATGGGATGACCATAAAAGCTTATTTCTTCCTTTGGACCCACGACATTTGAGAACGACATTGTGGCGTGCGAAAGAACTCTGCTTGATAAAGCTGTAACTACCTGTACAACACCATCAGTGGACACCGTCTTATTTGAGAATTCGTCACCTTTCCCCACCACGAAATGCGGTGGTTTGAAACCGGTGGAACACCGAACAGAGAAGGTGGAAAAGATGTTTGACATTTACCCGAAGCCCTAACATGTTGAGAATTAGCCTAGCAGTTGCGTAGGTACATTGCGCTTCGAGTGATTGTTTCTTCTTTTCTATGGTGGCTTTAGCGTCAAGTATGTACTCCAACGGGTCATCTCGTAGCTTGATGTGGAAGGGGAGAAGAACGTACCCGATTGCGTTTCCCCAGCCCTTCCATTTCCCCTTGGAATTCGACTCCATTTTCTCGGCTAAATCCTGCGCAGAAAACAACGTCAACAACAGACAGTGTTTGTCGAGAGAATTCGTGTAATAATAATTGAATTGTACAAGTGAAGTTATAACCTCAATGGTGGAAGTCGGTCTGAGATTCACTAGGAGAGTTGATCTAAGACGAATACGTTTTGGCAAGTTATCGACTTGCGCCTTCCCTTCTCCTTCGATATTCCCTACAACGACATCATTGTTCAGCAAAAAACACACAATACGACAACAAAAGTACGTTCAATCGAAGACTGACCGTATTTTCTGTTGAGGTGATTAGATAGGCCTGCCTGCGTAATCCCCAAAAGCACATCATTTACCGTCTGATGACACCCCGACACAAATTTATGCGTCAATAATCACCCTAAAACTCTTTGAATCGAAACAAAACTTTTATTTTCACGAATTAATCTGAAGTATATCATACCACATTCAAGGCCTTTTTCACAAGCAGAACATCATTCAAGTTAAACGTCCTGTACACAAACCGCTTAGGAGTCGTTTTTGAACCACGCGTGCCTTTCACGGGAGTATTCGTGTCCTTTAACCACAATGTCGTGGCCGTGAACGCAACCAAGTCTTTCAAAGTGTTCCACAACAACTTGACTAAAAACAGCAACCCAAAAAAGCAACAAAACAGTCCGCGACTAGTTTTTCTAGTCCTCTTTTTAGTCGTAGGAAGCGTAGGAAGTGCATCGGGGTTAGCAGTCTGTCGAGTACACGCGAGGACTAGTGACATAAGCGAAATCCCGTCTCCAATAGAATGGTGAATCCGAAAAACTCCAACCGCGTTAGCGTCTTTGGTTTTGAGGTTTAGGAGATGTAACTCCCACAATGGCTTAGATAAGTCCAATGGAGACTTGGTAATGTCCGAAATATAATCTTCGAGAAATTCGTCCGGTGAGTCCATTTTCGGGTCTAGGTCCGGGACTATGATGTGGTCGTCTATGACTACTTTGGTTCGGATCCATCCAGTTGGTCTACCGCGTTTCTTAGCATCAAATACCTTGTTGATCAATATACGAACAAATATGAGTTTTCATTATAACATCTATATACATATCGTTGTTTCTTATACAGTCTTTTACGAAGAAATTTATTTCTCACTAACTATACCGTCATATAAATATATAATAATCGAAGAAAAGGAAAATAAAGTTTAAATTAATTGAGGTGACGTAACTAAAAGTTGTGATTGTAATTGTGGCCAACAATTTAGGAAGTTGGATATGTCAATTTATTAGATGGGCAGCTCAATTTCTGGAAGAAATTATTACATAAATTGTGCTTTCTTTCAACACCACATAATTCTTTTATTTTTACACCATAAAAATAAAATAAAATAATAATTAGACATAAGTAAACACTAATTAGATAATCCAACCAAATTGAATGGACTAGTAACTATGATCCATACGTAATTGGTAATTTAACGTGACTATTTTAGTCATGTGTGGGTTGACTTAGTTTAACAAATAATTTCATTAATTTTGAGCTTAAACTATGATTACTTCACTCCAATGTTTTAGGAGTAATAAAAACTTTATACTGTTTTTTTTTTTTTTTTTTTTTTAATTTATAAATTTTATTTTATGTTCAATCAAAAACCTACGAAAGTAATATATAAAACATTTTCAAACGTAAGTAATCTAAAATCTTATATAGAATAGACATTTTCACAAATTTCAAATGTAATTTTTTTTCTACAACTACCACTATTATTTATCTTTGACGTCTGAATTAATTTTTATTTTAATAGTCATTTGATAATTTTAAACATTTATGCTTCAAAATTTACTCGTATCAAACAAATTTTATAAATTATACTCCATATATACTTAGTATTCCTCTATCTCTTTAGTTAATCCGTTTCTTTAAAATTGACCTAGTATGTGACGTTTCGTCTTCTAGCAACTTCATTCTATTCAACATGTAAATTATAAAATTGATTGTATTTTAGTTTTATGCAACTAAAACAATTCATTCACGATAAATTTTAAAATTAAAAGATAAACAAATGATCAAATAAAACAGTAATAAAACCGTTATATAATAAGAATAAATTAAATACTACATACCAACTTACTAGAAAAACGAGGATGCTTGATCAAAGTATGTACTAAGCCTTGTTTAATAAGCTCAACATCAAACGTAGTCTTACAACCCACAATTGCTATGATACAACAATTAAACTTTGGCGTGTGAAACAAACGCGCACCCGGGCTAAGCGGTTCCTCCTCGTCTAACCCCGTTTCATCGATGTCGGTCCGTCTCGTTTCGATTGGTTTAAGCCACTTACCATTTATCATTCCTACTAATTACTCACAAACTTTTCTATGTAAAATATTGTGGATATTATGGTTTACTCTTTTTTTTTTTTTTTTTTTTTTTTTTTATTACTGTAGTATATGGTTGAATGTTGAGTAGGGTGTATTATAATTTAAGATCTATATATAGAAGGGAGATTATAATAGATCGTGGGTTACTCAAATGTGGTCAACTTTGTTTTAGTTGCCTACTTGCCTTAAAAATACGATACTCATGCTAAAACAATTAATGATGTATAGTTGGTTTTTCACCAAGGTTTTTGATTTGATTTCCTCCACCGTTTTACAACACTAATTCTTGTGTAAGTCAGGATTTACAATAAATTATTGTAAGTCTGTCTCATTTGTACCCGATTATATAACTTTTATACTATTTAAGAGATAATTATGATTAATTGTTACTAAATCTTTTTAGTACCTCTGTTAGTGACTTTAGTAGATTTGTTTCATGTTTTTGTATCCCTTTAACTACATGTTACGGTTTAAATTAACCTCTCACGCAAGCGCAACGCGGTCGTAGTAGTAATGAGAGGGTCGAATCCACGGGGATGGTTTGTTAGGCTTTAAGTTTTGTTTTCGTATTAGTTTAGTCGGTCGAAATGTTGTTTTGAACTTCTAATCTAATAAAACTAATGAGAAAGCTAGAAAAGGAATATAAAGACAATGTAATCGATAGTAAAATAGAAGTCTAGGGATCAATTTCTCCTCCTTATAGTCTCACTAATGCGGTTTCATCTCGCTTGTATAATGTAATCATGGATCATGAGTGGACTAGCCTCTATTTCTCTTAAGACTCCCCTTCCGAGGTCAGGATAAGACTCTTAGACTCAACCAAAACCCCACTCCCATGGTGGTTTTCACCTCGTCTAAGGCATTAAGAACGGCAATTGATCAAGTGATCATCCTCTCTCCCATTCCCATGGTCAAGATCGTCAAAGGGTGCTCTAATGAGTTTCCTCTCCCAAGTTCAACCCAAAAGCCCATTAGTCGGGGTGTAAGTCTTCCTAAACCTAGTCAATTGCCATTGACGGTCAAGGGTTGTTGGATGAAACATCACAACTCCTAACTCAACATGAAAATACCCCTTTGAAGAACCCAAGTTCCACAATCACACTATTTAGCGAGATTAACTACAATAGTTTAACATGGAGGAGGAAATTGACCCCTAGTTAGAGGACTACTCACTAATCATGCTTAAAACAACAAAATCAAGGCATATAATCATCAACCAAACAAAACCCATACTTAAAGACTCAATCTTTGATGAACAAAAAGCAATAAGAAAGAGAAATAACAACCAAATCACAAAATCAAACCCAAAAACAAGATGATTATATATAATAAAAGAGAATCCAACAAGTTCTACAAATTATAAACTCTAACTACTACAAACATCAAAACTAATTAATAACTAAATGAGAAAGAGGAGAAGTTATACCCTTGACTAGATGAAGAAAATAGGAAGAATTATTGAATAGATTCAAGAACAATTGACCCAAAAATACAACTTGGAGAAGAAGGAACCCTTGAAAACCCTTAAAACCCTAGCTAATCTCCCTAAATTATCCTTCTAAAATGTTTTTATTACTTAGAAAATGCTTAGGAGTGAAAAATGAGGGTTTAGAGTATATATAGTCGCTCCAAAATGAAGCCAAAATAAGTCGCGTGAAACAGGGCTCAGACCGGGCGACTCGGGGGTGGACCGGGCGACCCACTCGCCCTATGGGCGACATGTCGCCCCCTGGGCGACGTGTCGTCCCCTCTGCCTTCATGTCGCCCATTTACTCTCTACCCTTGCTATTCTTGCTTTCTTCTCGTTTCCTCCTTACTTCTTTTGCTCTAATTCGTCGTGTGTGCTCCCGAGTACCTGCATATAACCAATATGGAGCAGTAACTCGTCCAAAAGTGGGAATTTAAAGCTAAAAGACGGGAAACGAGGGAAAACGACAAAAAAGGCCTAAACTTATGACTTATGCGCAAGAAAATAAGACGAATACGAGCTAAACAACGCATTATACGGAGGCTATTCTTATGCTATCACTACAATTTGTACCTTGATCTCACATTAATTTAGTGTAAGTTCAGCCTTACAGAAGAATTACTGGTTTTACAATATTAGTCTTTTACTTTTTTGAAAATCAAAGCTTTTTATATAAATATAAATTAATAAATAATTATTATACGAAAATAAAATATTTACACTTATTATATTTCCGACAAAAAAAGTCATATATAAGTTACTCCGTAAAAAACACGGCCAAGGTAGCTCGTTAAAGGCTGTATAAAAATAGAGGATATTTCTCATGGTGCCCTTGAACTTTGTCAAATTACACATGGTACCCCATGTCTGAGGTTTGTTTATATAGTACCTTTAAACTTGGTGTTTATGTGCCCAATATGCCACTTTTCTAACAAAAAAAACTTATTTTTTATGAAATAGACGCCTACATACTTGTTTTCTAACAAAGAGTCGAGTAAGCGTCTATCAGCCTAATGTAAGTACGGAGTAAGTTTGTAAATATTATGTCCAACAGTTAAGTTTTTGGTTAGATAATGACATATTGGACACATAAACACCAAGTTTAGGGTTACTATCTAAACAAATCTCATACTTGGGATACCATGTATAATTTGACAAAGTTTGAGGTAAAATGAGATTAACAATATGATACAAAGGGTGTGACATTTAAAAAGCCACTCATAATTTAAGTTTGGGCCATGTGGTTTTAGTCTCATGGTGTTTTGGGTATGTGCCCAACTGCCCATATCCTTTTTTATGGTTCAAAAAGCCACAAATGATACGTTGTGTGGAAAGGGATTCGGAAATGATTTTTGTAAGATGGGAACATAAAAATTTATCGTGAAACTGTCTAATTATGCGTATCATTTTTATATGAGATGGAGACTTTGTTATTATTTGACAATTAGGTTGTGTTCTTTTGAGCTTATTTTTGTTATGGAGTAATATACTCCCTCCGTTTCAGTGAATTGTTTACAGTTTAACTTTTTTGTGAGGGGAAAAAAGTCAAACTGTAAACAAATGACTGAGACAGAGGGAGTATATAATTTTGTTTTTCAGCCTGATTTGACTTGACGTACACCCAACCTTGAGTTTTCAAGTTGGTGATGATCAACAATGTTCAAGATTACATGGAGGTAGTAAGAGTATCACATGACAATTGACAAGACAATCTCGTACGAGAATTAGTGTAATGAAAATGACGGTCGGCAGATTTTTGCCTCTTCATGATAGTAACAAGCTATATCACAATCGTCTTCTGAGAACGACAAGGATAAATTCAATAGGAAACCCATTCAGAATGATACAATCTATTGGAAGCGAAGGTTTGCCGAAGACCAATTCAAGCTGTATGAACTCTCCAAGAACTAAATGCACTCAGCCTACAACTTGTCTTTGAAATAAGTACATGAATCGTAGAACTTATCCATCGGTTTTATCTCCGACAGAAATACTTCAAGGAATCATAGCTCCATACTTCGACGAAAATGTGACATAACACCAGACCGTATCTAAAACATCTCAACGCGAAAATAGACAGGAAATAATCAACAATTTAAGTAACAGTCAGATTTCGAAAAACAGGAAGCCTCGCAGAACATCAAATTGTTTGCGCAGATGGGAAATTCGATGTCACATTGTCACAGCCTGTTCAACTCCCGCGTCTCTGTAACAGCAAAAGGCGACAACAAACTTGGAACAAAGCTCTTGACGTCAATGAAACCGTCCCCTTCAAACTTAAAAAGCCGCGTGTACGTTTTAGGCGAAGAATTAGGATCAACAAGCCCAAGCTCTCGCTCCCCTAACTGCACGAAAAACTTACCATCTGCTGTAAAACCGACAGCACTACAACAAGAGCCTAAATCCAAATCCCTGTACATACCAATATAATCGACCACTCCACTTCCGTTTAAAATCGAAAAACTGACATCACCCCGGTTAGTGAAACGGGCCATCGACAAACACCCTTTCATACAACACACGAACCTAACCCAACCGAGATAAGAATCACCCGGAACTAACCCCTCGACTTTAACGAACTTTTCGAATGTTAAATCAAACCCTAGAATGTCCTGCGTGTACTCGCCGCCTTTTTTATACATGATCCAATAAATAGCTTCGTTTACTAACAGCCCTGACGACATCGATGCCCCTCGAAGAATATAATCACAAATTTTTATATCATGCACTCGTTTCCATTCTCGTGTTCGCAACGACAAAACATGGACTAAAATCTCACTAGGGTTTCGCGCCAATGCGCTTATTTTTACGATTTTATAGTCATCGGTCGACGAGACGTACCCGAACCCAAAATTAATCTGTATGCATTCTTTTGACAAGGGACATGAAATTTTAATCCATTGATTAATAATTGGATTAAAAACAATCAAATAACCCAAACTACAATACAAACACAACAACCCATTACATGAACCAACAACAATAATCTTATCTTTAGGAAAATCAACAAAATTAATGTCTAATTTAAACAAACCCTTGTTAAATTCATCCCCAAAATCATGGGAATAAATGAAATAATCATTTCCACATTGAAGAAACAAATTATTAGACAATGTGGGATTAAATTGTTGATTAAAATAGTTGAATTTGAAGTGAGTGATTCCAAAATTAGGTGAAGAGATAGTGGAGTACCATTGTTTGGAAATCAATTTGAGTTGAAGTATTGATTTGATGGGTAATTTTGTTATGATTAATTGAGTGATTAAATCATGTGGGAGGTATGAATTTTGAAGAAATTCTTCATCTTTTTCATTGTTATGATGATGAAGTTTTGATTGAAGTTCATGGTTGAAGTTGAGATTCATTTTATTCCACATTGAATTGATTTTGAATAATTTGGCAATTGTATAATCTTGTCATTTATTCTCTCACTTTCAATTGATGCCCATTCTAGCAACTTGCAAGCAAATAGCAACTAGCAAGTTGCTAAAGGTGATAATGGGCTTAAATTGGTCTTCTTTATAATAATAGTCTTCTTATTTTCGTAGTCCCGTAATAAAATTCAGATAAGTTAATGTGCAAATCTACTAAAGTCCTTACAAGTATTTAAAAAATTTAGTAATAATTAATCATAATTATCACTTAAATGATACAAAAACTATATAGTCGAGTGTAAATGAGACGGACTTACAATAATTTAGTAAGGCATGATTACTTAGTTACATAAGAATTTGTGTAAAACTAAATGAAATTAAGTATTTTTATTCTTAAAATAAATGAATGTAAAAATAAAACTCCCTAATAACTAACTATTCATGACTACGGAAAATCTCAGGAATCTAAAAATAAGTTGATTGGCATATGTGTGATTTTTCAAAGAGTAGTTCTTTTGTAAGACCGTACTTACGTTAATTAACGTAAAACACAACACACAAAAGTTATTAAAAAAAAAAAAGTAACCACCTTGTGTGAGAGGTCTTACAATAAAGTTATTGTAAGACTTGTCTCACACAAGTATTTACCTTTTTCAAATGAATAATAATTATTCCCTTTGATCGATTGCAGTCACTCCATTTCATTTTTTATACATTACAGTTGTTCATAAGCTTGAATAATCTTAAAAATAATGAGCAATATATAAGTGAAAATATAGTCATGTGTGATCAAATTTGATACGTCTTATAGTATTAATGTCAAAATATTTTTAAAAATATGTAACTATGGATATTATCATCGTATAATATCACTCGATGTATCATATTAATCTTTGCCTTGAATGGAAGCAATATATTCATATACTCGTAGTAACGAATAAGAATACCTATGATTCTTCACACAAGACTATAAAATTAATTAGAAGGTTAGTGGCTTATTAACAACCTTGCTCTATGCTAAGATTGCTAACTCATACAGGCATGATATATCATGTCACAATTTTAAGCAAATTCTATTGTAATACCTGTTAGTCTGTTATATGTATACAATGGTTAATAAAATCAAGGGTTCTTCTATATGGTGACCCTGAACTTTTTTAAATCACACACGGTAACCCTCCAAATTAGAAAACTGCTTTGGTGTGACCTTGTACTTAATTTCCGTCAAATTTTGATGTTAAGTGTCCAACGTGGCTTGTGACTTGACATTATTTGGCTTACCAATTTTCGACTCGTCATTGTCCTCCAAAATTCCCAATTTTTCCATTCAAATCCATTTTTTTTTAATTAAGACCCTTGTTCTTTATTTGTCCTTGTTTTGCTTCATCAGGTTTGTTACGTTCTTATTTTTTATTTTTCTACTTCTTTACTTTTCTTCGTCTTTCTTACCTTATTTTTGTGTGTTTGTAAACCCTAAAATTAATGTCTTCCTTAAATTTGAAAAATAAGTCAATCCAAGGGTTGAAGTTTGTGAACCAACTTAACATACGAACTTAAAAGATTGTAACTTTCCAAATAATCTAGCATACGAACTTAAAAGATGGTAATTTGCTGAAGTAAACAACAATAAAACATAAAAATATAATCAATAAACGTAATTTACCCATTAAAGATAAGAAAAATATAAGAAAAATCCCTTACCTTACAATTGCAAATAAATGTAGATAAAATCATTGATAATTTTTTTTTTTTTTTTGGGGTTGATGACGAGGGATGAGTCTAGAGCCAAAAAAACCTACTTACTAGTAGCTGAAAAAATTGTAGAAATGAAATAGAATCAAGAAGAAAGTTGGGGAGTTTGAGTTATTTGATCAATTAAAAGTTTATTTTTAATTTTTTTTAAATATAATCAGCCAACTAATGGTAAGTCACAAGCCACATTGGATATTTAACGTTAAAATTTAACGGAAATTAAGTTAAGGGTCACGCTAACTATTATTAGTTAAGTACAGGGTTACCAAAGCGATTTTCTAATTTGGAGGGTTATCATGTGTAATTTGAAAAAGTTCAGGGTCACCATGTAGAATAACCCTAAAATCAAATAATTTAACATTTTATTCATGGAATTGAGTGAAAAATAGGGACTTAATTATAGTTTATACTCTAGTACTACGCATATAATTAGTGGTTTTATTATATCGTTTGTGTACAATTTAATTTATTTAGACTACTATCCTCACTGATTAAAGCTGTGATAACAAAGACAACTTCAGGCCACACCCACAAATAGATGGAGAGAACCCGATCTATAAGGTCTCTGGAGGGTTTCATCTCGAAACCAATTGGCAATGTAAGGAGTAACCTCTAAACGTATAAAGTGAGCAACTCTCGATCACTTCAATGATCAATGTGAAACTTACATGTTAAATTATTACTCCGTAAGTATTTTTTCATAAAAGCCTATAATAATTGGCAGTTATTGAAATGGTTATTTATTTAATATTCTTTTAATGTATGTAAATTAATATTCTTTATTGGTGGACAAAGAACGTAGTTTAGGTTTATAAGTTCCAATAATAATTTGACAAATTTTATTTTTAACAAAGATCACCCGTAGAAGAATATGACTACGAGTCTACGATTTAAGATAAATAGAAGATGCTTGAAAAATGTAAAAACAATTGCAAGTTTGTAAAGTTGATGAATAGAACTAAATAGAAAGATGCGTGCAACGTGTGGAATTGAATATTTTTACGATATAATATTATTACCAAATGTAGATCCATAAAATAAATTAAATAATACTAATGTAAAATATTATCTACGAATCTTTCTTAACTAAATTTAATTATAATATCCTTCTTGTATAAATTAGAATGTTCCATGAGATGAAGTGATGAACCAATGCATATAATTTTAACGATTTAATTCCTCTTTATTTCACTATCCAAAAATTAAAGTAAGTTTATGAAATATAAGGTAGGAGTAGTTCTTATATTTAGTTGTATCTATTTTGTTTATATTAATAATTTGTATTTCATTTTAAAATATTTTTTTATGGTACAAACTTATGGTTGAATTTCAATAATTGATCCAAAATTCATTTAAATGTAAATTAATTTGTAGTCACTATGTAACAGGATTAGAATAGTAGGCGCTTTAATTTACTGTTTATGTGTATCAACAATTACAGAACTTAGTACCAAATGATAATTTTGTATGAAAACTAATTTCAGAAATCTAAATTTTACGTAATAAATTATATGTGAAATTGTTGACATAACTGGTGTTTTTCGAATAAAAGGATCAAATGGAAGAAGATAGCGATGAAATTCCATCTCATTGGGAAGTTTTCGACATAACTGGCCCTTTTCGAATGACTTCTATTAATTGGTAAATTTTTATTTTCCGTTATTCTGTTAAATTTCATATTGATTCACTCTACTTTACATTGAAATTTACTATTTCAAACTTTCTTTGTTCCATTTTAATTAATTTTTATCAAATATTATTTTTAGGAAGCAAAATGTAATTTATTTTTGTAATTTGATAGGTGAAAAATGATCTTCGCCTTAATAATTGAAGTAATTACTCCCTCCATTCAATTCCATTCACAACATTTCACTTTTTCACATTTGTCGAGGCAAATGTCGGAACAAAAATATCTACAATTTCACTCGATAAAAAAATCTAAAAATTGGATATAATATTGTACCCATAAAGACGAATCAAACAAGATCACACACGACTATATTTTCATTTATAGATTATCGGGAATTTCAAAAATTCCCGACATAGTTGAATAGTGTCAATAAAGCAAATGTAGTGAATGGAGTTGAATGGAGGGAGTACTACTTAGTGGCTTATAAAAAGGTTACGAAAGAGCATTCAAAGGACCCATTCATCCGATATTTGACTCGCACACCATAACTTCACCCTTTTAGGGTTGATCACTCGAACTAAGTATGAGTAACAAAAGTGAACTCAAATAAACTGATTAAAATAAGTGAACAAATAATTTAACCGTATAATATGTATTTGTACGGAAGCTAAACTAGTACGATATTAATACCAAATTTATATATTTACTTATACTATATACGAGTACTATATAATTATAAATGTTATCGTTTTAAAATACGCTTCGACAAGTGTGTCATAATATTATGTAGAGAATAAATTTGTGGCGAGGAATAAATTTGTTTCGATAACTCAAAATATGATGATTTGTTCAGGAATATTCAAGATCATAGGAGATCGGTTGCAGCGAGCTTAGTCCAAGGAGTATACATATCAGAACGTGACCGTCAAACTAATCGAATTGGGCATAATGCACTGGGCCCAATCTGGTGGGAATTTTTCCATTTCCAGCGCATACAGGTCCTTATCGACCCTATAGACCACTCCATATTTGGTGCCATTTACGCTTACAAATCCTTACACAACCCTACATCCCAAACTAGTCTTCATTTTTCTCCTAGCTATATTGTCGCTTTTCGAGGAACGCTCCTCAAACCGGCCACAATGAAACGAGACTTGTACCTAGACGCACAGCTTCCATTGAAAGGCCTACCTAAAGATCCTAGGTACCATAGGGCATTCGAGGGCGTTGAGTGGTTAATCAGGCATGTCGGGCACAAAACGGTGTGGATGACGGGACACTCACTTGGAGCAGCCATCGCGCTGCAAGTAGGCAAAGACATGGCCAAACGCGGGACTTACATTGAGACGTTCTTATTCAATCCGCCGTATCACTGCGCTCCAATTGAACGGATCAGTCACCCGTTGCTCAAAAATAGGATTCGTGTCATGAAGAGCCTCATGACAGCAGGACTGTCTGCTGCGTTTAAGGCCACGACAAACACAACAGACGGTCATAGTTCGATGCCAAGGGACGACCCGTTCACGCTCTTGTGCTCTTGGGTTCCGCACCTGTTTGTGAACCCGAGAGACCCAATCAGCTGCGAGTACATCGGATACTTTGAGCACCGAGATAGAATGGAAGCGTTTGGTATGGGGAAGATCGAGAACATTGCGGCCAAAAACTCAATTATGAATATGTTTTCAGGCGCATTTGGGAGAGATGGCGAGCCGCCTCACTTGGTGCCCTCTGCTTTGCTAGTTAAGAGCACGGCCATCTCGGACCAGAACGGTATGGTGGCTCATGGGATTCATCAGTGGTGGCAGCCACATTCATGGGTGTCCAAGCGTTACGTATTCTCCGAGTGCGACTGTCAGTAGAATAAGACGGACCTGACAAAACTGATCTGACTTGAGTACCCTGGATTCCTGGAATGACTAGTTGAAAACAATAACCTTTATACTTTAAATATTTATAAAATTCGACGTGACCAGATATGGCCCGAAACTTAATTAGTGACACTAAGACATCTAAACCCTAATTGTAAGTACAGTGATTTAGTATTGATGACTAGGTCATGATATCTTCGGTAATACTGAGTATAATGTTCAGGCCCAGGAGCTTGTGAATATACTAAGTAAAACGCCATGTTTACGGTATAATTGAGTAGAGTGAATGTTGGGATATAAAACCCACTTGTGAAGTATCCCACATTGATAAAAGAGGAGAGAGTTTACTAGTTTATAAGGCAAGGGGCTACTCCCTCTATTGCCAATTGGTTTTAGAGTGGAACCCTCTCGTCTTATGAAGTGGACTCTTTCTCCTCCGTAAGGGCGCGGCCCAGGCCCGTTGTTGAATTTAATATGGTATCAAAGCCCATGGTTATGTGACCTGGGACTCATGAGTTGATACTGGGCCTTTATGTGCCGTCCGTGAGGATGTCCAGTCCCTCCGGCCACCGGAAGGTGCCCCAGGCAATGAACCTGGATTTCCACCCCGGTGTGTGCACTTTCAACAGCTGTGAGGATAACATGTCCCTCCAGTCTGGTGTTTAAGTGGCCTTCACAAGTGAGGGGGTGTGTTGGGATATAAAACCCACTTGTGAAGTATCCCACATTGATAAAAGAGGAGAGAGTTTACTAGTTTATAAGGCAAGGGGCTACTCCCTCTATAGCCAATTGGTTTTAGAGTGGAACCCTCTCGTCTTATGAAGTGGACTCTTTCTCCTCCGTAAGGGCGCGGCCCAGGCCCGTTGTTGAATTTAATAGTGAATAAAGGTGTGAATAAAACCACCTTATAATATTTGTAATTTGCACATTATTGCTGAAGTTAGTATATGTGAGAATATGAAGTCCACTAAGTCCATATATATTTCTACATTTGAGTTTTACAATTGATTTCATCTGTTTTGATCGATAAGTTTAACCTGAGTCGAGAAATAGGCCGAATCAAATGAAGGTAATTCTTATGTCAGTAATTTGATACTTATAAAAGAATAAAGGCGCGAGTATAACTAGACCTTGGAAACCGTTCATCATCTAGAGCGAAAACGTTCATCAAGGTTGTCTTATTAGTTCGACAATAATATGTATTTACTCCTTCAACATAAATGAAATTTAAGGATATCAATTTTTCTACAAATAGTGTAATTTTTTGCATCCACAGTCAAAAGTAAAAACAATGAAATGGCCACTACTTGGTTGTATGTGTTTAAATGTATCTAAAGTTGATCAAATGGCCCAAACCCATAAGCCCGACTAACTCGGCCCACATTTTTAATGACTTGGACTTTAATAATGGCCATAAAAGCCCATAGAACAGCCCATATAAAGCCCAAATTCTTTTGGGATATGGGCCATGCATTGGGCCCAAATTTTGGCCCACCAATTTTGTACTCCATATATCTCTATGAGCATAAAAAGTTAGACTTAACAATTACGAACTCGTACATGATATAATATATTTAGATAGGAGTACTTATCGTACATTTTATTAACTTTACATAAGACTGATATGAGTTCCACATTGATTATGGGTGTGGACGTTGTTAACTTTAAAAGAAATCACATTTTTAAGAAAAAAGTAATGCAATTCTAGTTCTAAATCCAAAAATAGTCAAAAACATCAAAATTAACTCAATTTTCGAATGAATTACGAATCCATTTTATAAAACAAACGATATTAAATCATCTTTTACGTTTGGCGAATTCTAACTTGAACAATTCAAAGATGTATACAATCACACTTTTTCAAAATATTTTATTCAAAAGTAAAATGGTCGTATCATTATCGTTGACTTGATGGAGTTTGAAGACCATTCTACACACCGTTTGGAGAAACTTGCCCATCAAATTGAACTTTATTAGTAATTTTATGAATTGTGTTAGAAGTAATTTAATAATAACAACACTAATAATAATTATATCATTCTACGTCATTTATTCTGATTCAATTATCATTTTAAAATATTTTTTTTATCAAACAGTTCATTAGTTTTCAGCTAACTTATCAATTTGTAATTCTAAACTATTTTTTCAGCTACCTCTTCAACTGATTTTCAGTTTACTACTCCCTTCATCCAAATTTAAAGTGGGGGATTATAAAATTTAAGAATAAAGTGAAATTTGGGGTGAAAAATGAAAGTTAGGAAAAATTGTGGAGTCACAATTGATAATAACTATGGATTATTGATAGAAATGAGGTAGAAACTTTAAATATGAATGGATGAAAAAAAAAAGTAGAAACTGTGGATGGAGGTAGTCAGGTAGTACCTCTTAACTTATATAACTTTGGATAGCTTTTTAATTTACAACTACTTTTTCAGCTAGTTTTCAAACATAAAGCCAACCGTTTTCAAAGTCTTTTAACATAACATTTGTGTCACCGAATAGTGAATAAGTTATTGGAGAAAAAAAAAACAATCAAAAAAAAGTTCGTACTCGTATAAAATTACTCGTAAAAAAAAGGCCAGGCCGGGCGCCAAGGACCGGGCTCCACAGACAAGGCTCTGGCACGACCCTTGGGGGGACAGTCAGGCCTCAAAGGGCCGGGCTTCAAGGCCCTTTAAAAATTATTATTATTATTTTTTTTGGCGGGCCTAAGAGGGCTGAGCTCCAAAAAATCGAACCTTAGCCCGACCCTTAAATTTAGAGGGCTTAAAAGGGCCGGGCCTGAGTCCAAATACACGGTCTTTAGAGTGAGCCGGGCCGGACCGGGTCTGCCCGTGAAGATGCCCCCTCTAGTAGTAGGACACATTCATGGTGATTCTGGAATCCACCTACCAAAACTTTATAAAGGGGTAAACCTAATTTCTCACATGTCTTTTATATCTACTGTTCTACTACTAGCATTTTTTTAAAGCATCTAACAATCACCCATTTATTTGGTAACCTATCTTAATCTACTTTACCTTGTACTCCTTCCGATTCATCGATTTCTTTACGTTTATTTTCGAATCGCTTTTTTAGGTAAATGTCCATTACTGAATTGGCAGATTTGAGCTCATCAATTTTATTAATTTGGGCATTTTTCTGGATGTTTGATTAACCCATTTCACAGTTTTTTTTTTTTTTTTTTGGTGGTTTTTTTTGTTTGATTATAGCAAAGAAATTGAAAGGATGGGTGACCTCCAGAGAAGAGACGCATTTCATGTTGTAGGTCCTCGGCATCTTCATTCTGTTGATTGGTAGGTTTACAAATAGGTCTCGTCTTTCAATAGTTATTTATGTTTGAAATTTCTAATGCGTCGACATTTGGGTAATGTTATTGTTTAATAATTCTTCGCGATTTTATCAAATTTGGGAGGTGTTGAGAACCATTTGGGTAATGTGTTGTGATTTTGTTGTCGTAGGAGCTTACCTGAACATAGGAGGGCCGTTGCGGCTAGCTTAGTACGATGCATATGTGTCCTAGAACGCCACGAGAAGCAGGAGACGTCCGAGGATTTGGCATGTACTTGGTGGGAGTTCTTCGACTTTGAACTACACGACACGATTAGGGACCCCGATGATTCTTCCATCTTTGGTGCCATTTTCCGGTACAAGCATCACTCCAAGCATCACTCGTTGTCGTACAAAAACGTTCCTAGATATGTAATTGCTTTTCGAGGTACCATGATGAGAAGACGCACGTGTTATGGAGACTTCAAATTGGATCTTCGCGTTATTCTGAACCGACTTTGTATGAGTACAAGGTATCAAGTCGCAGTGCAAGCGGTCGAGGGTTTGGTGGCTGATTGGGGGAGCGCGAATGTATGGTTAGCCGGTCATTCGTTAGGGTCGGCAATAGCGTTGCAAGTCGGTAAGGATATGGCCAAACGAGGGAACTTCCTCGAGACATATTTATTCAACCCTCCATTCCCGTCCACACCAACCGAAAGATTTAGGAACCAAAGATTGAAAGATAGTATTCGTTATGCGCGAAGCTTGCTTACGGCTAGTCTTGCGATCGCTATTAAGGGCTATAGCTCGTACAACAGAGACGAGTACGACCCTAATTTTGCTATGTTGTCGTCTTGGACACCGTATTTGTTTGTTCATCCGAGTGATCCGTTATGCGCCGAGTACATTGCGTATTTTGAGCACAGAGAGAAGATGTTGGCTAGGGGTTCATCGGCGATTGAGCGTGTTGCGGCTCAAAACTCGATAGTGAGTTTAGTGTCGATGGCAATTGGGAAAGACGTTGAGCCAACGCACTTAATCCCTTCGGCGTGTCTTTTCATTAATCGGAGTTTGGATCAACACGGTTTCAAACAAGTTCATGGGATGAGTCAATGGTGGGAGCCTCACCAAGTTATAGAACACAAAGTCTACCAGTTAAATTCTGAGATTTTGAACCCGGGTTTTGATTTGGAAGACGAAAGTTGTCTCGTTTGAATTTAATAACGAAATTTAAACATTGATCATTGTATGCGTATAACAAATCATATATTGGATCGATGATTTACACAAGCTTACTATAGAGTACGGAGTATTAATTTTTAATTTCACTTTTTAAATTCGATATTCGTAACGATTTTGGCTATACTCATATAAGCTTGTTTGAGCATTTCTTATTTTGAATGCTTCAAATTGTTGCACATTTGCATCTTTTTTTTTAATTTTATTAACTAGAAAAAGGGTAGTAATTTTTTTAAAATTTTCTATTGCAATATGACCTTCAATTTTTATTATATTGTTGACTTGGCTACAGATATTTATTAGACTAAACATTCAAAGTGTATTACTCCGTAGTATGCGCCATGACTGTTTCTCATGCTTTCTACAAGTGTATTAATTTTCTTTTTATTATATCTTGTCTACTATCAACCTTTTATTGATTTAATCTGTAGCTACATGCGGGTATTTGTGCGGGCGGACCCAATCCAGCTCGTCAAATGGATTGTGATTTGCTTGGCCAAACATGTTGTGCTTGGTCCACGATTTGTAACGCCGAATCTACCGAAATTACCTTTTGAGCTAATATTTTTAATCAATGGGTTGGTGTAACACCCCGACCCCAACTAAAGGCCGAAATGTCACCCACGGTAGCTAGTCAGGCTGCGTACAATGCCCACAAACCAACACGGTCCTTTCCAGTGCACTTTGTCCTCACTCGTGTATATCCTGAGAACTTCCCAGAAGGTCACCCATCTCAAGACTACTCTCCAGCAAGCACGCTTAACTGAAGAGTTCTTAAGATGGGCCACCAGAAAAGAAGATGCATCTTGTTGGTATGAGTAGCATGTTCAACCCTTTTAAGCACTATGTCACTTGAGCTAATACATCGACCTCTTCAACGGGGTACCCGGCCCGAATAACCTCGAACAATACCGGGTACTACACACCCCCACTTGAAGAACTCAACGTCCTCGTTGCGCCTGGTAGCTACCAACAGTATAGCATTCCAGAATCCTCCCCAGCTAGGTGCGTACCTGGCCAACAAGACACAAGATCTTCACACGGTCGTCGGGTTGCTCTGACCCCAACTAAAGGCCGAAATGTCACCCATGGTAGCTAGCCAGGCTGCGTACATCGCCCACAAACCAACACGGTCCTTTCCAATGCACTTTATCCTCACTCGTGCACATCCTGAGAACTTCCCAGGAGGTCACCCATCCCAAGACTACTCTCCAGCAAACACGCTTAACTGAAGAGTTCTTAAGATGAGCCACCAGAAAAGAAGATGCATCTTGTTGGTATGAGTAGCACGTTCAACCCTTTTAAGCACTATGTCACTTGAGCTAATACATGGACCTCTTCAACGGGGTACCCGACCAGAATAACCTCGGACAACACCGGGTATTACAGTTGGATCCAGGCCTTAATTTTGCAAACCCGAGCCTAGCTAGTCACCCCAGCGAGCCGATTTTGGGCCAGAAAAACAAAGACTCGGCTCAACTTGACCCATGTCCACCTCTATCCATAACTAAATTTAATTGATAATTAACGGATTTTATTCTAGCAACAAAGGTCCATAAAGAACACCTAAACTTTGCGTGAACCCGAAATAAGTTGACCTCGCCAGATATTACATAATCAATTATAGAGTATATTTCAAAATAGCCTCAACCGTATAATTTGACAAATCTGATAGAACTTGTTGCCCAGTTGACAAGTCTTGCAAAACAATATACTCTATACTCTATAGTAGATTGTACGAGTTACTATATACATGTCACATGTGTGGTTTAGGTTTTTGTATTTGTGCAATTGTACTTTATCAATTTTACTTGTTGGAACAAAGAATTTCCTTATCAATTATTGGAAAATTTGTTAAGTATTTACGTCTGTAAAAATGAATTTCTCAAATATAAAACTAGAAACAAAGGACATATGTAGTACAAAGTACTTTGTATTATCACATATTCAATGTGATTTTCTCATTTTGAGTTGTACTTCTATATTCAATTCACCTTTTAAAAATATTTTGTTATCCTTAAACTAAAGCTAAAATAAGTAATATAAATTGAGAATTAAATTTACAAGGAGTAATTTATGTCTATAAACTTAATTAGGTAGATGGAAAGTCAAATCAATTATACATGTAGGTCATAAGACTCATAACACATGAAAGAAAAACATTGAATTGGAAGACTTGAGATTATGCACATCATATTGTTGGACACCACCCACATAGGCCACATTCATTAAGTAATTTGTCCTTCAAGAATTTCTCACATGGGTGTCTTGCTAATTGCTATGTTTATGCTTTCTATTTGAAGTTGATGTAAGAGGACCCACGTTGGTCGGAAGGTAAGTGTCTCAAATATGTCAAATTATCAATTGTGGAGAGGTCAATTGATGTAGAGAGTGTCTCAAAATATGGAAAAGCGATTCAAATTTTTGGGAACCTCTCAAATTTGGGAAGATTTCCATTTGTAAAAATAGAGTAAACACTCGTTATTTATTTTTGTTGGTAGATTAAAAATTATTAAAAATAAATATGGTGGACCAAAGAGGTAGAAATGAGAAGCTCCATCAATTCACATACATGTATGTAAAATGGGAAGGGTAATTAAAAAGTTGATGATAATATGAGAGAAAAATTATAAGGATCCTCATCAATGTGGGTGCTCTAAGCCTGCCTAATGTTTGTCTTTGGAGAACAAATTAATACTAATTTATGCTCGGCTCTAGTAATTTTATGTAGGCAATTTAATCATGGTTAATAGATATTATTAATTTCTAATTTGCATTGAATATATATATTTTTTTGTTGGTGTAATTCGTGTAAGTGGAAGTTTAGAAAAAGTCGGTATAATAGAAAGGGATTTGAATTTAAAACTTATTATTATTATTATTATAATAAAAGAAAAGTAGTGAGAGAAATTGCCAACAATTATGAAATCACTTCAAATTTTCAAAAAACAGAAATATAATTAATTTAAAGAGATGAATCAATTTGATAATTTAATTATTTTGAATTATAACAATAAAAGAAATACTAAATTTTGTGTATTTCCCTACAAAGAAAGATGACAAACTTTTAATCCAGTTGCAGGATTGCATCATACCTAATTAAATTATACTTCATGTTATAGAATATAATAAGGAGTATATATAATTTAGTTGTGCTTTTTTATGCTCACCACATACTTCGATCAACAACTTAATTATTGAATCTATATCATACATTTTAAGAATAAACAAGCAACCAACCAATGCTTGACAAAACCCTCAAAATTGTTTCAAACTTTTACTTCATGAAGTTCATTGAATTGATAGGATTCCTTTAATTTGATTGATTAGAACTAACAATAGCACACTTTAATTAATTTGTACGATTTACTTAAATATCAAATGCTAAAATTATGGTTTTGATAATATGTTCTTTATGTTAATGAGTAATTGTGTGAATTTAAAAAACACAAAATAGAATAATTTTTTTTTTTTTTTACTCTAGCTAGTTCACTAAGAATTTCTTTAGTCAACAATTTAGAGCTGGCAATCGGGTCACTCGGGTCGGGTTTGGGTCGGATTGTATCGGGTCAGGTCGTATCGGGTTCGTGTCGATTCAGGTTATAACGATGTTAATTAGGTTTAAAGTCGGGTTAGATCGTATCGGGTTGAGTCATGTCGGGTTATAACGGTGTTAAGTCGTTTTGAATTAGTCCGAGTCACATCGGGTCGGGTCATTAAAGCTAAAATTGTCGAGTCAATTGGGTTCGGGTCAAATTCGAGTCACTAATAATTTAGGCTTAAATTTTGGCGCCAAAACAAATTTTGAAATTTTAAAATTTTTCAAACCAATATTTGAATTTTTAACTATATCTCAATCTCAAAATGTTAAATATTATATTTGGTGTATATTTGAAAGATTGAAATTTTTGAAAAATTTTAAAAAAAGTTTCAAAAATTCTTTAAAAATCTTCAAAGTTTCGGGTTAATTCGGGTCACGGGTCATTTCGGGTCAGATGAACTCGGGTTGAATCGAGTTACGGGTCATCTCGGGTCGGGTCAGGTTTGGTTTGGTTTCGGGTCAGACTTTATCGGGTCGTGTCGAGTTACGAGTCGTCATCGGGTCGGTTTCGGGTCGCTATAATTTCAAGTCCTATCAAGTCGGTTTTACTCGAATTCGGGTCGGATCTAACTTGCCAGCTCTAGTCAACATCAATCTAAACTTTCTTATCCATCTTCATAAAGTAACTCCAACTAAAAATGTTGTTAGTTTGGTGCACTAAAAGCATTGCTCTTAAAATAATAATGTCTTTTCTAGTCATATACGGAGTAATATTTCTATCAAGTGGTTAAATTGCATCAAAATTAAGACATGACCTATGATATAATTTAAACTTTCTTAAAAAATTTGTCTTTCTCTGTCTCAGTAAGTTGTTTACACTTTTTTTTTTCTTTTTCCTTTCACTTTTGGAAAATAATTGAAAAAAAAAATGTAAACAAATGACTGAGATAAATGAAATAAATTATATTTTTCTTTTTTGTTTTCTTAAAAAGTCATGAAATATAAAATATGCAAAGTACAATATTTAAGATATACTCGTATGGTAGTAAATTAGTAATTCAACTCAAACAAATTCAAACTTTGCATGTATTATGTATATGTAGTAACTCCCAAAACAAATGTCCTAATTATCAACAATTATTCGACTTATATTAACACGGTGACAATATAGGTAGAGCTGACAAGTTTGACCTAACTCGAGTGACCCGACTCGAATCCGAGCAAAACCCGATCATATGAACCCGTAAATATTGCGACCAGTAAACCGACATGCGCGATCCTGATAATCAATGACCCGAACCCAACCCAGACCCGACTTGATATTGATCCGACTAAAAAATTGATGACCCGATAATTATTAATAAACTTAAAATGTTTAAATTGAAAGCTAATTAGTGTTTGATTTGATACCTTTGACTTACTAATGAAATAATAAATCAAATAATGACCGAAATACTTATTTTAGATTTTTAGTGACTAAAAATTGAAGTAATTTAATAAAATTCGCGCAGACCCGATAATGACTTGGCCCCGACCGATACACTATTTGACCCGAACTGACAACAACCCGACCCAAACCCGACTCGACCCAAAATGGCGTTTTGACCCGACATGACCCAAACCTGACATGACCCGACCCGACTTGACTAACCCAAATCCGACCCGACTAATCCAATTGCCACCATATGTAAGAGTACATATATTCTTATGAGATAATCTGACGCAAAACTTAATTAAACTTTTTAGCTATAATACATTCTACTCATATTTATGTACTTTAAAGATTAATCTATGATTTCTCCATATTTCATCATTTATATGAGTAGATCATAGTGTCCATAGATATTCTGACTAGTCAAGTACTTTAATTTTGGTACAACCATGCACAAACATGATGTGCTATGTCTTGTACGGAGTACTATTCTATGGGCCGGACATCATAATTCACAAATTATAGAGAATTTTTTTATTAATAACTACGGAGTAGTTCTTTTAATTTACAGTACACATATATTTCATTTGACCTTAATTAATGTGTAAGCAATCGAAACATATATTGAAATAACTAGTGCGATATAGGGTCTATTTTCTGCATGTTAAATTATTAGCAGTTTGAACGAGGTAAATAAACCATTTAAATTACTACGGAGTACTTTTTTCAGTAAGGTGCACTTTTTGTATTTATTATTGTTCCATAATAAGAACTTTTCATAAGGGTCTTGGTTAACTTTTCAAAGATGTGCAAGGGGTTTTAATGGGAGGACTCTTAGTATGATTGGAAACACAAAGCAATCTTTAAGATAAGTAATCGACTTAATAGGAAGATTCAAGGATGTACAAGCAAACATGCTCGATGTTGAGTAATCTTAGAATGGTGACCTTGGATGTTTTTATGATGTTCAAAAGTGCGAACAAAGTGCGTTATAATAGACCTGTGTTGAATTGCCGATCAATGGGATTAGTCTTCAAAACTTTTTAAATTAACATTGATATGCACCACTCAATCTGACAAGGGGTTGAGTCCAATCCCGCATTGAACAGAGATTTACAAATTGCACAGATAGATTGAGTAAAATTAAAGTCAAGTCACTAATCGAATGACATATTTAGTTTTAATTTCATCTTCATTTGTTGAAAAAATTTTCAAATATTACTCCCTCTGTCCCAATCATTTGTTTACCTTTCGATTTTGGAAAGGGATATAAATGCATAGTTCTCTCTATACAAAACTAAAATGTAACTCAATTATCATCCAAAATCAGTTAGGCGAGATCAAGATATTTCAAAATCAATGACCATTTTGAATCAAATTAATTTATTATATGATGAAAAACGTCTATTAGTGCTCCATCCAAATATAGAAAGATAAACAAATGACTGAGACGAAGGAGTATTAGAAAAGTCAACAAAAATTCTCAAATATTACTTCATCCGTTTTAGTGAATTGTTTACATTTTTTTTTGGTTTTGCCAAGGAAAAATAAATAATTGTAAACAAATGACTGAGACAATATGAATACTTAATTTTTAAATAATCACTCTTTTATTGTCGACCTAAATTCACCACGGCAAAACAGAAGTATAAATTACTGAACAAATGGATGAAATCTCAATAAATTTCCTTACTATACAAATAAGGATTCGATAAAATTCGATTTCTGGAAATTCAAACACCCCAGCGGCCCAGCTACTATACCCCTTTTATATATAATTCACTAGTCATACTATCAATTTACTTCTACAAGCTCCTATATTTTAACACGATATAATTCATCTATTCAATCATTTGTTTACACTTCCCTCAAATTTCTCTCACAAAAAAAAAATATCAAACTGTAAAAAAATTATTGGAACGAAGAGAGTATTATTGATCATTGATGTAATTGATCCATTCTTCTTTATACTCCTTCATTCCATCTACTCCCTCCGATTCAACAGGTTCTTAACGTTTGATCAAAATCCCCTCACAAAAAAAGTCAAACGTTAAGAACCTGTTGAATCGGAGGGAGTATGTATTTACTCCAAATCAAAATGCCTAAACCCCACCTTCCAAAATTACCTCATCTCTTTTCCAACACCTTTCTCAACTCTTCTTACGGAGTACCATTGCTCGACTCTAAGTAGATTACAGCTATTTTATTCCACTCCTTAGATTATGACTTCACACCCACCGTCTTAATAGTACGGTGTGCACAACTAATCAATTATCAAGTACTCTTTTTTATTTATCCATTTCTTTTCATTTGTTTTCGTATCGACCTTCTAAACATCACACATAACAAGTGAAATGAACTCGCATTTTAGCATAATAGTGCTCTTTACTTCATCTACATACATAAAGAAATGACCGAATTAATTTCTGAAAATAGTAAACGTAAGCATATGTAAAATCGACTCACACCATAATATCTATTACGAGTATAAATCAATCAGAAGTTATTATAAAATGAAAATTTTCATATCACAATAAACTTATTATAAAACTGTTGAATCAAACCCAATGCAGTAATATCTTACTATTTAATTATTAAATTAATTAATATTTATATTAATTTGTATATATAAATGTAAACCCCCAACTTCTTCTTAAACACATAGACACTCACTACTCTCCCCACACTCTCATAAGTCCTAACCCTTCGTAAAAAAGAAAACACACTTATTATGAACTACGCCCATCTCGAGCCCACCCTATCGGCCCGGGTCGCCGACCCGGACCTCAACCCGAAACCCAAATCCCGCCCCAAGGCCCGAACCCTGGCCCTCGCTGCAGCCGCCCTCCTCCTAGTCGTGGCGGCCGCCTGCGGGGTCCCGGCCTACATCCACCGGGTCCATTCCAGGCACTCCCCCGGGTCGGGCCAGGGCCCGACCCGGCCCATAAGGGAGGCGTGCGGGGTGACCCAGTACCCGGCCCTATGCTTGGAGTCCCTGGCCGGGTTCCCGGGGGCGGCGTCCGCGACAGGCCCACGGGACTTGGCCCACATTTCGGTTAAAATGACGCTGTCGAGGTTCGGGAAGGCGGTGGGGATGGCGGCGGAGATAGGGAACTTTGAGATGGACACGATGACGAGGTCGGCGTACGAGGATTGCTTGGAGCTTCTAGAAGAGTCGGTGGATTTACTTGCCAGCTCACTCACTTCATTGGCGTCTTCTTCTACTACGCCATTGTCGGCAGATAATGATCAACTCACTAGTTCACTAAATCAGGTTTAATCTTTATACGTTCAACTCTAAACTACTATTTATAGTATTATTATGTCATTTTACGTTATTAATTACGGAGTTATTGCTAATGATTACTACTGAGGTAACTCTTTTGATCGAATCTATTCCCTTTGTCTCAGACTCTCAGTCATTTGTTTACGCTTCTCTCAAATCTCATTTACAAAAAACTCAAATCGTAAACAATCACTGGAACAGAGGAAGTATACGAAATTACATAATACAGAGTAGAAAATAAAATCACATAAAATATCAACTTTGATTATGATTTCGCGGATATAACTTTATTAGTAAATATTATAGTAAAATATTATTGATTGTACATTATTGAGTTACTTGTAGTAGAGTGATTCTAGCCTTGTACTCCGTATATAAGTTTTCAAATTTAGATGTTATTGTCAATTATGAAAATGTTATTGTCGACTTGACATTGTCTGATTAATAGGTGAGATGAGAACATTATTACGATACAGAGAATGTATCATATATTTCATTTCATTTTAGAGAAGTGAGAAGAACAAACAAATAGTAAATGATGCTCATAAATGATACAGAGAATGTATCATATATTTCATTTTATTTGAGCGTAGAATTGATTTTATATAGTCTAATACGAGAGGGAATATTGCTCTTATCTTTTGAAATTAGAAAGTAGATGATGCTCATAAATTATACTCCACCGAAAATGAAAATGACCTATATATTATGATGACTGATGACTGATGACTGATGACTTGATGAGTGAAAAGGGAAAGAGTATACAAAATACGAGTACTATACGGAGTAGTACGGGATGAAGTTGGTTATAATAATTGTAATTAATACTACGTACTCCGTATTATTATCATGAAACACTCCTTTTTATTCAATTAGTTTATTTGTTTTTATCACATTTGTCATGACGTATTTTGCAGTAACAATATCTTTAGTTTCATATTGTACTTCATATTAATAAGACAAAGCTAGTACGAAATTATAAAAAACTTATATGTTACAGAAATAGTACTCTCAAAAAGTGAAGTGGACGATTTTGATTTTAGTAGAGAGTAGTATAAATGTCAAATGTGCAAGTATATACATTGTGTAGTTGTAAATGTTGTCTTGACTTTGGTGTCGATTACTCCGTATAAATGAGTGGTAGAAATTGGACTTATATTTTGATTGTACGTATAACTTGCACTATTACTTTCACCACAAGTTGGTACGGAGCAATTATTTGTGAAATCTTGGATTTTTTCTTTTTGAATTAACTGGACTAAAAAGATCGTGTTCTTTTCAACTTAAATTATACGGAGTATAAGTTTAGTTCAGCTCCTATAAATTCAGCTCTGACATTACAAACATAAATTTACACACACAAAAAATAAGTTCAGCTCAGCTCCTATAAATTCAGTTCTTATAAGTTTAATTTTTATAAGCTTAAAAGAACAGGCCAAAGTCTTATTTCAAAATATAAATATAAATCATAATGTTAAGCATTAGATAGTACTTCATCCGTTTCGGTGATTTGTTTACAGTTTAACTTTTTTTGTGAGATAAATTTGAGTGAAATGTTAACAAATGACTGAAACAGAGGGAATATTTGATACGGTACTATATTTCTTACAAATCAATTTATGTTCTACGTGTTTTTACGTTAAATTATACGGAGTATAATTTCGTACTGACACTTTAGACTATCAAAACATTTCTCGAACAATCTCAACTGAAATTTATTAACTACTCCATTATGCTTTAAATTAATTTATAATTATAAATTTGTTTTTATTATTTATTTTAGTACAATGCATATTCTTTCACGTAGTATAATGCGCAGTACTTCGTACGTAGTAGGTTTGATATACTCTACTTTTGGTTCATGCAACTTACTGAAAATTGTTAAATACTCCTCTTGGTTCATGCAATGCATGTATGTACAAAGCATATTAAACCTCTTACGTACAAAGGAATATAAAATTAATTGTGATAACTCCATTCCTAACATACGTGTGTATATGTTCAATATTTATATTTGTTGATAATTTCATCTATTTATCATATAAAATTAATGGTTAAATTCAATTGAAATTAATGTCGTACTAACAATCGCTATTAATATATAGATCTGTAATATTCATGATAATTGAGAAACAAATAAATTTATTATTTATTGTACGAAGTAATTTTAATTCGGTTTAAATAAAGTTTAAAGTTGCATGTTGACATCAAGAACATAAATTATTCTCAAGAGTGAAAAAAAATAGTAGTCACCAAAAGATTAAGAAAGCGAGGTTCCTTTACACCGAATTAGATGCCAACTACTGTTATTTTCGTAATAGACCTTTTTACTTTTGTCTTTTTTTAAAGCGATTTATTATAATTAAGCCTTTTAGTTCAAGTAATGATAAGGGAAAAAGGTATTGAGAATTTTTATCTATGAAAACTAATATAAAAAAAAAAAAATACATATCTAACTTACAATTTTACAAATTAAAGGTTAATTTTTTTACAAATAAAGTGGATAATTTATATTTATGTCAATAATTAATGGTTAAAATAAATAATTGATATATTGAAAATGAAAGATGATAAGAATACTTGAAATGATGATTGTTTTATTAGAACACATGTTAGTAGGTCCTTATAATAAAGTTTCCTCACCAATCTAACTAGAAATACGAAATTGTTAGACGTAAATACTAAACACGTTTAATTTTTTATGATTCTCTACTTTAAAACTGACATCAAACAATAGTGTAAATTGTGCGTAGAAGATGTTCATTTTATTTACGTTAAACAAATGTCTGAAATTATACGAAATTTTACGAATTTGTGTATATTATGTATTTTTTTTAGGTTGATATTTTCTGAAGTTATTAAATTGAATCAATTATATATTTATTTTGATTATGAAATACGAGTATTTAATTTTTCTTTCTTAATTTAATTAAAAACAGGGAGGAACCAAGCAAGACGTGATGACATGGCTAAGTGGGGCCATGACAAACCAGGACACGTGTACGGATGGATTAAGTCAATCAAGTGGAAAAATCAGAGATCAAATGGCCCAAAATCTACAAGACTTATCAGAACTTGTGAGCAATTGTCTAGCCATATATTCGGCTACTCATAGTGGCCCTAATGACTTTTCCGGTATTCCGATCCAAAATCGTCGATTACTCGGGTTTGAACCGGAAATCGTGGACGAGTCGGGTTTACCGAAGTGGATGTCACGATCTGAACGAGAACTATTAGTTACACCGACTCCAGTTGTGCAGGCAGACATAATTGTTGCACAGGACGGGTCAGGTACTGTTAAGACAATTACCGAAGCTATCAAGAGAGCTCCTGAAAATAGCGCACGACGAATAATTATTCTTGTCAAGGCGGGCACGTAAGTATTTCGCTATATCGTAAATAATGTCGATATTGATATCCCTGAATTATATTTAGATTTTAGAGTAGCTAACATATGTCACTTTAATTTATTGAGTTCGTAATATCATTTAATTAATTGTTATATACTCTCTCCGTTCTAATGAATTGTTAACGCTTTATTTTATTTTGTGAGGGAAAAATAAAACAAACGTTAATAATTGACTGAGACAGATGCAGTATAAATTTTAAATAAACGTAAACATATGAACTACAGGGTAAAATTTGTCTCGTAATAGATACGAGTAATAAGGAATATTAGTTTGTCGCGTTTATATTGTAATTTTGTGAATAAGTTAGAAAAGAAAAACACAATGATGATTTGAATAAAATAATATAATTGGTGGCTTTAGTAAATGAAAACTGTAGTAAGAAATAGACATGGAAAATGAAAGCAGTAACAAAAAGGAAAGGAAAAGTCGTCACGTAAATGAGTTGCTATCAAATGGTGTCGGTAGACACACTTCTTGAGGTGCTAACAAATTTCAAAGACCTTAAAAACGGTCTCATTTTAGAATTTGTCATCATGACTCGTTCGTGTAATTTTCAATTTTTACGTATATTATTTTTTGTACTTCATAACATATCAATTGTTATACGAAAATCGTCTTATTATAAGTTACTCCTACTGTCCTACATAATCAGACAACAAAATTAAATGACTAAGCATTAAATGAAGCACTCTGTATAATTTTCACATATATATATAAGATGAGTAATTTTATCCGAGTACAATTAGTGTATGCGTGGCCAATAGAAATACCCTAGATTACATTTAAAGGGTGATAATATTCGATTAGCTGAGTGATTTTGTTAATTGTTGTACGCATATATTGATTTTATTATAAAAATTTATACTCCGTAATAAAAGATTGTATCAGAGTATGATCTAATTTTATGATTATTTCATCCAGAAAGTAAAAGACTACTCTCCAGATTCATAAAACGTGATTACATTTAAGCTGATAATGACCATTTTTGATTAAATCGTGACCACTTTTATATCTCTAAATAGTGGTCACGATTTACTTAATAATGGTTACCATTTGTCTTTACGTGATCACTTTTTAAGCATTTGTAGAGTGGTATTTCACTTTCTTAGTGAAATACCGTCTTTTTTTTAAACTTTGTAATTTTTGTAGGTATAGAGAAGCTAATTTGAAAGTGGGAAGAAAGAAAACAAACTTGTGGTTCTTAGGTGAAGGAAGGGGTCGAACTATAATCAGTGGCCAATTGAGTGTTGGTCATGATCAAATTACCACTTTTCACACGGCTGCTTTCGGTATGTTCACTTTTAAATTTATATTTCGAATATAACGCCTATGAAAAATTAAATTAAAATTAATAATAAAACAGAAAAAACATATAAAAATAGAAAAATAACATCATAAATTCGTGACTAAAAACATAGTTCAAAAGTATATGGTTTTTAGGTAAGTTTATTGTATCGGTGTCAATGAAATTTCTTTCGATTCTAATAAATTTTCATGATGAAAGTACAAGAATTGACATTAAATCATATTCTCCCTTCGTTCCAACCGATCACTATTATCTTTTTTAGTATTATCATAAATGAAGAGAACCTCTGATGAAATTTTATTATAGGTCATGTAATATATCAGATGTAATCACGTATGATCTGTTTAATAATTTCATTAAAGATATTTAAACTTTTATACTCGTAATAATTATTTATTTTTAAACAGAAATATCACAAAAATATAAAATGGACCATAGTGTATAATTGTAAGTAAAGTGACATTTTGGGGGAGGAGAACAAATTATATTCGAAAATAAAGTGAAAAACAAGAGAGTATGGCTAAAATTTGATGGTCATGAAAATGCAAATCACTTGTTTGTGTGTTGTTGGGTCTTTAAGAATCATATTCTTCATGGGCCTGTTTTTCTGCTTTTGTATTTTACTATTTTTGCATTATTGTGGGCCCACATCATTGACCAAATACCTCACATCTTCTTCGACTCCACATTGACCGCCTCTTATACATACTTTTGGTTTTTTTTCCGGCTATTCAGTTCAGTTCAGTTCAAGTCGTTTCTAATTAAAATTTATTTATTAGAGAGAGTATATACTTTGACACAATCAATGTTAACACTTTGTTTGATTAATTGTATAGCCGCCACCGGAACAGGATTCGTAGCCCGAGACATGAGTTTTGTGAACGAAGCCGGCCCCGGAAACCACCAGGCGGTCGCTTTACGTGTCGGAGCCGACCACGCCGTGGTATACCGTTGTGAAATTAAAGGATACCAGGACACGCTATACGTACACTCCCAAAGACAATTCTTTAGGGAGTGTGACATATATGGGACAGTCGATTTCATTTTTGGTAATGCGGCCGTTGTTTTCCAACATTGTACCATGTGGGCCCGTAAGCCCATGCCCCTACAAAAAAACACAATGACGGCCCAAAATCGTAAGGACCCGAATCAAAACACGGGTATTTCTATCCACGCGTGTGAGGCCCGACCCACATTGGATCTCGCACCCGTCAAAGCATCTTACCCGACGTATTTAGGTCGTCCGTGGAAAATATTTTCTCGAGTCGTTTATATGGAATCGTTCCTAGATGACCATATTGATCCTAGTGGATGGTTAGCGTGGAACGCAACGTCACCTGTTGATAATTTATATTATGGTGAGTATGGTAACATCGGGCCAAGGGCCGATGTTTCAATGCGGGTCAAGTGGCCCGGGTTACATTTAAGTATGTCAAGGGTTGATGCATTGAAATTTACGGTGGCCCAATTTATTTACGGTCAATCATGGATTACCTCGACGGGTGTGGCGTATCAATCGGGGTTATCGTCGTGAATTATTTGAACTTGATTGATGTTTGAACGATTAATGTGTTTGATTTGTGTATAGGATGAATCAATAGGCAAGTGTATTTACTATATATAGGTGTTGAAAATTTAATCAATAAGCACCACAAATGGTGGATTTTATATTACTTTAAAAATGTTCAATTTAATACGTAGTATACTCGTATATGATACAAATATAAATTCTTAGGAATGTTGTTTATGGATTAGTATATTGAATTTGTCGTTGAAATGTTATGATTTGAACATTTGCCAACCTCGATTGTAGTGGAGGGAGTTGTTATTCTAGAATATTTGTATCGTACTAGAAATGTGTAAAATTCTTGTGATTTTGGGCATTTATAAAATATCACGTAGTTTTTACCGTTGGTAAGAATACTTGTCTTGAGATTTTTTAGAAAATTAAAGACAATAAATTCTTGTATATTAACATAAAATGAAAATAGATTTGCTATCATAATACTAACATGCAAATTAATGTTACCAAAGATAAAATCACAAGTTAGCCTTGATGAATCCGTACTACTAATTCATAAAAATATTATTTGAACAAAATAACAATCCTGTAAGCCTGTAAAAATGGATAAAAATACTACTCAGATATAATGAACAAGTGATAGATTTCTATAAATCAAATGGGAGATAATAATATATAATACTTCGTAGATCGCATAAATTTAAATGGTACTGTATTTTTTTTCTATTTTTTTTTATTTTAAGGTTATACGGAGTAGTAATATTGAGCAGGTAACCAATTAAACCTTGCAATTATTGGCAAATTCTAGAATTGCAACCTAGCTCCGATCCCTGAAAACAACGTACGACTTTAGGTTTAATTGGTCTACCGATCAAAGATCGAGGTCTATAATTGGCTCGAACCGTAGCACTTGAGGAGATTAATTCTTATAAATCCAAATAAAAATTAGAATATGTTAGCCTATCTTAAGTTAACTTAATCATTTATTCATTTAACTATGGTTTAAGAGAATCAGTAGCTCATTATACAAAATCTCAACTATGGTACTCGTAACTACTTGATGTACATTTACGGCAATTAAGCTTGTATTGTGGAAGCAATTTCACTTCACACAACTCATATTTACACACATAAGCTTTAATTAGCATTATTCTTATTCTTATCTTATTCTCAATGCAATATTCATTTTTAATGTATGATAATAATCACAATTATATTCTAATTATACCTTTAACTCAAGATTCTTTTAATTATTGAGTTATTTATACCTTGTATCGTCTGTCGAACAAATAATTAGTGCGTGTTACTCATTTTATCTCAAGCGTTTTCAATCTTTGTTTTTATTTAATTTTATTATATTAACCTTTATAATAACTAGTAATTTTTTCGAGACAAACAAAAAATCTTGCTTAAGACGTAATAAATACATAAAATGATAACATAAAATGATACGAGTAACAATAATTACATAAAATGATAACAATCTTGCATGTGACATGGATATGAAAAAAAAAAAAACCAAAGAATAAAGGGGACCAATACATAAACTATGCATGCATTTCATGTAGTCTGTAACTTATCAAATTAATTTTCTACTTTTGTTTATAGGCTAACATGCGAATTAATTTCTCAAGGGTTTTTCTAGGCTAACAAATTTCAATAATTGATATGCTTGCAACACATTGCATTATTGTACATATTTAAACTTTCAATAGATTAACAAAAAAATATAAATTTAAATTTAGACTCTGTTAGCTAGGGTGTAGAATTTTCGTTAATGTTTTACTAGTAATATGTGTAAATATTTCTTTAAAAAAAAAAAAACATATACACCCTGATCTATATATTACTCTAAATCAATGGCTAATATTATCCTCGTTCCTCGCCATCAATCCTTAAGATTACATTGATTTTTAAACTAAAGATGAATAAATAACGGTAATAAATGATTAATAATCTGTATGAAATATGAAATAAATAACATTGATCAACATTGTTTGTTAAGACACAAAGGTTAAAAAAGAAAAAACATTTCGTTGAATTTAGCAATAAAAATAAAGATGGGAAATTTTTCCATTAATTAATTCGATAATTTTTGATGTTTTGTTATATAGATGCTAAGTTTGTAGTGACTTTAAACATTAAGCTAAGTAATTAATTAGTGATTAATGAGTTATGAGTCAGCCTAAACTTGTTTGTTGTTACTCACAGCAACATTTGATCACAAACGCACTTGCACGTACAAGTTTACGTAGCAATTTTGACCATAAATGACCTAATTATGGAAGAGGAGCTAATTAAATTAATTAGAATGATTATTGATGACATAAGTTACTCGTAATTATATTATTCTTACTTATATACTTCGTATTAGGTAATTTAACAATACCATTATTCTAATTATATTAGATATCCTAAACCCCAAATTCGTTTTTTTTTTTTTTAATAAAATTATTAATACTACTACGAGTTTTATCCCCACAAATTGGCCTGGTAGATAACCCTGCACATTAACCACTTCAGAATAACCTAATAATTATTTGTATAACTCAAACAATGAAAATCATATCATTATAGTGAGTATAAATTAGGTCCATTGTAGTAAATTTCAAAGTAGAATAAACAAACGAAGTCCAAAAGACGTAACAATGAAGTTAAAAATCAAAACTAAAATTTTATTCGTTAAATTTGTTAACTCAATCCAAATCAAGCTCATATTTAAGCTGAACAATTAGAGTTTTGAACACGGTATATTTAAATCAGAGTTTTCGGCTCTATATAAATGACTCGATCGATGGCTAATTAATTATTTATCTACATATACCCAAAACAGGCAAAATAAAACATACCCCCTCCGTTCTATCGAATTGTTTAAGGCTGTTTGAGAAAAGTTCAAATAAATACGAAGTAATTAATACAAAGGGAGTAATTTATTTGGTAGTATGAAAAATGTCTCCACTATAAATAGTGTTCATCAATAATTCTACCCTAAAACAAAAAAACACGGCATTAATTTCCTGAGAGGCAAGAGACAGAGATAGTAAAAGGTATGCTCATTGATACTACTTTGATTCTTCCTCAAATTTCTGATTAGGGCACTTTTTTTTTTTTTTTTTTTTTTTTTTTTTTTTTTTTTTATTATCATCATGTTTTATTTTTCATATATGCCAAAATATTATAGTATATGTTTTTTTCTATAATTTGATCACTAATATAGTAATAATTCCTTGTTTTCCTACATTAACGCCTTGTAACAATTTCATGTACACATATTTCAATAATTTTGATAAAATTCTGAGCTATATAAATTGAATTTCGTAGGGAAGAAACCGTCGTATTACCTTGTAATTTGAAAATTCGGGGATTTATAAACTTCAGGGTTTTTTTTTTTTGCGGTAAAACTTCAGGGTTTTTATTGCTCCTTTTATTTTAAAACAAAAATGTGTTTTTATATGATATAGTTTTTCTCATTTATTAATTTTGTAATACTTTTTAAAACATTCATAGCTTATTTTACCTTGTCTAGGGTGTAATATCTGAAATAATAAATTAAATGAATTTATTTGATAGAAAATTTGAGAAAATAATAATATTTTATTGAAATCAGAACATAGGAAAATAAAATTCAAATCTCACACGCTATATTAATCTTTGTTATATTCACCAATAATAATTTTTTCAGATTTGTTTCAAATTGTCTGGACCGTCAATAATTTTGAAACAAAATGATTAGATCAGAATAAGTATTCACACACAATGTCTTTTGTAATTTCTTTATATGATGATGAAGAAACACAAACCCTAATTATTTTATTTTAATTAATTAATTAATGGATTTTTGTTTAATTTTTAATAGGAAAATAATAAAGATGGGAAGAGGGAAGATAGAGATAAAGAGAATAGGAAACAAGATAAATAGACAAGTGACATTTTCAAAGAGAAGACAAGGTTTAATTAAGAAGGCTAATGAACTTGCAATTCTATGTGATGCTCAAATTGCTCTCATCATTTTCTCCGATACTAAAAAGCTCTACACTTACCCTAATACTTTCTCAAGGTTCTTCTCTTCTCTCAAATTAATGTACTTTACTTTAATTTCAATTATTTCATCTTGTATGTTAATGATTAATTAATTTAATTACTATATGCTCTACATACTTATTATTTCATTTGTATTAATTATGGATCGTTAATCAAAATTAGTTAGATAAGTTTAAGATTTGTATTTAAATCTACTTCTTATTGTAATGATCTATAGGATGATCGATCGTAACAACACTAAAGTTATATTGTATCAATCGATCAACTGGTAGTCTATAATATGAACAATTTTAAAATGCAATTAAAAGAAATTGCTCTTGATAGAAGAAATTATAAATTTTAAACTACTAAAACATACATTACACGCAAGTTAAAATAACAGTTGGAAATCATTAATTTTTACATATTTTGAATGAAATGAAAGTTATAATTTGTAGTAATTGCTCAATTCCTACATAATGGAGCTTAGGAATGTAATTACTCATAGTTTTGATGAATTGTTTCTGATTTGAAAGCTTTTTGTGAGGGAAAAAGTCAAACTGTAAACAAACGAATGGTGAACGAGTGAGAAGTAGTTATTTTTTTTTGAGTTGGTAAAAATTAACTTACATTACATTTCTACAAATATATACTTAAACAAGTTTTTCAATGTACATAAAACAACCATAAATTGTTACACCTTTTGATTCAACAATTTTTTTTATCATTTGATAATTTTTATAATAGGGTTAATTTAGACCAAATGATAAAAATCTGATGAATCAGTCGTGAATATTTGCTAAAAAAATTTACGGAGTAGTTGGTAGGCTAGGGTTTTATTTCTGCTCATCAGTTTTGTGATATTCTTCATGTGGTTTGCTATGATTACTCGTATGGTCATTTAAGTCATATCTTTACATCCAGTTTTTTCTAATTCATTTGCAGATTTTGGCCAATACAAATCATTACATTGACCAGTTGAATTTGTCGTCTAAAACAAGTGTAATTAAGTCTTATGAAAGACTACTCTATACTACGGAGTACTTTTAATAAAATCAAAGATAATTTTTTTCCAAATAAAATGAAAGATGGGTTTTTTATTAATAAAAAAAAATTAAAAAATAAAAAAATGATTTTTATGATATATAAAATGTGATTACATTTCAGCTATTGTAACGATTACTGACTAAATGTGATTATTTATATATTATTCAATAATAGTGACATTGTACTCACTAGAGTGATCAGCCTGAAACTAATTGCGTTTTATGCATCTTTTATTTTTTCGTAAAATACAATGTGGAGTATACAAGATTTTGCCCTAAAAGAATAGTGGCAGTTTTTTTGTTGAACAGTTTGCTAGATGCCGCATTTTATATTTTTATTACATGCTTAAAATGTGAGCATGTGACTATTTTAATCGATAATTTTTATGTGACTATCGTTAAGAATACATAGCCATTCTAAAACCTAATCATAATAATATAAAATGGACAAATTTTATGCTAAAACACGTACTCCAAGACGTACCCCGTAAAACATAATCAAATTATTTGACACAAGTGTTTGCCTAAATGAAATTACACCTTTTTTTTTTGGATAACGTGGGGAACCCGCAGCCTCTACCTTTGGTGCGCACTGGGTAAACCCCCCGAGCGTGCATGATAGCCTGCAAACCATACACGCCAGGTTAGCCACCCTTTTTACCAGGGCGACAGGCTCGTGATCTGATTAGGCATAGCCTCAAGTTACTAACATTCCTCACAAGATTGCTCTTGGAGGGAATCGAACCTGAGACCCATGGGAATTTCACCCATGTTTTAACCACTAGACCACACCCATGGGAATTACACCCTTTTTATGTGTGATGTAGGCTCATTTTGGTCTTAGATTATTTATCGAAAAAACATTTACATATACACAATTACAAATAATGTCATAAAATGGACCAATTCTATGTTCAATTGGACTTAAAAAGGAAAAAAAAAAATAGGAAATTGTTGAATACGTTTCAACTTTAAATGTACATTTGAGTTTCATTCTATTTGTTAGTTTGATGAAGGTAGCCTATGAAATATTGAAATATATAGTAGTATACATAGTAGACAATGCGACTATGCGAGTATATAATTGATAATCGATTATGTCCTAATTTAATTTAATGGTTGATTTGAATACCCGACTAGCGTATACCATGAAAAACACGATAAGTAGAATAAATTACACGAACTATGATAAATGACTTGAATTGTATCACACTCTCTTGGAGAATTGTTTTGTGATTCTGTTTTTTTTTTTTCTTTTCTTTTTTGTTTTAGTTTATTGGTTTTATCATTCAAGAAGTAATACGTGGTTTCATTTATTTGCCATATATGCAGTTCTTCGGGTCTCAAAAAGTTGGACCAAATAGTCCAAATGTATTTAGACAAAAACGGCATTCAAATGCCACTTCACAATAATCTGGTATGGTATCGAACTTCAGTATCACTTTATTAAATGACGTAATCTTCCCAAATTCGAGCGAGAATGTCTAGAATATGTGAGAAGTGATGATTCAAGTATCGAAGAACAAAATTAATAGCGAATTTGTAATTCATTTCCGTTGCTGAACTGTTTCACAACCTCATTAATGAACTGGTCCACAATATAACGTAGAGGGAGTATGACTGCACGAGTCGATATTGATGTCTTACCTGCAGGAACAAATGTACCAACAGGCGGAAGCACTGAAGGCGGAAATCAGAGTTACTGAACAAAACATCAGGTTTTATCTCGCTGAAGAACTTCCTCCTCTTCCTCTTGAAGAACTGCACAAACACGAACAACAACTCGATTCTGCATTGCACGCCATACGTGCTCGAAAGGTAACACGTCTCCAATATCAGTACACACGACTACACGTCTTTTGTTGATGTTAACCCTGGAGTAACATGCTGTGTTGATGTTCAGGAACAAGTGCTGCAGGCTGACAGTGGCAGCATGTATCACTGGGTAAGTGAATCACTTAAGAGTCGTCTCGAGAAAGTCGGACACAGTTTTCACTTGCGAAATCCTGCGTCTTTGTTTTTCAAAATTTAGTAGAACGACTCTTTGACGGGTGTTTTTCCTTTTTCTTCTCTTTTTCGTGTGAGTACAGTTCATGGGAGCGGGACAAGAACAGTTAGATCTGCCGTTTTTCGGAGAAGATCAACCAGTGCTTCAGCTAGCAACCTCATCAACAACTCCCCAATTCTATCCTTACCGCTTCCCATCCACTCATCCTAGTCTTTGACGCAATGGTACCGTCAATTCTATTATCGTCTAATCGTAACTTCCTTCGGAACTATAGTCTATACGATACTTAAAAGTGCGGTAATTAGTTCAAAGATACACTGTATGTTATCTATCCGATATGTCTTATGATGAAAATTACATTGATGATTGCACGTGACGAGCGGGTATTAACAGAGACGGCAAAACGGCGACCATAAAGTGCAAATTTAAATGCACAAAATTTATATTTTCAAGCATTTGGGTATTTTACAGAAACATATTATGGCATACAACTTTACAGCATATCACGGGACACCTCCCGTCTTGCCGAGGTCTACTACACCTAACTGAAAACTGACACTCCATTTTAGACGTTCATATTTGTATAGATTGCCTTGGCTATATAAATCATTTTTTGCAAAAACGACGTAACGATAAGAAAGGCAGGTAACAGACCTCATCAATGAACGGTCCATCTGAACAATAGTCGGTCTTCGTGTTAATTGGTGCTACCTCGTCATCACTGTTGACATCAGTATTATCTCGGAGAGTACAGTCAGTTTACCGTCTTCAGCCTCTCACTAATCTTGATCAGTCACATTCAGTGGTACTTTCTTCGAGGCAGTCCACTTCGAGCTCCTCGACTTCTGATGTCAAAACAAAGCTCGGAAACGCTAGTGTTATATCCCTGCAAATCGGTTAACAAAATGAGTGTTGCCGGTAACATTTATCTTCATATGTAGCCGTGAAAGCACATGGTTAACATTCAATACATATACAAATTTGAGGACGATACTCACTTTAGGTATGGAAGAGTCATATTCTTTATTAAACTCGGGTGCTTCTTGACCAACTCATCCCATTCTTCTCGGTCTATCTTCCCGTCACTTTTCAGATCAGCTTCACTAAATGCCTGCAGACAATAAACAAAAGAAATTTCATGAGCGTGTGGTTAAACGAGTAACGATTAGTGTGTGTATACAATGGAAGTTTCCGTCACCTGATCAACGATCATCTCTATGACATCATTTGAGAGGAGTAAATCGGATTCCATCAACAGCGCTACAACCATTTCATGTAACTGTACGCATCAAATGCTCGAGGAAGTCAGTGAAATGGACAATGAAAAGACGTATGTGCTGTAAAAAAAAAAAAGAGTGCTAACCTCCTCCCGCTCAATGAAACCCGTCTGTCTCAAATCGTACAATCTGAACGCAACTGCAGATGAAATTCTAAACTTATAAACCAAAAATGAAAACAGACTTAATTGAGACTACAGAAATAACTTGCAAAAGAGGCTACATACAGTCGATCTTGTATGCTACTGGCGCATTTGGATGGAATACTCCAAGTGCTCGTACGAACTCTCCAAATTCTATAACTCCATTGCGCTTGATATCAAACAAATCGAAGATCTAAAAAAACAAATACCATGCATAAATGTTGCGCTTTATAAACATTCATCGTTTTATAAGTACAGCGTGGAGTTATAACGTTCCTGTGAAAGTGTTGGAGGACAACTCACCCTATCTGCGAAGAGATTCTTCTTTTTACTGTTCCGAAAGAGAGCAAGTTGGAACTCTTCCTGTTGTAGAGTAATGGAAAAGAAATTCAATTTTAAAACGGAAATAATCTTAAGACGAAGTTATAAACTCCATAGTGAACTTACCTTGTGAATAAGACCGTCGTCGATTATAGAGCTGCTTAATTTCTTAAACAGCTCATACAGAGCCTCTACTTCGCTAACTGTGACTGCATCAATTGAGAAACCGACGTACATGTAAGAACACAAATGC
Source organism: Dianthus caryophyllus (assembly GCA_023091065.1). NCBI lineage: Eukaryota > Viridiplantae > Streptophyta > Magnoliopsida > Caryophyllales > Caryophyllaceae > Dianthus > Dianthus caryophyllus. The sequence goes on from CM041518.1 coordinate 3,677,621, forward strand.
AAAAGTTAAGATGGAAGCTAAGTTCATGCACCTATCCCCTTCAGTTGATAACCCATCACGACTCGAGAACTCAAATTTGTGGTTAGGGCCTAAGGACGATCACGTGGTCTGCGGAATGCAGAAAAGACGTCTTAAACCAAATTATTTTTACTAAACAACTTCTAAGGGAACATTGGACAAGTTTTGACCCTACATAAAGTAGACGTGATCACAATCGGAACGATGTTATTAAGGTTGGATAAGCGATAAACGAGTGAAACATCACGTCAAAAGTACTTTGTGATATGATGCATCCTTACTCACAAGGGGTTTCCGAGGACAGAATTATAGGATCCTCGTATCCAGGCGTGCGGCTCACTTTCTTCGAACAGCAGCAGCCCATAGAAAATAAATTTCTCTGTAATCACTCAACTCTTCTCCTTCTTCCCGCAGCTCTCAAGCACATAATAGTTAAATGGACGACTGCGGAAAAAAAAATACAACTCGTCTAAGAAAAGCGTTGAGATATTTGCGTGGTTGTTAGTGTGCTACCTCAACTAGAAACTTAAGACCTAATAACAGAAGAGATAAACAATAAATAATGATAAAATATTGGCATAGATCAACATCTTAAAAACGAAACGACACTCTACCCACAGTGGTGATCTCTAAGAGACCCACCATGAAAATCATGTGTTACATAAATATGCAATTGGATGTCGATTTCTGGTAGCAGTTATTATCAAGTCTTGGGTATCATTGGTCATGATCACAACACAATACTCCATTTATAATTTCAACTTTCAACAGCGACTTAACCTTTTTAAACAGCGTGAGCCACCGATTGTTCATCAAAATCTAGAAAAACGTTTTATCGTCAAATACTTCTCCACGATATAGGAGACTTTGATGCGCACCAACCACAGTCTAAAGTCTTAACATCCAAGCCTCCAAAACATTAACTTACTAAGTTCGCCAATACAGCATAAAAGAGCTGTCAAAACAAACTTCGTTCACATTTACCACCACAAAATTCTGAGCAAACAAATTCGATATAGGAAACCACAACCGAAAACCCAAATCAGATTCGAATTCACGGCTTTTACAACAGTCAAATTCAGCCACATCGACCACACAATCCGTAAAAAGTAACAATGAAAGACGCAACCCTTAGAAAAGACGTAAACAACAAAAGAAAAAGTTAAGAGGCAATACTCCCTCCAGTCCATCGAATACTTTACATTTGCTTTTAGATCACTTTTCTACGAGAGTTTAAGCTAGTGGCTGGGGACAACATATAATTTGAAATTTAGCGGAAAAAGTTTACTTACGTCTGTTCTCCTCATCTTATTTTGACTTGTCTTATCAATATAATGAACCTCAGAAAATATTCTGACGACTTAAGACGAAGATAACAGACCCTTACAAATGAAACGTCGGGAAATTGATGAATAATACTAAAGAAATTTTATCAATGTCTGAAAACAATTTCCATATTAAAACTACATATGAAACTGACAATGAAAGAGACAACATAAGCAAATTTGTCCATATTAGGCCTCAATTAAAGTACTATGCCTACATTAGATTGTTCTACCAAACACAAATCTTATTGTTGCATAAGTTTGACCATCGTACATTTACAAAATTATCCAATGAAATCATTGTTCTAAACTTCTAACTATCATTACGATTACCATAACCATTATCGAAAATTCGAAATACTCGTATCAAAATTATTGAAATAAGACCGTTGTATGCATACGTACAATTTATTTATCGATTGTTACAATTCATAAATCAATGGTCACACATAACCCAATAGATTAATTAATGCCATAAAAACTAATTAAGCTCTAATTAGTAAACATTTTCTCAAATTCAGAAAGTTGCAACTTAAAAGAAAAAACACATATCATAGCAAATTAAAGTAATCATTACTACAAATGTTAATACTTTTTCATTTGCATAACATATCATAGAAAAAAACACAAATCATAGCAAATTAAAACATCAATTTCAAGAGAAAAAATGTTGAGATTATCCCAGAAATTAGGGGAAAATTGCCAAAAATTGCACAATGTAATGCTAAATTAAAAAAGAAAAAAAAAAGATGGTCTTTAATAAAAGAATGGAAATCAGAATTGAAACAAAACTAAACTTGAAAAATGAAATTTTAAAAAAGACCCATTAAAATTCAAATGAAAATACAGCATATAACATGCAAAAGATAACACCTTTATTAAATCATATACTACAAATGATAGTAAAATGTATACAATTATAGAAAAAATATGAAAACAAAAAAAAAAAAAAAAATTATTAAAGCATTGTTATGAGAACTAACCTAGGTTTTAGGGTGAGATATGAATTACAAATTTGAAAATACAAATAAAGTTTGGTGTAGATTAAGTTTGCTTAATTATAAAACTTTGTGTGTTTATCATGTGATCTTCTTGTTGTAGTTTATATAGATATACAATTAAGGTTGTCAAATAGTAATTTTTTTTCTTTTTTTTCCTTGGTTGTCTCCAAATGAGACAAGTAGTCCCTTCCAAAAAATTACTCCGTATATATTAAAAAAAAAAAAAAAAAAAAAAATTATAAAAATTTAATACTCATTAATAATGCATTTGAAGAGACCAATCAACCAAGATCACATATGTCGATTCTTTATTCACAAATTCTTGTGTGAAATGGGTAATATCAGTTTCACATAAGAAACGGGTCAAATAATTGAATAAGACAAAAGTTTAAAGCCTTAAAATTAACAAAATATTTATCTTTTCTATTCAAATGTATAAGTATTTGACCCATTTTACATATGAAACGGATAATCCATTTTATAGGAGAATAACTCTTTTTTATTTTATGTTACAAGTTATATTAAAAGATTCTTCTCTATGAATAGTGTCCAAAAAACAAATATATACAATTCAATGGAATGGAGGAAGTAGTCTAATAGTCCGTGTTACATGAGATCGTATCGCATGTGAAACTTATTAATTAAGTATTAAAAAAATGATCTATTTAATCTTTAGGTAACTACGGAGTACTATATATGTAAGAGGTTTCACTATAACATTATTGTGAGTTCATCCACTCATCTGTTAAATTCCACAGGCCTGGGCCACACCCGAGAGTATGAGAGAGTCCGCTTATAGGGTTTAGGAGGTTCCATCCTAAAACCAATTGGCGATAGGAGGAGTAGCCCCTAAGCCTTATAAACAAGACCAACTCTCATCTCACAACCGATGTGGGACGCAATGTGGGAATTTATATTAGGCTGGATCCATCTCCAACACGCCCCCTCACATGCGAGCCCACTTTCAAACCAGACTGGGGGGCATTTGCCTCTCTTCCGGCTGTACAACGCAAACTGGGGGGAAATTGTCCTCTCTTCCAGCTACACAAAGGCCCAGTTTAACGAGAGTCTCAGGTCACACAACTATGGGCTCTGATACCATGTTAAATTCCACGGGCCTGGGCCACACCCGAGAGTATGAGAGAGTCCGCTTATAAGGTATAGGAGGTTCCATCCTAAAACCAATTGGCAATAAGAGGAGTAGCCCTTAGCCTCATCCCTTCTACGAATTTGTGTACATCTAATTGTCCAAATTACTATAAAGCGGAGGCCTGTCAAACTAGATTGGATTGTCTATATTAAGGGTATTTTGATTTAATGATTTCACTCGTGAAATTTTCTAAATTTAGTATTTCGCAGTATTGGATAAGGGTAAAACATTCTGACTAACCTATTAATATGAATACTAATTACAAAATATTTGTATTCATATTAATATCATACTATTATATTTTCACAAGAAAAATACTATGAATATCAAAATATGTGATCACATAAAGCTTTAAATTAGAAACCGCACAAATTGTTTATGTGGAAACTGTCAATGAGAATACAAAATACTAGTATCATAAAAATTGCGATTATTTACCATTTAAACGATAGATAAGATAAAATAAAATAAAATAAAATAAAAAGTCACATTTAGCTACAAATATCTTATACGATTATATATACCTATGAACATATTAAAATAATACTCGTAGTCATATGTGGCCAACTGATAGACTGGGAATAGAACCACCCAACCTTGACCGTGCGTCATTGGCCAAAGAGTCAAGGTCGAGCCTAGGCCAGGTTAGCCTGTCCTTGACTCCAATTGAACTAAGTTTGTCGAAACATTGACAATCTCTATATCATAGTACACATTAAGACTTCAACTTAAAAAATTCATTATCCACACAATAAAATTGTTGGATACAATCTCTAAATCATGCGTAAATAATAATAATAATAATAATAATAATAACAGTTATTATTATTATTATTATTATTATTATTATTATTATTATTATCGAACTTTTAAAAAGATCTAAAAAGTAAAGTTTACTAAAATTAGTGGCAATCGAGATACGATTTAGACGCCCACTCCCTTAGCGATAACAAAGCTAAGTTCAGGGCCGGCCCTCGGGGTGTGCGACCCGTGCGGGCGCACAGCGCCTCCAAAATTTTAGGGCGCAATTGAATGAATCTGGTTATGTAAGATATGTATACATGTTACCGCGTTAGAAGATCATAGTCTTCCAATTAGCCTAGTTGGTTTGTCCTTGAACTAAGGAATTTTGTGGCAGAGGTTTGACTCCTACTTGGGAGCATTTTTGATTTTTTTTGTCTTCTAATAATCACATATATATTTTTTTTCAATTTGTATTTCATAATGCAAACAACATAAATACATGTGTGTTTAACAAGTTGCGGTCGTTTTTATAAGTTCAAAATTAACTTGTGAAAAAAATAATAAAAAAAGATCATAAGAAATAGTGAGAAATATGTAAGTATGATAAAAACGAAAACCCTTAGCTTTCTTCTAAAATATTAAAAATAATTTTAAAAACGCACGAAGTTGTTCATACTGTTACCGAGTATAACATAATGTAGAAATAATAGGGCCTAATTTTACATGGTCGCACAGGGCCCCGAAAAACTCAGGGATGACCCGGCTAAGTTTAGTAAAAATGTAATTGGCAGTACGAGCCCCAACATCCTCAAACACTGAGAAATTATGAATCCGCTTTAGCAAGGCAACATCATCTATATGTAACTCCCCAAGCCAAAAAAAAAAAAAAAATTGAAAGGAAGGAAACTATAACCAGCCGTCTCACACAAATCCTTGTACTTGACACACTTTCGCTAAGCAGCATGAACTATATTTTTTGTCATAACAAAAAAATGTAAAATGAAGCTCTAAGTTTTAATTAAACTATCTCATAAAATATTTTTCATTTTAATACAAAAGTATTTTTATGTCTTTAATAAAGTAGAGTTAATATATTCAATTCATGTCAAAATAATTTTTAGAATATACTTTATAAAGAACTAATACAAAAATAAATTGGCTAAACACACACCATTTTACATTCAATTAGTGGCAAACATCAAATAAAGTACTCCATTCTAATTAAAATAATGAAAAAGTAGATTAAAACAATTATTAAAGACATAGCTTTTTTCTTTTCTTTTTGAAATATTTTTACTCTTACTTAATACTCCATACCTACTATTATAAATCACAAATGTTCATATGAAACCGTCTCACACGTGCAACAACTTATTGATAACTAAAATAAAACAACTTATTGATTATTTTAACATTTAAGATGATCATTATAAGAGAATAAATAATCAACTTAACTGTAAAAAGTAATGAAATTTTAATCACAAAATTATCATCACATATTAAAAGTATTGAGACAATTTCGTACAAAAACTTACTCATTATAAATTCGTCTTAACAAAAATTCAAAGATCAAGACAAGATATGACTTTTTCCGACAATTTTGAATAGTGGTGTGACTAATATTGTATTTTAGGCCTAACATTTCGCATTTAATTTCTTATAAGATAAGATTAACATAACTTGGAGACATATACCAAATTACCAATTACCAATTTAATCTTAATTAATTATCTCCGCGCATCAATCAAATTAAATGTAACCTCAATTCCTAATCAACTACTTTCTCCAATTTTATTAGTGGATCTCATTTTTTTGATGTTCTCACTTCTCATGTAAGAAAAAAAATTAATTAATTAATTGAGATTAATTGATTGAAATAAGAAACAAAAGTAGTGAAATGATTAATATATTGTGTTTGTTATTTCATACGGTTAATTGATGCGGGTACAATAATAATCTTAAAATACCCACGGGATATAAAGAGATGTGCTCTCACTCAATTATTAGCTCATACGTTTTTAATTAACTAAAAATAATCCTAAGTATTCTATAGATTAAATAGTACAGAGTAATTTTTAAATAGGAAAAAATGCTAAATTATTAATCGGGTTGGACTAGAATAAGAGTGTTACAATGTTACTCTTAGCAATAGGTTTCATAATGTGTTACGTTAAATAATACATATACTTTTACATTGAATGGGAGTTATAACAGCTAATATACATTTGTAAAAAAAAAAAAAAAAAAAAAAAAAAATACAATCTAATATTGAACATATCTTCAATAATTTAATTTATTTCTGTCAGTTTATACTATAAGATTGTTTGATATGAATTTCTCGAGCTATTTTATTTTTCAATTCTACTTATCCAAATTTTATGTATTTATTTATTCTTTTATAAGCGATTAGTCTGTTTTTACACTTCCATTCTAAATTTTAGATTTAACTTTTACACTAAAAATAAATAAATAAATAAGAGCGTCAATTTTAGTTTTCTTTCTTTAATTATGGACCAATAGATGTCTCTCTCATTCATTATGAAAGCAAACTTGTACTCCCTCCGATTCACCAGATTCTTAACATTTTCCTTATTGGGGTGATTTTTCATTTCTTAACATTTCCCTTTTTGGAAAGTTTTTTATCTCACAATTAAATACTACCCCACTTGTTTTCCCACTTGTCCACCCATTTTTTTGGTCCACCTTAATTATTGTGCCAAAAGCAAATGTTAAGAATCCGAGAATCGGAGGGAGTATCACCTACGTCATTGATGCAAGTGAGATCCACAAATCGAGTACTCCGGTACATTTGTTGGTGTCTTCTATTATGTGATTTTTATAATTAATTATGATAGCTACTTTTAGTTTAATTTTTTTTTTCAACCTTTGTTTTTATTAAGACTACCCGTAGTAGTGGTCTTGAAAAGTAGGTCTTAACCTACCTTTTACATTAAAATATTATTTTTTTCAACTCTTAATTTTTCCACCAAACCTACCTCATATTTACTACCACAATAATACTAGGTCTAGACCTAGGTTCACATTATTTTATCAATATTTTTATATACATCACATTTAAAATTTAATTAAATAAAATAATTAATTAATTAAAAAAAGAAAAAAACAAGGTTTAAACCTAGGTTTAAAAACAAGGTTTTTGGACCTAGGTGGGAGAAAATGAAAATTAGGTCCAAAATTTATAATATTATTTTATTACCAAGGTAGGTCTAAACCTCCCTCAAATGTGCCACTACGGGTGGTCTAAGGTTAAGAATTAAGATTAATAATTAATTTATTTAAGGGGATTAAAATTATTTCATCTTACGAGTACTTTTTAGGTAAAAGTCCAGGGACGAAGCTAGAACTAATAATCTACCCGGGCCGAAACAATCGTTTTCCAAAAAATAGGAACAAGATCAAAAATTTTGGAGAAATATTCGAAATTAACAAATACGGAGTACGGAGTACCAAAAAGAAACAAAAAAATGATGCAAGTAGGCCTAGAACTCACAACTTGGGCGCAGTCCAATGTCTACCAATGCCCCTCAAACCAACTTTACCACTAAATTTATGTGTTTAGTTTGTAATGCATATAATAAATATCAGAAAACTAACCCGGGCCCAGGCCTGTAAGCCTTCAACGTAGCTCCGTCATTGGGTAAAACATATCACGATAAATTTATTGTGATATATCTTAACAATAAATTTGTGTTCACTTTTGTCATTGGATAACCTGTCTTAAAAGAGACTTATTGGTGGTAGTATTACTAATAATCTATATAATTATGGTGTTATTACTCTTTATACTATTACTACTATAATACTATTGCTACGACTACTACTTTAACTATTAATTTTACTACATCCACTTCTATTACCATCAATTCAACAAATTTATTTTTGCTATGGAATATTATTTTATTAAAATAGTTACATTAGTGAATACTACTATTATATTTACAATGATCGTCGTTCACATGATTTCATCTAATTTACTCCCTATGATTTCAATTATATTAAGATAACCTAATTATCAATTTTTAGTGGCTTTCTTATTAGTATTAATTTTGTGGAAATTTCTAATAAAATTAAGGATTAATTGCCAAGAATAATCCGAACTAGTCCACTTATTCCATAAACAATCCGAACTCAAATTAATCCACGAATAATCCCAACTATTGAAGTAACATTCCAATAATATACTTTGGCCAATTTCAATCGACTCTAACACGTTAAAAAAATGGTGAAATCAACTCTAACTTTGCCTCACTCTTATTTTAAGTGAAATTCAAACCGTTTTGACTTCTTTTTTTATTGGTTAAAGCAGGTTAAAATTGGCCAAAGTACATTATTGGAATGTTACTTCGATAGTTGGGATTATTCGCGGATTAATTCGAGTTCAGATTATTTATGGAATAAAAGGACCAGTTCGGATTATTCTTGCCAATTAATCCTAAAATTAAAATTATCTATTGTTAATTTTTAATAGTTTCCTTAATGATATTATTAATTTATTAAAAAATCAATGTCCAATAACTGATTAACAAATGTCGATCATTGGAGTGTACCGGGTTCTGGTTTATACATATATAATTAGATAATCTTTATAAGTTTATCAATAGAACATATAACTAATCATATGTAAGGCGTGCTATTCGGTTTTTAAAACAGGTCCTAAAAAAAATAAGGACCCCAATATATTAAAACTGGTAATATATTAAGGGTTAAAAACTAAACTGAAACTAAATATAGCAATAAAATGTAGTGGTGTAGTTGGTAAGAACGAATTGAGATCACATGTCACATTCTTGTGTCTCATTTGGTGTCTCATTACTCTATATGGTAATGAATATCATTAATTATAAAAGATTAATGAATAAATAATTATGTAAAAAATATTTATTATTATATGAAGTAATGAGACACCAAATGGGACATGAAATGGAACAGAGAATTCGCATATATTGGACCCACACCCGACCCACTCCCGTCGGATCAAAAATTCTAAGACCCAGACCTGGACCCAATGGATCTGGTCAGGTCTGGGTCCTTTGCGGGCCGTTTCTTTAGACATATAATTGTAATTATTTAAGTATTACAATTGTAACAAATATTTTTGAAGTTTACGCATTGATAATCTAAATTTCTTTTATTTTGTACAAAAACATATTCAAAACATTAATTTTTTTTTTTATAAGTGGTTCGTAAAATATGAAAAAAATAACACGATTTTTGAGCCTAAACTATACTTCGAAAAAATTATAGGGTAGAATTAATAATTGAATATGAGAAAAACAAATACTCCATATTATACTAAATATAAGAGATTAGGTAATAATAATGAACAATTACGTGTAACGTTTGGGTCCATGGATTGGGTCTGGGTCTACATGACGAGACCCAGATCCAGACCCGATCTAGACCCATAACCAGACCCGACCCATTTATCATAGACCCAGATCCGTTGGGCCTAAAAATATTAGACCCATACTCGATCCATATGGGCCGGATCTAGCGGGTATGGGTCGGGTCGATCCCTAGTAAGAATTATGACTTTTATACAAGCCACTAAGGTTCAAACCTTCTTAGTGTCATTTTTTTTCCTTTTCTAAACGAACATATTCAAACAATTCTATATGATTTTTCGGTCAAATAAATTAGCGTCTAATTTTTTACAGATTAGAACAGAGCCTCCAAAATTTATGGGCCGGCCATGGGTGAATGTTAATATGCTACTAAGTTAGTACTAAGCTTCAATGTTACTAATAATTTGCAGTTTGCAATATAATTTGTGGTGCAAATGAATTCCTTTAGAAAAATAGACGGTATCATTTGATGATTAGAATCGAAAACATAACCTGTCTAAGTGAGTTGTTTACATTGTTTTTTTATAGGAGGAAAATAAAACAAGTTCAAATGATTGACCGAAACAAATTATACTGTATCATTCTTTAAAAAATAAACATATTGATCACTTCATAAAATAATTTAATAAATATTATGAATAATTACACGATGGCGATATATAAATCTATTGTCACCATTATAATTATATTATAAAACCATTTTTTTTTTTTTTTGCGTATAACCTTTATTATTATTATTATTATTATTATCGTTATTATTATTTTTTTTAAGATGAGGTGCAAAGTCAGTATAATGAGGAGGGGAAAATTAAATATGATACTTACAATTTAGGATATCTTCGTTCGACCACTAAATCTAGACATTTTCAATTCATTTTGTTTTCGATAGAAAAGTTGATATAGCACCTACCAAACTATTTGCAATCATAGAAGGCATTTTTTTTTTTTTTTTTTTTAATCATCCACCAATTAGGTAAACACCAATTCTATATAAACTCCTATACATGAGATGTAATTTCACATAAAGCAATTGATATATATATACCACTTACCAAGCTACTCATATTAGAAAGCATTTTCTCACATCCACAATATGGAAGTACACAACTTATCAAACTCTACATAGAAAGCATTTTCAAAGTTGATGTATCACTTACCAAATCCTCTATAATTTTTCAGAACCATTTATTTTATTATGCTTTTCCTTTTAAAATTTCATTCATTAATTATGTACGTAAATTTAATTAAATATTCAGTAATTCTCCTATGAAGCAGAACTCACATTAAGTTAATGTGAGATCAAGGTACAAATTGCAGTTAAAAGTGTACAAAAACATGAAATAAATTTGCTAAAGTCACTCACGGAGGTACTAAAAATTTTTAGTTACAATTAATCATAATTATTACTTAAATGATACAAAAACTATATAATCGATCAAATGATACAGATTTACAATAATTTATTGTAAGACCTAACTCACACAAGAATTTGTGTAAAACGAAATACTCCGTATAGGAAATATATAGATAGATTGAGGGATATATAGCACATTAATAATGAAATTGCATTTTATGGATAAACAGTTACCTAACTATATAAAGGTCCTGTTCTTTTCAGCTTAATTTCAGCTCCTATAAGTTCAGCTCAGCTCCTATAAGTTCAGCTCTTATAAGTTCAGCTCCTATAAATTCTATTATGTTTTATTTTTATATAATTATTATTATTGCATAATAATAATAATAATAATAATAATAATAATAATAATAATAATAATAATAATAATAATAATAATAATAATAATAATAATAATAATAATAATAATAATAATAATAATAATAATAATAATATGTTTCTCATATTTTTTTTTTTGTGGAATAAAAAAATTAAGGGTCGAAAATGAAATAAATTGTTGGAATTCAACTTGTTCATTTTGGTTTATTCGTTTTATTTTTCTTTCATCTCGAATCTCTATTTTTACCCTTTTTCCCGACTCGTTTTGAGTTATCTTTAAATTGACACCTATAAAACATTTCTACAAAATGCAATACTAAAATTCTCGAGAAAATAAATATAGTATATTAAAATATTTAACCGAGCCAACTTATTTATAATCAACTATATATTGAGATATTTAACTATACTAGACCGCAAAATCGATTTTGAACACTATTGTTTATTATTAGCAAAATTAATCATTTTGAATAAATTAAAAGATTTTAATTATTGTAATCATCATCATCATTACTATAAATATCATTGTTATTATTGTTATTAATTTATTAAATTTTTTCATATTATATTAATATTAATATTTAAATTATTATTATTATTATTATTATTATTATTATTATTGTTATTATTATTATTATTATTATTATTATTATATTATTATTATTATTATTATTTTTTTTTTTTTTTTTTTTTTTTAATAAAAACCGCAGCCGTTGTTATTATTATGAAAGAAAATTGTTACAATTATTATTATTATTATTATTATTATTATTATTATTATTATTATTATTATTATTATTATTATTATTATTATTATTATTATTATTATTATTATTATTCAATAAGTTTTAAATTCTAATAAATTTAACTCCAATAAGTTTCAATTTCCTATAAATTAATTTCTATAAGTTCTCAAATTTCACTCACTATCAATTTCCTATAAGTTAAATTCTATAAGCTGAAAAAAATAGGGCCAAAATAATCCATGTCGTATGTAATTAGTACAATTTTCAAAGCTATTGCACTGCACATGTACTATACGATGTTTCACAAATACTCCGTAATATATATCGGGCTATGGCTGATGAATGTTATTTAATGTACTTTGACGTATGTGTTGTACTGTTATAAAGAATAAGCCGACAAATTAAGGGGAAAAAAAATTGGAGACGTGACATATTGTATTTCACAAATAATAATAATAATAATAATAATAATAATTATAATAATAATAATAATAATAATTTTAATTCTTGTGTGAGTCAAGCCTTATAATAAATTATTGTAAGTTCGTCTTATTTGAACTCAATTATATAGTTTTTGTACCATTTAAGTGATAATTATGATTAATTGTTACTATTTTTTTGTACCATTGTAAGTGACTTTATTAGATTTGTTTTATGATTTTGTACCCTTTTAAATTCAATTTGTATCTTGATATTATATTAATTTAATGCGAGTGCTACTTCACAGAAGAATTACTGAAGTATTAATTAAATTACTAGGGTTTGTACCTTTTGAAAACACCGTTCACTTAGAATATATTTTTATGTGTCGAATATGTATTGTACTACTCCGTACCTGGCAAATAATTTGATCACATCAATACAAAGATAACCAAAAGTATAGAAAACGTTTTTATCAATTAGATGAAAATTAAATAATCTCACGCAGTAAATTTAAGAGGTTTTTGTAATTATTTTATAGATGGCTTTTATGGATCACTACTATAATCAGATAACCATTTAATTTTTTATTTCTTTTGACCGTTATTTGATATTTTATAATATATTTTGTATTTCATATAATAAAACCGCTTTATACAAGACCTACTTAACTCATAGTAATACAAATACTTTGTACAAGTTGAATTACAAATAATAACTGACTACTATATTTATTTTAATACCGATAATTTAATTGTGACCACACAAAATATAGAAAAACATGATACTCCCGATAAGAGACAACATATGTACAAATTGTTGCAACCAAATTACTCCTTTATTTAATCTTTGGAAACTTAGCGTAGCTTCGAACATAAAAATAGAATATAATACATATAGATGAAATTAACAAAATATATATAATTTTTCCGAGTAAGTCTTACTTAAGACGGGTATATTCGTCTTAAGCATACGACGGGTCAAGTACCTCCACTTGCACATAAAAAACAAATATATTGTACCATTCTAATCTCACTTGTCTTTTGTCTTATTATTAATACTAGTATGTAAGCCCGTGCGATGCACGGGTTTCAAAAATAATATGTTAAAAATCTTTTGTATTTTAACTTTCTAAAATTTTTATTATTCTTCGTTAGATTTTAATTTTACACGTACTCACATTTATGCTAAAAGAACAGTTCTTTTGATAGTTAGAACTTCTATGTAGTTAGCATTGTAAAAAATTCTTTGTAATTATTAGTTTGGAATATAATACTCCATAATTGTAAAAAATACTCCTAATAAATTTTATATACAATAAAATTATATCTTAACAAAATACTCCATAAGCAACTATTCCAAGCCATTCACATACTCCTAATAAATTTTATATCTTAACAAAATATATACAATAAAATTATAAATTTTGTAAAAAATAAATTCTATAAAATTATTTTGAAATTAAATTTTATTTCACTTAAAATTCCAACAGTCCTATCATTTCAATTAGCTTGATCTTAAATAATTTATCAATTTTCATGGCTAATACTAAAATTATACGTGCATAACCTATCATTGAAATCATAATACTCCGTATTGTGTTTGCATTAATCAACAGTCCTATACCAAGAAAAAGGCTTTAATTTAGTCCATATCAATCTAATATATACTCAACACAATTTTTTTTCCAAGCTTTATAATTAAACAAACAAAGAAAGAAACCAATCTGATTTTAGTGACATGCAAAATTGAAATACCTCGTCACGTAGATGATCTCAAATATAAGTAAAATGTTTGAAGTGACTATTTTAAGGGTTAAAGTGACTATGAGTAAAATGTGCCTACTTTAAGGAGTTCTCAAAGTGACTATGCAAAATTGAAATACCTCGTCACGTAGATGATCTCAAAATACCTCGTCACGTAGATGAATCTTACTCTCATTAGATCATAAACTCTATCATTATCATAAACATATAGTCAGTAGATTATATATTGATTTTATTTATATTATTTACAAATTTTATTTACTAATATTAAAAATTTAAATTAAGAGTCCTAAAAAAGTTGGGGACTACCACGTGAAAATTTCATGATTATAGCTCATTATATAAATACTGCAAATTTCAACTCTAAAGAACATAAAAATTATAGCTCATTATATAATTTCATGATTATCTATAAACTTTTAGAGCAAAGAATGATACAAACAAAATAGAAATAAAATTACGTAATTAACAACTTTCATTGTGTTAACAATTCAAAATATTAGTAGGAGAGATATTTCACATGAATAAAAAATAATAATACCAATGTTTGTTCCTTACTGCTTTTCCTCTAATCCAACAATAATCAGCCATTATTGTACTTCGTAACGTCCAAAAAAAGTACTCCGTAGTAAATTAGTATGCCCTTATCAAGGAATAATTAATGAATATAAACAGTGTATGGACAAAGTTACACTAACCTTTGCTAATTCATCAAAATATTATTAGTGTGTAATTTATCAGCAATTTCGTTCTTTATATCAATCCCACAATAGTTATTTTAATTGGCCCATTGAACTTGAACGTATTTATAAACCTGAAAAATCAAAAGAGAAAAAACGTAACAAATAATTAGTATACCAAGTTTATTAGGTACATGAACAAAAATATCTTATGAACATAAGTGCATGGGCATGAAAATAATACTATAGTTTTGCCGTGTATGGTTATGTTTTATACATATAGTCATTAATTAGGAAGTGTATTCCTATTTGTTTCAGGTTAGGTATTCACTTATTCTCAAACTCTATTCATAGAAAGGATAATTTATCTCTAACCAATTTTACAATTAATTAAAAATAATTTTAAAAATTGTAATTGTAATTAAAATTAAAAAGAAAAACTAAATTAAGAGTCCTAACAAAGTTGGAGACTACCACGTCGCTCGAAAAAACCTCCAATTATATAGATATATTAATTTGATCCGTTTTAAAATTTAAATAAGAATTTGTGAATTTAATTTGTTCAAATTCACGTGATGCGCATGTAGTGTATAAAGGTTTGATACGACTTTGGGGCACAATAATACGGAGTAACTAATTTAAATACTCCACATAAATAAGACATCACTAGTGTATGGTCAAAGAACGGCATTAATAAATAAATCTTGCGTGTGCATCGTACTAATATATTCTCTTTGTCTCAGTTATTTGTTTACATTTCTTTTAAATTATTCTCAAAGAAAAATATGTAAATAATTCATTGAAACAGAAATAGTATATTTTTATCAAACAAGTGATTTAAATCACGATGAATTAGGCCGGTTAAAATTACACTCCGTATTTCGTATAACTTTGTATATCGCATACCATGGTAATATATACGAGCTAGTACGTGTAATTAAATTGGTCAATTTTAATTGTTAAAAAGTTGTCGTTAGTATACAATGGTGTTATATGAGTATTTATGCAACTGCAGAGTAGTACCTCCCATTTTATATGTTCTTCACACTCTTTATTCGTTGTGAGGAGTATTAATTACGAAATATAATAGAGTGAGAAGAATATTAAAAATGAGAGGAAGTACATACTACATAATAACACAAAAATTCGATAGTTAAAATCCCGTAATGAAAATTGTATATAACATAAATGTTTTAACACTCAATGTTTAATTTGTTTGACTTGCCAAATTAGTATAATATTTTTAGTCGTGGGATCAATTAACAGAAGTGTTCCTAATAAACATAATTTTATATGGAAGTGTATATAATACTCGGATCCACTACTCTAGTATAGGAAGTATGTGAGTATTATTGGTAGAAGAGAAACGTGTACGTAGATATATATCGCTATCACCGACTCAACTTGGTTGCATGCATAACAATCGTGATCTTGTGAGCGACAGCTTACTCTTTACTGTAAAGTCAACGAATGATAAACCCTTTTGTCCCGGTTCGAATAGTTTTTGTGTTACAAAAGGCATGTTCTCCTCGTCTTAAGTTTTTCTCTAGTTCAGAAAATTTCAGATAACTTTAGATTACTTCAGAAAATTTCAGATAATTTCAGAAAATTTCAGATTACTTCAGAAAACTTCAGATTTCTAAATAAATAAATTAACTAATAATAATAAAAATAATAATACCTAAGTTATATATATAACATTGATGTTATTAATAATAGGGATAATACTATTCTTAACAATAATAATTATAATAACAATAATAATCATAATAATTTGAATAAAAATAAGACCAGTCTAAAATCATTTTATTGCAAATCACAAATAAAAAAAATTATTTCAAATTAAATATAGACTTCTAATAAAATTATCATAAATATTCATATATCAAATCAAACAAAATAAACCTAAATATTAATTAAATATTAGTGAAAAAAGCGACTTTAATCAATCGCGAAGGCGGGTCGCCATTTTTAAAAAAAGACGACTGAAATCGGTAGCCAAAATAGGCGACTGAATAATCACCAGCCAAATAGAGAAAAGGGCGACCAAAAATGAAGACCAAAATCGGTCACCCCTCCCTATACATGGCGACCGATTTTCAGTCGCCCTTGTTCTGAATTCGGTGGCCCTCTATCGTAGTGGCAGACGCTTTTGGTCGTTTTTTTTTTGTTTGGCGGCCGTATGTTTAGTCGCCAATATCTGAAATTCGGTCGTAAATTAAAGCTTTTTTTTTTTTTTTTTTTTTTTTTTTTTTTTTTTTTTTTTTCGCATTTTAAATTGTAGAAACAAGTTCAAATGAGACGCTCTAAATATGTTGAGACACAGGATGAAACTGTACGGCACAGAACTCTAACAAAAAAATAAAGAACTTCAACAGAGAAATTTGAAACTTCAAGAATCGTGAAACTATAACAAAAAGTGACGGCCGGTCGACAGGCAGCCGGTCTGGACCGGCCGGCACTTTTGTTATAGTTTCACGATTCTTGAAGTTTTAAATTTCTCTGTTAAAGTTCTATGTTTTTCTGTTAAAGTTCCGTGTCATACAGTTTCATCTTGTGTCTCAAAATATTTGCTGCCTTGATATAACTTTAATCTTAAATTGTATATATAAAGATTTGAATATTTTTGGTACTACAAATATTGTCCTCAACATTTATCGTAAATGAAACAAAAAGTACAAGTTAATAATTCTAAAAGAAGATAAATTTAGGAAAAATTGGTTAAAAGAAAATAAAAGTAACCAAATATAATAACAATAACCAAAATAATAACAATACAAATAATAACAACTACTACTACTACTACTACTAATAATAATAATAATAATAATAATATCAAATTATTTCCAAAAACTTCAGAAAACTTCAGAAAACTTCAGACAACTTCAGAAAACCTCATATAACTTCAGACAACTTCAGAAAACTTCAGAAAACTTAAGATTGGTTCAAAAAAACTTCAGACGAAGAGAAAATGCCCTAAGTCGGAAGATGATACACTTATAGGAAAACTGTTACCACCGTGAATCAGAAACTCGCATGTGTCAGAAGTTACTGTAAAATTAAAAGTGTAAATTTAGAGAAAAAAAAAATAAAAAAAAAATACTTCCGTATAACTGTGTATAAAAAATGCTTTAGACGCAGTTCGTGTGAGTTGCAATGTTTTGCATTTTTTGTTGGAAAAAAAATTGTTTTCTATGTATGATAAGTTCGCTTTTTTTTTTTTTTTCTTTTTTTTTTTTTAATGCATAAAAGTTAGTCACACCGAAATTACTCGTGACTATTCTTAAATATATTGTGATTATTATTCAGAGATATAAAAGTGATTATTATTACCGAAATTGTGACTTATCCGAGGTGAACTAATGATGTGTAATTATCTTCACAGAAACCCAAAAGCTATTTTTTTTAGCCTTAAGAGAAAACGGATTTTTTAAAATGTATTCTAAGAGCACATGTTAAAAGCTCAAAATAAAAAATAATTTTCAATTATTCGGCTTCCGTAACTAACCTCTACTAATGACTCAAAACTCAAACACAATGAACAATAATCCGCAAACAAACGATTTCGTTAGGTTTCTTTGAAAAGGGAAGAAAAAGTTAACATTATAATTCACCGTTGTATACATACAATATCCGAGGACAAACATGCACAAACCCACCCAATTTACGCGTAATCAAGGGAGCCCAAGTACCAGAACATGCAAAGAAAATGATACAACCACCCATCATACCTTCCCTAGTTCCCTTACACACCTGTCTGAGTGTCCGTCAACCCGATAAAACTTCCTAACGGTGTAAGAATGATTTGCGCTTATTGTCTATATAAACGACGATACTGTACAGAGTTTTAAAACTACAACGGGCTTTACGGCCCGACTTACATGCTCGCGACAACGGATGGGAGGTCGGTTTCTGACTCGGGTTCTCCTTCGGAAGATTCAGTGTCCTTAGGCGTCTCTTGTGAGAGGTAACGGTCTAGGGCACCCTTACCGTACAGGATTCTACCTCCCCGTCCTTTGCTGTCGATCCCGACTGCTTCCTCGTCAATAATTACAGCATCGATGATGTTGTCACCCGTTCTTGTATCTGGAATCTGTTGGTTGAAAATTTGCTTAAACATCTCTTACAATGGATATGTAGGAGATGTGAAATGTACTAGGATGTATCGAATGATTACTTACCTCGTACATGGCGTCCATTAGGATGTTCTCCAATATGGCCCGCAAGCCACGAGCTCCCGTGTTTTTGTTAATCGCCTTTTTGGCGATTAGTCTCAACGCTTTATCCGTAAAATGCAATTTCACCTAAAGAACGACGTGTAACTACATATTCAGCTACTAAAACTTCAACCGCTAAACCACATTTGGGACAACACAAAAGAACGCTTACACTCTCTTTTTTGTTCTTTGGAACTTTCGAAGCTAAAAATAAATACTCCGTATATTAGTTGGCGGTTTCAACTTTGCTAGCATGTTATCTGATTTCAATGCGTTTTACATACATATTACCTCCCTCATTTCGCAAGTACTACAACGGCCACCAAAGGCAGATATTCCAAAGTGAATACAAAACATTTTATAAGAGAGTTTACGACTTACTCCATTCATCTGAAACATCTTTTTGTACTGCTTTCCTAGGGCGTTCTTTGGCTCCGTTAAAACCTACGAGATAACAACATTGCATTAATGCAACAATCAACAAAGTAACTCAAGTTACCAAAGATTTATAGTCTAAACATGCAAAATGGTATCTTCTCTAATGCTCACATAAGCTGAAACTGTACTCTCAAAGCAAGTATATGGCATATGGACTATACGAGTAATATTACCTCAACAAGTTGGTCTTCCGTAAGTGCTGACAAGTTAACAAGGACTGGAAATCTCCCAACAAATTCGGGTATTAAACCGTAAGCAATAAGATCGCTACTTTCTACCTGAAACGGTACAAAGCAAACAGATAAACGCAAGCACGTTCAAGAAGGCCTACTTTGATATCGCACAATGAACTTCTCATTAGATTTAGGATCAACCGAAGGATGCACTTACGTTATCCAACAAGGATGAAGCTACAGAAGCAGTCGTGGGACCACCTGTTCTCATATTTGCTCGTACAGGAGCACCAAAACCGATAGAAGAATCATGACGCCTGTAACGGACATGTATATGTTGCTCAAGTAACAAAACATTACTCTTCCGCTCTATCTATTCAATGACTATATGACGCAAATAAAAGTAAGCAGCTAGAAACAAACCTTTCCGAGATGGTTTTCTCGAGATCTATAAAAGCACCTCCACAGATGAAAAGAATATCTTTTGTGTCGATCTGTGAGTCAAAGTACCAAAGTCACCAATATTAACCGTAAAATCAGGATTAAAGACATGGTCTCAAGGACTCAGGAACGCATTTGTTTATATTAGTTTAAGATGGTCACTTTGGATTCTTTTGTTTAGACCGAAGTAATACCTGGATGTTGTCACCCCTAGGATGTTTCCGAGCTCCTTTCTCAGGAACATTCACAATCTAATCAAAATGGCAAACATCAGTTGAAATAGGCGACATAAGTAAATAACAAGGCGATATGCCCATGCAAAAGTAGTGTTATGAACTGCAACCATTCTCAAGTATCAGAATATCAGATGCATGTGTGTCGGGACATGGTTACTTTGTAAAAGAAAATAAAGTTTTTCCTAATGTTCATGTACACGACACGCAGCTATAGTGAAGTGCAGTAGACTGGTAGTAACGTAGAATGAAGACGGGAAATTCTGTGCGAACAATACAGAATCTTTGACCTTTCGGTTCGACTTATTTTTTCCTTCTGCATCTTTTTTTTGTTCTCTTTTGCAAGGTTTATTAATACTTCATTCTTTTTCTATAGATTTTCCTTAATCGAAACATTGCAAGTTCATGAACTCTGAAAGCATTTGTCGGATAATGCAAAAACCCTCCAGTAGTTTTAGTTCTACACTTAACAGACACCACAAAGTCTAGAGAACCAAAAGCATGCAGCTTTAACGACTGAGGCGGTCCAAAATTCCATGTATATAGTTATATTAGGATTAATTGCCAAACACAACCTTAAAAAAAATGCATTTTGTCAAACACCACCTCTAAAAAGAGGGTTGTCAATAACCACCTTTAAAAAAAGTTTTTGTCAAACACGACCTTTTGGCCTGAGTTTGACTTATGTCAACTAAATTCCGACATTTTGGTCATCGGAGCACATTGGAAGGATGAATTTCTAGGTTTTAGTGGTGAAATTCTTAGTTTGAGGGGGTGTATTTTGGGTTTTGAATGCTGAAAATTCGAATTTGTGGGAGGTAAGAAGATAAAGATGAAGATAAAGATTGAAGAAAAAGCATGTTTTACTGTAAGTCTACGTCGGTATTTGGTCAACTCAGGCCAAAAGGTTGTAGTCGACAATTTTTCTTTTTAAGGTGGTAATGGCATTTTTTTTTTTTTCAACATTGGTGTTTGACAAAACTCGTTTTTTAACGGTTGCGTTTGCAATTAATCCGTTATATTAATAAGAAAAAGAACTCACCGTTCCTTCTAACATTTTAAGTAAGGCCTGTTGAACACCCTCTCCAGATACATCTCTACTAATGTTAAGGCTCTCAGCCTGCAAATTAAGAGAAAAACCGTAAAGTCAATTAGTTGCAAGGCTACTGAGTATAAAAACCACCAAACACTGGCACAACCAGATAGAAATAAGAAACCTTTTTGGTAATTTTGTCGACTTCATCGATGTACACAATGCCTTGCTGTGCAGCTGCCACATTATAATCAGCCACCTGTTTACAGAACCCCTTACAAATTATTATCGCCATAATGAAGTAAATGCCCACGACACGTAAAAATTATGTGCTATTCAAACAACAAGATCCTACATAGTTATTAACAAAATGAAACAAACAATTTCGAAGTTACCGTAAGAAGCTTATACAGAATAGACTCTACATCTTCTCCAACATATCCTGCCTGCATTAGGAAAACAAACAATTAAATATGGCAATACCATTGTGGTGGGGTGGTCCAATTACAAAATGGTTCGTTGGGTGATATAGACACCCCCTAAAAAAGTGACGACGTAGTTTCATTAACCAGCTGTGAAAGCATACAAACGACAAAATCGTTCAGAACCCCAGAAGACCAACTAATGTGAAATTCTAACCGAGGCAAATTTACGTCATTCATCATAAGATAATCATCGAAGGGTTGGTGACAATATTCCTCGGCAAGAAAAACCACAATCAACAAGCATGCTTAAATGGTAGAGAACATTGTGTACAATGATGAGGAAAAGTCAGGACAATTCAGAGCGTAATAAGGAGTCCCCTTTCTCGCAATCAACAGAATAAATATCAAACTTCAATGTTTTCATGTGCCAAATTGTTACAACTATTCACTTTCACAACCACTCATATCACTTTGAAGACGATGGCAAAATACAGCTGAAAAATCATCTTTTGTGACAAGCCATAGCCGCCTTAACAATGACCAAAGAAATCCATAGACTAGCAACCAAAATCGTGTTTATGACCTTCACAACCTTATGAAATTCTTAATAGATGGACACCCAAACTTCCGTCACTAGGCGGTTTAAACAGTTGGTTTGCTCTTTCTTATTTAATAACCAAACTCGTACAAAATCATATTGAAGAATACAGAGATACACAGATACTCACTGAACATTCTGACAACCATAGAACAATTAGATATACCTGAGTCAAAGTGGTTGCATCTGCAATCACGAAGGGTACGTTCACAAGCCTTGCAAGTGTCTTCGCTAGTAATGTCTTCCCTGTCCTTGAGAAAGCATTACAAGCAAACCAATGAGTAGAGAATAACATGATCCTATACAAGCTGAGAAAGGAAGAGTAAATTACAACAAGAAACAGAGCTCCTCATTAATTTACCAAGCAAAAAAAAAAAAAAACGAAACGGTACTCTTCAGTTGGCAGAACGAATCTACGAGAGGAATAAGAGCAACAACACATTACCTGACCCAGTAGGCCCCATGACAAGGATATTGCTTTTTTCAAGTTCAACATATTCTTCAATTGCGTCTGATTTGGCATTAGACGACTCCCCTGATTGCCTAGCTTACCACATTTCATCAAGCAATTAGCTTATTTCAGTATATTATTCAAAGATTAATCTCATGAGCTAGAAACAAAACTCAAAACAGTTGTCCCACAATCGCACTACGACAGCCAAGGTGCCAACTGCCAAGTGTTAAATTCTGTCTATATAAATTAGGGTCGGGTTTAAAGTTTACAACTTGCTTTTCTGGAAGTGATGTAAATTAACATGAATATGTGCACATCGTATTCTTGTGACAGTTTTTTAATCATACCGTCAACAAGAATAAAGCAAAAGCAAAATGGCTCTCCAAACTGGTTGCGCTTCATCTTATTGTGAAATATCAGCCATTTAAACACTTATCAACACAATTTTCACCTTGGGACATTACAAAAATCGGAACGGCTGTCTACATGAAAAGTTAAATTTACACAGATTCCCAAAATTATTGGTTTCACTAGTGTTCATAGGAACTAGGATGTATAAAAGTCCAATGTCAACAATAGAAAGAGACAACATGAACTGGAAATCGCCAACCTCTGCAAGGACTCAATATAGATTCGCTTATAGTGGTTGTACACAGCTACTGAGAGCACCTGCACACGTCACGCAGAAACGACGATGGTGAGGTCAATTTAGTACTCCTACATAGTGCTCTCGGTAAACATCAGCGATACACAAACTTCATTCAACATTGCACATCATGCAAAATGATTGAAACATCTCTCCCATTTATGAATAAAATCACCATATACGCGGAAAAGGTGACAAATTTCTACATGTCAACAACATAGAAGAATGAACTTTAACCATCCAAGATGTTTAAAAGTAACAGTCCTCCCCGTAAACACTTTCAAAGCTCTATATCTGCCAAAGGAATCGATTACACAAACCAAAGTACTACTAAAGCCACATATCAACACAAGTTCAACATAACATTTCAATGTCAACACTAGCCTATAAAGAATCACATAGTCTTAGGTGAGCTAATGTAAGACCTCTCACATGACAGTGGTTCAATTTTAAATCAGATTTAGTGCGAGACGATCAAAAAACGTATAACAGCAAACAACAATCAAGTATACCAACCAATAAAACATCACGATTTAACACATCACTAGCTCCGAGTACAACTCAATTTCAATCAAACAAGTGAAATTCACAATCTCAATCAACAAATCACAAACTCAAAAAATTCGACAAAAACAGCGAAAGAGCACCTTGCTAGCTTTTTTCTTAGTAAAATCAATTCGTCCAACAATATTTTAGTGTGAGACAATCAAACACGAGAAGTCGAGAACGATCAAAAAGCTACAATGGCAAATCATAATCAAGTATCACAATGCTAACACATCACTAGCTCAAAACTCAGCCTCAATTCAATCAAACAAATCACAAGCTCAAAATTTAACAAAAACCAACTAAAATCGAAATCGAAAAAGAGAGTACCTTCTTAGCTTTCTCTTGCCCAATTACAAACTTATCTAGCCCTTTACAAATTTCCTTAGGTGTTGGAAAATTACCACCCATATTTGACCCACCCCAATTTTCATCCTTAGAATTAGACCCACCACCACCACCACCACCACCACCACCGGAACCCGAATTCACCCCGCCACCATTTCCACCACCACCGCGGCTGCCGCCACCGCCGCCGCCACGACCCGAATTGACCCCGGACCTAACCACAACCCCATCATTTGGAGGCTGCCACACCTCAGGTGGGTCCCCAGAACACCTCAAAACATCAAATTTAGGACTTAATTTATTAACATGATGATCAAATCCTACAAATTCAGCTGATTTATAAGGGGTGTCGATGAAATTGTTATCTGATTTAGCTTTGTTTGCACTGAAATTACTACTACTTGAAAAGCTACGACTCATGTGCATGTGATTCATTAATAAGCTTCTAAATTGATATACTGTTGATTTCGATCTTAAAGCTGCTGCAGCCATGGTGTTGCTAAATTACTAACAAAAAAAAACCCTAAATTAAACAGAGGTGATTAAATAAAAGATGCAGGGAGCAAAATTAGGGAAATTAAAACATGGGTTTTGTAGATATAGGTTTGAATTAAAATGGGTAGGTGTTAGATTACAAGAACAACGAAAACCGGATGAACAAGTAAAGGATAAAATTGGGGGAAAATAACTTTTAGATGGCTGAAATAAAATTGGGAATTATCAGTTGAATTTTGTTTTGTTTTGTTTTGTTTTGCTTTGATTTTTATTAATTTTTATTTATATTTATTAGGGAATCAAAAACCATAAAAAATGAGATAATAGTAATTAAGAAAGAAGATAAATGAGATGATGATGTAATAAAAAATATTAAATAAAGAATTTTACACGTAAACGTTTAACCAAGAAGATGAAGACACTACATAATTTTGGTGTTTCTCTAGAAATTTGTCGTCATTTTTTTCTGCATAACTGACTGTTTTATGTGTCGTTTTATGTGATCTCGGCTTTAACCACTAGATTAACATATTTAAGGTTTTTATTGAAAAAATGTTGATAATCCATTTTTAATAAGGCCATTAATTTTAATTTTGCTAGTTACTCCGTATAAGATTATTTGATATTATTACTCCCTCTGTTTCAGTCATTTGTTTACACTTTTCTCAAATACCCTCACAAAACAGTCAAACTGTAAACAAATCACTGGAACGGAAATAGTAGTTCTTTTACTAATGTTTTACTACTCTCATTCCATTGAATTCTACTCCCTCAATTTAACTAGGTTATTTACATTTTGTTTATTTTTTACGCTATTTATAAGTGAAAAGAATTTAATATAACTTAACATACAAAATAAATAAATAAATAAATAAATAATATTGTAGTCATGTAGAATCTTGTCTTAATTGTCTTATCGAGCACATTATTAAATTTAAATTATCATGAAATAGAATTTTTTGTAATATGAAACTAATAATATGAATAAAAAAAGAGTGCATTGGCGTTTGTGTAGATTGCAAAATATAGATGTCAATGGAATGAAGGAAATATAGAGTATTTACATTTGGCATACAATAAGTTATTGTAAGGCAGCCGTATTTGTACTCGATTATATAGTGTTTGTACCATTTTAGTAATAATTATTATTAATTGTAACTAAAATTTTTTAGTCCCCCTAAAAGTGACTTTAGTAGATTTGTTTCAAGTTTTTGTACCATTTTAACTACAATTTGTACTTTTGTCTCGCATTAACTTAGTGTAAGACTCGTCTTACAGGAGAATTACTACTATTCTTAAGTGATTTTTTTTTTTCTCTAAAATGCGGAGTATAAAATAAAAAGTAAATCCATTGTAAGATTGTCATGCGGTCAATGAGGTGCTAACAAATTTTATTGGATGTTTCTTGCTTAAAACGGTCTCATTTTAGACACTGCCTAAAATAAAAAATAGTCAGGTATGATTTTGTTTAAATTGTTCTTTCCAGTGCATCATTAACAACATTTTTAGGATTTTAGTAATATGTTGAATAGAAGAAATGTATATTGACATACGTGCGTAACTGTACTGAATCCAATGGGATTCAATAGAAAGTACTCGTAATTTTTTGTAACATCAATTCTCATCTTAGATTGTCTCGACATACTAAGTTTTAAAGAAAATCACCTACAACTTACGGAGTACTCATTGACTACTCTACAAGTGAGAAAACTGACAATAACGGTTAAACGATGTTATACAAGAATTTACTTCTGTTTTTGTAATATTAAGAGAAATTATAAAAATAAATTTTTGATGTTTTTTGAAAATTAAGACATCATGAATTTATTTATATACGGAGTACTCCGTACTTTGTTAGCTTTAATCTTTACTTTGCACTTGAAATTGCTAACGTGGCAAAAATGTGTTAAATAATTGCAAGTCAATGACTTAATAAGAGGATTGCGTATATGAAACGGTGTAGTGTTACGAGTATTATTATTTGGATTTGATTTGATTCCTCATAAATAAATTAATTAAAGATTGTATTGTTTAATTCAAATGTAGTTTGATCGTGTCTTTGTAATTAAAAATAGCCAATGTCATAATAGCCAAAATATTTTTTTTTTAAAACTACTTTTAATAGGTGTTCGACTATTTAGTACTCCGTAGTTTCATTTTTAAAAAATCATTACAGTACATAATATACTCGTAGCAATTAATTACTCCCTCCATATAACTTCATTTTGTGCCTTAACTTTTTCACACTTTTCGAGATAAATGTCGGAATGATGATATATAGAGTTTCACATTATTAAAAGAGTAGTTCTTGCGTAAGACCGGACTTACGTTAATTAATGTAAGTCATACATAGAAATTTGTTAAAAAAAAAAAAACTACCCTCATGTGAGAATGCCTCACAATAAATTATTGTGAGACATGTCTCACATAAGAATTAGTGTTATTAAAAATTATAAAACTTTGATATTCTTATTGTATTTATAAGGACCTTAACTTTTTCACACTTTTCGAGATAAATGTCGGAATGATGATATATAGAGTTTCACATTATTAAAAATTATAAAACTTTGATATTCTTATTGTATTTATAAGGATGAATCGAACAAGATCTCGCATAACTATATTCTAACGTATAAATTGTAAGAAATTTCGAAGATTTCATATTTGACTCAATAATGTCAAATACGGAGTAATAAATTGCACAAAATAGAGTTAAATGGAAAAAGTATTAATTAAGATTAAAAAAAATACTTGTAACTTAAATTCTACGCTTCAATGATGATGGTCATCAGGTCTTTGTTGACTTTTTTTTATTTTTTTAGAGTAAGTCTATTGCACGACGGTTTCATGCGTATGACGGGCGATTGGTGACCAAAAGTGATTGGTGACCAAAAGTGATTACTTTCTAAGAATTTCAAATGGTAACTTTAGAAGTAAAAATAAACACATTAACCGTTAAAGTGATCACATTTTAGTTAGTAATAACCCCGTCGTACATGTGAAATGGTTACATTCTAGAATTCGCCTTTTTTCTAAGAGTTGATAGAAAAAAAAAAAAATGAAGATGGTTGTTTATGCAGTAAATTACTCAACCGCTATTCTTCTGAAAGAATGTCTCTCACTACTCAGGTAAGAGGTCTCACATAAACTTTGTAAGACCATCTAAGTAATGATTACTCCCGAAAAGTCAAAATTATGTTTTGTTTTAATTACTCCAAAAATGTGATTTTTTTACATTATCACTTGAGTAAAAATTTGAAATCAATTTTAAGATCATCTCACGTATGAAACAATCGATAAAAACTATTATCTATTACGTAGTATGAGATTAAATGATGTGCTAACAAATTGTATTAACGTTTCACGCATGAAACAACTCATGTTAAAATTTGCCATCATCTATGGAGTACGGAGTATGTTTGACCCATTATACTACCTCAATTCTTTCCAATTAGTCCCATATTCTTTTTTTGGATTTTTTTTTCTCAATTAGCCTCATTACTCTTTTTAGTACGAGTAACAATTTCTCTCTCATACCCTATTTTTTCTCACACATACCTACTTTTTTTCACTCACATCCAATTTTTTATACTTCGTAATTAAATTATCCTACTTTTTTTTTTTTCACCCTACCCCACTTTTTCCACTTTTTCGTAAAACACTAATTCTTGTGTAAGTCAGGACTTACAATAAATTATTGTAAGTCCGACTCATTTGTACCCGATTATATAGTTTTTGTATTATTTAAGTGATACTTATGATTAATTGTAATTAAATTTTTTTAGTACCTCTATTAGTGACTTTAGTAAATTTGTTTCATGTATTTGTACCCCTTTAACTGCAATTTGTACCTTAGTCTTACATTAACTTAGTGTAAGTTCAGTCTTACAGGAGAATTATTGTTCTTAAAAATAGTGAAAAAGTGGAGGGGGCTAAATGGTTAGAATGAAGGAAATATATAGTAACACAAAATAGTTCTTTTGAAATATAAAAAAATAAGGAGTAACAGTAAAATTGGTGAACGTTCACTGGCAATCTTCATTGAAATTGAACCCATTATTTCACGTTATTTACACAAAATGGATTTTAATCCAATAGTTGAATGAGAATGACATCGATTCCAAGTTCTAACGAAAAACATGAATTGCTAGTAAGAAGAATCGATGTGCACAACGCGCTTGCGCCTCAAAATGACCGAATGATCATAACGCTTAACGGCTTAAGTTGAATCAAATCAATGTCTGTCGTATCCATAGGAATGAATTCGCGGAAAAAAAATAGCCAAGAGCACAATGCTCTAAGTCGGCTTTTCGGTCTGCACAAAACCTAATTCAGGTTTTGTCATCAGTTCTCTAGCTTCGTTCAGCGCAGCGTCTGCTGCATAAACCGCCATCTTCTTCACCTACACAAACACGTAACATGTCTCCAACGGTCTCACACACAATTAACAATCATATTTCTTCTCGAACTACACTAGAAGTATGGTACAAATAAGTATGTCAGGATTAAATTCTGAAATTCAACAGTTTTATATAGGCTTAAAATAGAGCGTCTGAATCGAGAAAGAATATATAGACAAACCTCGAGTTTATCTTCCTTGGACCTATGGTTTTTTGGTAGCAGACGGAACTCCTCCGTCAACTGAATGCATTGCTGAACATTCTCAGGTGATACAAAGTCGAGCGCCACTTTGATACATGACTGAAGAGACAGATATTTCCCGTCAATTCTTCATACGACGACAGCAATAAACAGAAATATAGACGTTTAATTGTATGTTATGAGAGGAACTTACTCGTCTATTTCTAACTTGGTGTGGACACCCTGCAGGAATGAAAACAGCCTCACCTAGGTGTTGCTCAAACGTCCAAGGTTCGACATCTGCCAGAATTACACAGAATCAAGAAAAAGGATGGGTTAATTGTCAATTGGTATGTAGTAAAAAAAAAGAAAAAAAAAAAAAAAAAGCAACCAAAGTACGCGAAGAAAGTCATACCGAACTCTTCTTTCAGCTGTTTCTTATGCTTCTCACTCAAATAGAAGGTCTGGTCATGAATCGGATGAACGACCTACGTAAACAAAAACAATTAAAATTCGAAAATGATATTCACATCTAAGAAAATAGGTTTGCAAATATTTAAATAGTTACATGGTCCTTTGCACTCAGAAAGTTCAACGCAATTTTGCAAAATGTGACTTACAGATTTGAGAGGAAGGTTGTTGATATGGTGAAATTCGTGTCGATGTTTATTCAAAAACTCGATAATCTTGGGAACATCTTCCCTTCGGAATATGTCCCAAACAGCTGCTCCACAGGCTTTATTTCCATCTACGTCGTTTATTTCAGTCGCCGAATTCTGCTGTTCAATTATTGCATGACCAGCGTCTTCAGCGCAGATAACATCTTCACCAACGTTACAGTTCAGTTCAACATCTGAGTTTCGTACAGTATCATTCTCCAAAGAACATGATGCCTGTGCTTCAGATTCTTTTTTCAGCTTTTGGATTACCTTCTGCTGTCGTGAGTTGATATCGATTGTTGTTGTGTGCATTAACACATTAACCTAGTAGGTAGAAAAGGATAATTAGTCTAAAATAAATGAAGAACAAGTATATACAGTTAGTTATCGTCATCTAATGTTATACTCCGTATTAACTTATCAAACACTTCACTAAAATTGACTTCACAATCGTCAAAACTTCAGAAAACTCATACTCTAGACAACTTAATTACCGCGTCGGAAATGTCACAGTGCAATTTTGTTACTGAATCACCCCGACCGAGCTCTTCCTTGTGTCCATACGCAATGTATGTTTTCGGTCCCAAATCAGGCTTTGGAGCACCGTCAGGAATCTTCGACGCAAGATTCAGAATACCGGATTCAGGGTGAGTATAGCCACTGTACGGAAGCATCATCACGAACTCAGAATTGTGTCGTGGCAAGCATTCTCCGAACGAATTTGACGCAGGCCAATCCTTCAATTTTAGGATCTCTGGCCAACCGTTGCTGTGTAAGCGACCTTCCATGTAACCCTTGAAGAAGTTGTAAATATCAATCTCCACCTGTGTAACAGAAGTATATAAATGTTGTGGCGATAGAGAAGTTGCAAAGAATCCAGTTGATGTTCCTCTCATCTTATTTTTCGCAACTTATATAACACTTCAGATGACTTAAGAAAACTTTAATTTACTAAGCAACATTACATGATCCAGCTACGTTCCAAAAACGGATAGGGGGGACGTCAAATGTGTTAAAACTAACAGCATACCTTGAGAGCATTTCACGTACCTCACACCAGTCTAGACAATCGATGGCCTTGACGTCAAGAGTTTCCTCCTTCATTACTTTTTTCGCTCCTCGGAAAGCCCTGCACATAACCATCGGTTCCCAACTAAGACCGGACGCCTTTTCAAAAACGTCCCTAACAATCACAGGTTCACCTCGTCTCCAGTGCCGTTGAAAATGCTCAATATGATCTTCATCAATATCCAAAACACTTGGACTATATAGAAAGTTATCATGCATTTTCTCCCGGGAAGCAGCCTTTCGTGTATATGAACACGACGATTTTGTGCAGAAATGACACTCCATACTATCATCCTCCTTGGTTGAAAGACAGTTTGCGGAGATCTCATCAATGCTTTTAATCAGGTTCTGTATCCAATCGGGTTTGAAGATGCGTCTTAGTTCCAGCTTGTGAAGGCCACAGCCACCAAACGCTTTCGGAGGACAAGGAATGCAGCCATTTGTGTCGGATTTCCAACAAAATCTACTAGGTAAGCAATTTGACACGGGAGTGTCTACTGTTTTACCTTCATCGGGATCATCGTTCTTCACTGTTGTAGTATCCGACGACAAATCTTCCTTAAGGGGTTCACTTGGAGGGTCGGTTTCAATACCATCAGATATTGAACCTTCTCTTAGTTCTCGACAGCAGGATAGACAGAGATCATACGAGCACTCAGGATTTTCGCAACTGCGATGCAAATTCACGATGGATGTATTGCAATTATCACTGTCAACACGAATTAGAGATAGTGAATCTATTGTCGATTCAGACAAATAATGGAGAAAATTGCCTGCACTTTTAGGAGGAAAAACAACAATATAGATGCATGTAAGTCTTTCATTCATACTTTTTCAGGTTATTAACACAAACTCAATACCCAAAGTTTTCATAGTTCTACACTACTACTATTTTTATGTGTAGTATAGCCTTAAATCGTACATCGTACATCATCTGTATCTAGGGAACTGATATCCTCGGATGACCGTATTAACTAGTATAACTAGCAAAGCTAAAATCCAAAAGACGAAATAGAAAGGACTGTGAAAGACAGCAAGCACCATGAAATCAAAACGGAAAACTATTTTAATGCGCTACAGTAGCAGCACAGAGCAAGTCTATCAAAGATATTCAAACATAACGCATTAATTTTAACCAGCAGATGCACATACCAGTACACTCTATCGTCTTCATCAAGTCTCCTCTTACTTACATCGTCTTCGACAATAG
Source organism: Dianthus caryophyllus (assembly GCA_023091065.1). Classification (NCBI taxonomy): domain Eukaryota; kingdom Viridiplantae; phylum Streptophyta; class Magnoliopsida; order Caryophyllales; family Caryophyllaceae; genus Dianthus; species Dianthus caryophyllus. Next base: position 3,710,134 of record CM041518.1, read on the forward strand.
GTTTGCCTACACATATAACAAAACTGTTAACAAACTACGAAATCATATCAATATGCTTCCTTTCTTTTCTCGACTTTGGCAGAAGAGTATACCTTGTGTTCTAGCTTCTGCATCTAACTCAAATCTTTGTTTCTCTTGTATGTGCCTTAGAAGAGGGTTGATTTCTCGCATCAAGTAAAGTAACCTTTGTAACTTGATCGTGCTACTATACCCTTTCTGACTAGCCTGCAAGCAGCAAACTGAACCATATGTCACGCTCTCGTGCAGAATAAGTAGTACAGAATAAAGTATTGCAAAGCGACAAAGAGTGGACTCCACCTCCAAACCTAGGTTCTCTTGGAGACAGACTCCACAATTGCAGTTTCCGCAGCAGAAAGGGAACGCCTTCTCCACATCCCCCACTGTTTTACCAGGATACCTGATCCACAATGCATTGTTTTTAGGTGTGATGAAATATTTCTCCGTTTAGGTAAGTTGGCATATGTTTCCATGTGACGAAAGTAATGATTTGAGTCGTATTATATATTACCACTTTTCAACGCATTGGTAGCAATAGCGTCTCTTTTTGCAAAGAGAGCAAGAGACAATCTCGACTTTATCAGACTTGCGGCACTGATGACACTTCCTCGCCTGCTCTCTTTTAAGACTGTTGCCCTCCTGAACAACATGTCTGATCAGAAATAACTACAAGCTTACAATCCATGTCACAAATTCGTTCGTACTGATAATACTGCTTAGTCTCTAGTTATAATCGAAAGCAATAAAAAGCACAAAAGAGCACGAATGGCTCTTTTCAATTTAGTTTATCATCTACCACAAACTACGTCATAAAGCAAAGAATTACGAAAATCCTCTTTGGGACTACAAAACATTCTGAAGCATGAGTTCTCACAATAAAATTTCCAAGAACGCAACAGATACGACAATAAACTATAAACCCTATGAACTATCACATATTCATATACCACCATAACAAACAGCCAATGAGTTTGAAGAATGCATTACCACAGGCGTGTCCTGTTCACCCATCTGATGACCGGCACTCCTGGCAGACTTTCGCCGAGGCCTCTCCTTTTCATTTCGTATTCCTTCGACCCTCTTAGAATCATCAGGTTTACAGTGATTCTTCTTGGGAGAAAACGCCACAAAGCTTCCCATATCCTTCTCCACAACCAACTTCCTTTTCCCGGTCTCGGAGATTACAACTTTGTGAAGTATTCCCCCTACAAGAACTACCCTTTTGTTTTTCAAGCCTTTAGGACGCCCACGCTTCTTTCTTTTCCGAGGAAAATTGGCTTTCACAGCATTAACCGATGTCAACTCCTTACTTTTGTTACTCTTTCTCTTCTTTGGCCCCTTTAAACTACCATTTTTGTTCGAATTCTCTTCTGGGAAATCAAAAATCACCATTGCACCGTCATTGACGACATCCTCTACCTTCTCTAAATTAGAGCACACCCCATTACTCAACACTTTATCACATTTTGTCTTACTTTTCGACCCCTTTGGCCGCCCGCGCCTCTCTACCTTTTCCCCGACCTTCTCATCCTTCACAACATTCTTCTTTTTCCTTCTCTTCAAACCCTTCACCATGCCATTTTCGTCCCCACTCTCTTTTCCAACCCCGTTACACGCCACAATCACGCTATTTCGATTTTTCGACCCCTTAGGCCTTCCACGCTTCTTCACCTCCTTCACAACATCCGTCTTCACTTTCAGATTATCAATCTCATTATGAGAATCAACCAAAACCAAGGCTTTGCTAAACCCTTCATCACAAACCTCGCCGACTTCACCCTCTTTTCGGTCACTTCCACGCTTCTTCACCTCCTTCACAACATCCGTCTTCACTTCCAGATTTTCAATCTCATTATGAGAATCAACCAAAACCAAGGCTTTGCTAAACCCTTCATCACAAACCTCGCCGACTTCACCCTCTTTTCGGTCACTTCTGGATCCCATTGCCCCCTTCTTTTGCCTTTTCGAATCCCGAAACCACACATTGGCCGAGTCAACCACCGTCAATCCACAAATAATCTCCCTCACATCTTCCCTCCCACCACCTAAACCACCCTCACTATCTATCACTTTCACGCTAACCTCTTCACGACTCGGTTTAGGCTTGTTCTTCGGTTTAGGCTTGTTCTTCGACCCCTTTGGCCGCCCTCGCTTCTTCTTCACCGTGGTCATCTCGTTACCACCAACAACAACAATGGCCAATTCTTTTCCATTACATAAATTCTCGTCTTTTTCCTTACTTTCAATGCCAATCATTCCACTTTTACCATCAAAACCCTCATCTTGCTCACTGTCAGACTCAAACAATTGTCTAATTTTCTTCCCAACTTCCTCGTTCAATCCCACATTCAACTTCATATCGACACCAACATCAAAAAAATCGTTTCCTTCACCTTCCACAATCAATCCACCCTCATTTCCAACAACCATCACATCATTTTCACCCAAATTACCATTTTGCCCCCGAAATTCAACACCTTCACCCACATTCATCATCCCAATACTTCCCAAATCACCATTTTGCCCCTGAAATTCAACATCTTCACCCACATTCAACTTCCCATCACATCCCAAATTACCATTTTGCCCCTGAAATCCACCACGTAAACCCTCATTTCCACCCACCAAATTCACATCAACCCTCACACTCTTACCACACTCCAAATTACCATTTTGCCCCTGAAGTTCAACACCTTCACCACCACCACCACCACCAACAATCACATTTTTCTTGTTTTTCGACCCTTTCGGTCGACCTCTTTTACGCTTTTGCCCCTGACCCACCATTGATTCCCCTCCAAAGTTTTCAACTTTGCCTTCAAAACCACCAAAACCTTCACTTTCAGCACAACCCACTTCACCATTTCCCCCAAAGTTCACACCTTTCCCCTCAATAACACTATCAAAAACACAATTAACATTACTATTATCATTAAAACTATCAAGGGCAAAATTGTAATTACCTTCATCAGCCAAAGGAAGGGCAAAATCGTCATTTTCAGGACTACCCAAAAATCCACCATTAACACCCACCTCCATTTTTTCCTTAAAAAAATTAACAACAACAAGAAGAAGATGAAGAATCAAAAGGAATAATAATGAAGATGAATTAAGGGAGTAAATGGCATGTTTTAACGGAAAATTAATGTATTATTATTTTTTTTTTTTTTTATTATTATTACTTCATTATTTATTATTTAAATTTATTTATGAGAATATATTTCAGACGTTATAGAAGAGAGAAGAGTGTTTAATTGGTCACTTTGGTGACTGACTATTTGTACGACTATGTTTTTTGAAGTTACTGTTTTACTGTTTTAGTGTCTCATTTATCCGACATTTTTTTTATTTTTTTTCAGATAAAATTGTGCAAATTTGTTTGAGTTGATTATTTTAATTTTTAAGAGTAATTTAGTACTCCGTACTTCTCTTGTGATTTGTGTGAATAAACTTGATTAAAATGGTTTATAAAAAAGGTAGTGAAACGAGGATGGTAATAAATAATGTTATTATCAATAAATGGTTACAATATTATAAATATGATTTTCTACAAAAATTAGTAAATCCAAAATGGTTATAAATATCACAAATATGGTTAAAAATATTAGAATATTATAAATATGAATTGTTAAGAATAAAGTATTTTTACAATAATTTATTACCTATAAAATAATTTTAAAATTAGTAAATCCAAAATGATATTTTATACTGGATAAATATTATAAACATGATACTAATTGCAGTTTTTTTGCGTTGTCTTCAACACAATACTTCCAACACTTTTGTAAATACAACTATTTTAGTGACCCGTGATATTCACGAGAGTCTTTTTAATATATTTACTACGGAGTATAACTTTTATATTTAAGAATTCCTTTTTTGCAATATTATACTAATAAATCATAGATTTTTTATTCTTAAATATGAAGCAATTTTTTAATTATTATTTTGAAATACTAATGATATACTTCATTTTAAAAAGTTGTTTTATATATATAAATATAAATTGGAAGAACATTGTCATATACAAGGGATTTTACAAAGTCCCTCGAATTCATTGTCATAATTTTCTTAATTTTTCAAACTAAATAATTAAAACATTTTCAGTAATAACTCATTTTTAATTTTATAAAAGTAAATCTAAGACAATAAAATAGAAGTAGTTAGAGAAATTTATAAGATAAAATTATGTAGTTTCTCGACTTTGCATACGAATATGATTTAATCAATTTTCGAATCAAAACTATTTTTTTAACAAAGATTTTTCCGTTAGTTTTCATGTTTGAAATGATATATTTAATTATTTATATAGGAAAATAGTTCTCAATTACTCAAACAAAGGGCAACACAGAGAAAGTATTTCTGAAAATGAGCAGAAAGTATTTCATAGCAGAATCCAACAGTTTCATGACTTGCAAAATACAGCATGCAGTAGACAGCCATCCTTTTCGGTCTGCCAAAAAAAACGCGCAATCACGTCTAATGCTATTTACGAAACACCGTACCCTGGAGAAGGCATCGCGCTAGTCCCTACTTGTTACCGAGTACTGCGAAACTATGTGCAACGACCTGAACATTATGTGCAGCAAAATGTATTGATGTTCATGTTCCTGCGGACTGTATAACCTAGGAGTCTGCAAGTTTATAGGAAAGGATTTGTGAAGATCGCTGTGAGAACAATTCTTCCTTGTCTTCGACTAATTTCAGATATCTCGCCTTTTTCTCGTTGAACTGCTCCAAGTCGTCACTCCTCTGTTGACTTAGGAACTCAATCGTGTCCTTAACTAGGATCAGCTCGGCATTGTTCTCTTCAATCTGTTGTTTCTTCTTTTCTGCGATGTCTTCCAGCTGTTTCATTGCGTCTGCTGTTTCAAAATACGGGACTAGTTGGTTTTGTTCAGCAATGACCGGAAAATGCACGTCCACTTCCCTGAAAAATCAAACAACGTATAATTCAGTTTTGGTAAGGATGCGCTTACTATATAAATTCGGAGTAAACCTGAAAAATAGTACCTGCACCCTAGTGAAATCATTCCGTTTCCTCGGAAAATACCTCCATCTAGAGACACTGCACTGTTGATAGCACACCCGGAAGAATAAGCCCGTTTCATGTCTTCCTTTGTTTCGTAGACTTGAAGCTTGCCGAAGAGTAGATAAAAAAGAGTTTCTCGTAGACCATGTCCTGCCGAATTCTTAGTTTCGAGATGTATGGGCCCAATGTCGATCATGTTCACGGCAAACCCTAGAAAACCATTCGGCGTTGTTCCATCAGGCAACGTGGGCTTGGGTATTGCCAGCCGTTTCTGGGAATCGCCTTCCACAAAACTACCAGCAAACGGCCTGTCACAGCTTACCATACCATCAGTTACTGCATAAAAAGTCTCGAGTATGGGTCAAGACATATAAACAAAATTCACCGGTAACACAAACTTGCCTTATATCGTCAAGACATATAAACAAGTGACTTCCTTTGATACACGTTCCCATTTCTGAGGCTAAGGCATTAAGCTCGAGTTCATACTTCTCGGGTGATGTTATAGCAGCATTTGACTGACAAACAACGGCCAGCATTTGATCTTCGCCCAAGTACTCGGCTAATGAACTGTAAAAGATCACACAGTTAGGTACGACACATCACAGAGGTCGCGTTGTTGGTCAAGGGGATTTCTAAGACGGGGAAAAACGTTACCGACTAAGCATATGAGAAGGAGTGGATCCGACAAGTGCAACAAGACCTACAATGTCAGACATAAACACACTGTGCCGTTCTCTTAAAGACACGTCTCTGGCAACCATGCTGTACAAAGCAGCCACAGTCTCAAACTTGTTCTCGATTTCCTCCACCACAGCCTGTTTTTGGGAATTGTAGGACGACACTGACAGCGGCACTGGCTCCATTGACACTGCAAAAAGATTCAAAACCACAAGTGACGGGTTTCAATGCTTAAGTGCTCAGCATCGCGACATTTCAGTTAACTCTGCTTGTAAGACTCAAAACTCAAAAGCACCAGCATTTTGTCAAACCAACCTTGTAATTGCAACAGCTCTTCACGATCTTTGCGAACCAAGTCCTCAATCACATTTTTGCGTGATTCAAAATATGCCAGTCGATCTTCATGGTCTTTGATTATTGAACCATGAAGAAGTATATCTTGAAGAAGTGTATCTTTTTCAACATCCTGAAGAGTACCATATATCATTAGTCCATTACGTTAAGGAATTATATATTATGTATATTAACCAATTGTGGCCGTAATAAAGGTTCTAACGGTTTATACCAGCAGATCTTCAAACTCAAATTCCGCTGATTTGGTTACACGATCCGGGGTGAAAGGACCACTGCATGTAACCTTTGATCCTGGAGATTGAGACATGTGATCTTCATGTTTTTTGTTTGAATTGTAAGACTTCTTTGGCGTTTGAAGAATAGGCTGTCCCAAGAAAAACCAGCAGCATAGCGTTCATAGACCCGTACAGATTGGTTAAGACGCTTTAAACTGAATATAAGCATCGTTTAAGACGTTTTGAAATCTACCTGTTTTTCCGTGAAGATTGGTTCAGTCGAAGCAGTTCTAGGAAACTGTTCAGATATCTTCTTTGAAATTGGAGTTTGGCAGGGTGATGAAAAGGCACACTCCTGTTTATGTTGTCGATTATAAACCTGCACAGATCAAGCTCCAAAATCCAGTAACCCCGGCCTACGTCCAACAAATGACCAATCACCGGGAAAAAGATGAAACAAGAAACTCACAGGTAACGGTACCTTGTGATCTTGAACCTTGGATCTATTCCTGGTTGACGTATCAACTTTCAGTGGAGAAACTGGATCAGCAGCGATTCTAGTGCTTGAAGATTGATATACGACATCATCACTCTTGTCTGAAGCCTCGTGATCAGAAGTGATGTCGTTCACCACATCTATTGCTTGTGAAACCGTAACCTGTCGAAGCAAAGTTGTTAAGCGGAACAGTAAGAGCTTCTTTAGTTAGGCAGGATTTCAAATGACGAGATTCATGTTCCTTGGACAATTCACATCGAAACAAAGTGTAACTAGAACCTTGAACTTTAGACGCAACTCTGGGTGCTGAGAGTGAAAGGCTTCAATGAAGAAATCACCCTTTCGTTTAGGAAGTGTGATAAAAGGAACGCTACAGCGACCACTCCGAAAAGCATATCTCAAAGAATCATTTTCTGTTGATCCTGTTCTTAATTTCAGAGTATGTGGTGAACCATGCTTGTCTTCATCATGTATACTTCGGTCTATAACCCCGTCAGGATCGACAACTTCAAAGACGACGTCTTTCAACTTAGATCCCGATTGACAGACCTCTGGCACCTAAGATCGGATTCACGAAAAGCTCTTGTAAGAAGAAAAACCTGGAAAAGGTATTGCGCTGAGATAGGGGAGAAGACCTACCACAGTTGACATCCTCAGCTCTCGCTTTTCGACTTGAAACTTCTTTTGCAGAAGCCGTAGTTCATCGAAGTAGACAGAAAAGGACACTGTACAGCGCAACGACCAAGTTATATCATGTGAAAACTACACACGTACGGAAGCAAATGTCATAAAATTCAGCATTCAACAAGAAGGTGCAGAGTTGACCAAGTTCAAAAAAATAACTTGATTATTGAGTATCTGGTTTCCACTGTCGAAAGGCAGCATATGAGTGAGACTGAGGGAATGGTTTTCAGATTGTTGTTAAGAAATTGAAATTCACAATTCCGACAAAATCATATCTTCGTAATTCATGAGACTGACCTAATTGTCCATACCCTAGCGAGACTTTCAAAACACCACTAAGATCAACAAATCCTTGATCGTCAACCTGTGTAAAGAACATTATAAGGGCCAAAATATCCAACCGTGACATTGTCATTTGAACATGACCTAAATCGAGTGAAAGTTATACAAAGCTACAAATGAGCTATAATGTACAGAAAACAAAGGTATTACCTTGCGCACTTTACCACACTGATCCTGGAAACTGAAACCATAAACTTGCAGCTCGATTTCTACTCCCTCTTTCACATGGTTATCATGTCTATCAAAAAGCTGAAAACAAATACGGAGTATTACACTGATATCACCAACTGCTATCAAACACATATGTTTATCAATTTCTTTCATTCAATATATAATTGTCCAGAGACTTGCAAAATTGGAATACCTCTAGTTTGATATCGTCAACCACCTGTCTGGGGAGCCAACAACAGCCAGATTTTGGTGAATGGACTATGACAGATTTCGGAGCTCCAGGTAGCACTTAACCAAACATTACAAATACATGTCAATGCATATAAAAGACACGCAATCTTTTCTGAGCTAAATAATATTTTTCCTGGCAGAAATCAATACCTCGACAAGGTATTGTGAGAATGGTCGACTTATCTCGTTCTGTCAAAACCAAAGCCGCTTTGTAATTTGGACGAATCTTGTCTAAATTATCAGTGATCACACGTACATTCTGCAGAATCGATATGCTACATTAAATCTAACAGGGGCATATGCATACATGCGCAAGTTAAAACTGTAAGGAAGATCGACATTGCATACCCTGACAACAATATGGAGCTGATCTGATGACATCTCAACCTTAACTGGTTTAACAGGCGAGAGTACAGTCGTTTCTGACATTAACTTAAATAATATGTCTGGAACAGAACTGAATGCCACACAGTTATCGTATTTATCATAGCGTGCAACTGAGAATGCTGGGAAACATGTTCCTACACTGTGATAAAAGAAAATGGATCCGTTAGATGTTGAACTGGTGAAAATCGTAATCAGTACAGTACATGTTTAGGGTTCAGAAACAGTACCAGGGTCAACGAAACCGAAAAGTTTAAAATTTAAAATGAAATGGTGGGGGTAAATAAAGAATCAAGATACAAGATCATAGGTGAAAAGTAGATCAGGTTAGATAGCATACCTCACATCAAACGACAAGCTGTCGTCATCCTTTAATAGTTTCCATCTTTCGATCTCAGAGGATGCTTTAACCTGAACGCTTATTTCACAGCTCGGAACAGAAGATTTTTTCTGTAAACGAGTAATTTTGCATTGTAATCTTGGAATTTTAAGAATGCCGAAATGGTTGAAGAGTAACAAAAACATCTAATACTCACAAGTGAAAATGAGAACGTATAAACCCCCGCCTTCTGAAACAGATGTCGGATAGAGCCCAGTGGAAAGATGTACAAGCCGTGGCATCCCTTACGTGAGGCGTTTGTTACACTTGCTGTAAAAATATGGTCAGCCTCAGAGGATGCTTCTGCTTCATCCGTAAAAGTAACATCCATGCGCATCTCGTGATTTTCCTTTATTATGAACTTCTGATCCAGAGTATCAGCAGCAGTTTTCGGACTGAAATTTGAAGGACGGATAACAGCAACAACTTCTTTAGGAGGTACAAATCCAGCAGAGACTGCGGCAGTAGAAGGTAATGCCTAAGGATAAAATTCAGCTTGTCAAACACGAGTGAAATTGTATTCCAAATTAGCAAACAGAACATTGGAGATGTCATGTAGGAACGTAACATTCCGTTGCAAATGGGTCATAAGTACACAGAGTAATAACTAAACAACAAGTCGACAAGTAAACAACTACAAGATTGCCTGATTGCTTCAAAAGCTTCTACGTACTTCACAATAAGCTAGAATTTCGAATGAACTACTATAGAGACTCACCCCATCAACATCTAATACTTTGCACTGCTTTGGACCCAGTACTTCAATCGATGAAGGCAATTTCAGATTGAGCTTCTCAACTTGGGAATTCCAATCATCATTGCTAAGAGCAACACACTGCAGTCAAGAGCATCTCATAAATAGGTGAACACCCTAAGCCATGATGCTTCGAAGTCCAAACCACAAATAACACTTTTATGAATATGAAAACATCTCCACCTTTTCTGGGGCGATCACAGTAATAGGCAGTGATATAGAGCTCCGAAGTTCCAAAGTTTCACCTGTCAGCTTAGCCCCATCTTGAACTTGAACTTCTTTTGGCCTGCAAGCACCCGAAAGATCAGAAAAGGTAAAATATGGAGTGGAAACATCAATGACTGTAGATAAAATCTACGGGTTTTAATACCTGCAGATAACTCGCGCCTCTCCTGCTCAAGATAAAAGGTGGAAGTAAGAACACAGTACAAGATCTATAAGAATACTAGAGAAACATTGGCAACCCTACCAGTCTCTCATAACGTGCTCGTTGTTAAAAGTATTCAAAAATCAATGCTATAAATACGAGTCCTATTTCACTCAATGAGTTGATAACAAGAGGCTACTAACCGCCTGCATCCCCTTGGAGGTTCTCGAGCAGAAAATACTCTATAGTTGCATACATGTTCTTGTTACCAGGAGCAGCTCCTTTGAGAATCTTTATCTTTTGTCCTCTTTTCCATGATTTGCCCTTCCAAGTTAAGGCTTGATGGATCCTCAAAACTACATCAGAAACCAGAATTAATAGTCGTCACAACCTTAAAAACTTAATTGAGAGGTCAAAGCCAAGCTCAAATCGTGGAGGGCTCTAATCACTCGTAATATGTAACCAGGGAAGCAACAACAGTTACGACTCTCCGAAAAAGTAAAGAATATATAAAAATACAAAATCTACTTCACCATCAGATGTGATGTGAAGCTCTTCTTTGTTGGCTCCATTAATAAGTATAGTTGGTTCATCATCACCGCAACTAAATTCTTCATCGTAGTCGCTATGCATCTGAAAAATCCAATTCTGGTATTCTCTTTCTAGTTGCTGCAGTGATAAATGTTTTCCGTTTCTTGTAACACGAAACTTCACTCCTACAATAGTTTTGTACTTCCATTTAGCAAAGTAATAGTTTCAGCATTCAGCATTCAGCAGTCAATGTTTATCGTTACCTTTCAGAGGTGGGTCACTACCAAGTTCTTTCAAAGCTTTGGTGAAAGGGTGATGAGGCGCTAGATCAGTCTGCACAATCAATATGCACGTCAGGGACACAGAAATTGAACTAGCAATATCGAGGTCTCCAATTTAACTAAGTGATCGCGTTCAAAGAGAATAATATGTTGCTAAGTGCTTCAGAAGAGTCCAACAGTTAGAGCAAATGACATCTAAATGACGGTAGAAATCCATCTATTAATTATAATGGGTCACCTTTGAAGGTATCGGATTGAAACCAGCATCTGTGTCTGTAAGAAAAGAGTTGTTCGCAAGTAAACAAAGTCAGAAAAGTAAAAAGGCGCTACCCTAAGATATGACAAAGACGGTCTCCTCGGGGAAACAATCTTACCAATAAAGCACCTAACTCTCAAGCAACACCTCTTCAAAATTTGAAGTTTATCACCTCTCCTAAGTTTAGGCCTCATGAATGGTAGAAGATCCTGTGGCATATATATTTAGTAAACGGTGAAACATTTTACATCTGATAACATAAAATTATTTATGCATGCCCAAACTTCATAGGCGCAATCTTGAGTGATATTTCATTCCCTATATCTTAACAGACAAGAGGTGACATCTACGTCAACTATGCAAACAATTGATGCCTGCTTTCTTCGACTTATAACAACTTGTGCTCGTGAAATGGTTGATAAGGCATAGAAACTAGTTATCTTGACCACATACCCAACGAGCATCAGGAAGTAGACGACCCAACCGCCTGATGCAAATGCGGCTGAAAGTTTGGAAGTCCTCCTTGATTCCACAGCCATCTGCATTCAACTTTTCCAAAATTCTCTCGATGTTCTCTTTTCCCTACAGAAAAAAGGTTCTCGAATCAATCAAAAGCCATCAGAAGGGTTGAGAGGATCAAACAAAAGTTTTTACCTCAATAATGGGAAAGTAGACACACTTCACTCGTGCATTAGCTTCCTTTTTACCTAAACTCACAATTTAAGAGAAAATTAGATGTAAGCGTGACATGACGCCACGTCTATCACAAAGTAATATTTGCGCCTTAAAAGTTGTCTGCATATACTGTAGTAATAATATTGCAGGATTCCAGCATTATTAACAGGGTACTTAGTAGCTCACTTTGACATTCGGCTGCAGGCTTGTCCTCTTCCGAAGAAAAATGGATGTTTAAGACAAACTCGGGGCCATTGCAGGAATGCATATTAGTGACAGCAACTTCACCGCCATCTATCTCAGTCAAATTTATACCATTGACCTACAAAACTCAAATTGGGAAAAAGGTGCTCAATTACATGGCAAGCACTGAAATTCAACCGGAAAATAGGATCATTACGCTTGCAATACCATGATAGCTTAGAGTCAGATGTCATAAGTTCTAACAACGGTAAGCATAAGCTCGCGACCATAGAATTACAACTAAAGATTAATAAGTCAGAATACAAGATTTCATGTAAAAATGAACTCCATACTCCATAGCTCATAAACACTGCAGAAAATAAACAAATTGACACAGACCTCGAATTCGACTAAAGCTGCAGTCCTTCCGCCTATCTCATCACACTGCAAATGACGAAGAAAATAATTGTTAAATCTTTACATGATTTCAAGGCATTACTTCCATACAACGTTTTCACAAGAGTACCTGTATGTAAGGGAAATAAATGTCTTTCAGCTTGCACTGAAGATGAAATATATTCGGAACTTTCAATTTAGGCACCATTTCAACCTAAAGTTCGATGGTCAGATGTTCGGAGGTCAGATCAGTAAAACTTGACCATAAACCGAAACAGCAAAATAAACATGGTGTGCAGTCGCAGAGTATACCTTCAAGAAGCTTCCATGCTCAGACATTTCAAGCTCATCATCTGTTGGATCTCGGATACCTCCAGGAGCCTGAAATTAACGTGATTCGTAAGAGTTAAATAAACTCAAAATATGACGGCAATTAATTGTTCTCACTAACTGACGATTGGTACTGTAGTCATAACGAGTTTTTAGTACCTTCCAATTTGTAAGAGAACTTGAACCGGCTCGCTTAAGTAAAGCATCCCTATCTAAACACAGCCAAAACACTTTCTTTGATTCTTTCGTCTTTCCAGAAACGACAGCATGCCTAACCAAGCACATAACCAAAAATGTCAAAAAGCATGACGTCTGAACAATTAATGCAAAATCGTCTTCACGTCTTACCTCCCCAAATGCATGGAAGCAATAGTTCCACCATACCCAAACATCCCAAAGAAAGGCTGCATTAAGATGAAAAAATTGCTAGACTCAGATTTGATTTTAACTTGTTTTTGGTTCTCAAGCGTGGTAGCGGTCTTGTTATGAAAACTAAGTTCTGACATTACCCTAAGAAACGGAGGTATACCACCAACTGCAAGTTTTTTGGTTGATCTGTGAAGTGAAGCACCCAACTTTCCCCTGCAAAGACAGCCGATACAGACATAATATCCAACCATACAAAACGACATCAAAAACACAACAGATGAGTAAAAATCACAACTCCTGAAGATCAGAATTTTGCAAAGGTTAGCGATGAATACCACTTAGCTATTGAGTTCTCCGCACTTCCATCCATTCCAGGTCCAGTGTCAAACAAGGAAACTTTATCGTGATCAACCTCGATACTGCAATGTAAAATTTTCCAACTATCGTCAAAAAATATCACTCACAGAGATATATTTTGACGTCTGAAAACAGTAAGCACCTGATCAGTCTCCGATCATCCTTGTCGTTAGACCACACTGCCTGCAGAGAATTATCCTGGAAAAGGAAGTGACGAGCTATTACTCGTACAAATAGAACAGGACCTGTATCAACAATAAGCCACAAAGTGCGCTTACAATCAAGTCAGCTAGAGCTGTCTCGAACGTGTAGTCATCTGGAAGCTCTGACAGTAAATCTGTGTCTGGTGTCAAATCCCACATATTCTGGCAAGCGGCAAAAAAAGAAACAAAAGGCAAATCATAACCAATCCAACACGAAATAAATACCAAGACCCTCAATAATAGACGAACCTCAATTGAATTAACCGTCTCTTCAGCACCATCCTGCACCAAAGAATTAAGTAAACATATCACAAGTCTCAAACTACTATACAAGTAGTACATGTGAAAATCTGTTGTATGATCATTGATCAACATATTTCCTTCCTTCCTTAACAAAAATCATGTGTTGGTTGAGGCTATAATCAACAATTTTGGGCCCACATTTATGCAGATTTCTACACAGAATCACTAATACTCCATAACTCAAATACCAAGTAATCAACAAATAGCAACACAGAATTGCTACACTTTAGTAATACCATGAAATTACAGACCAACCAAATAACATATCCTAAAACAATGTTTGAAATGATAGTATGTCTATATTTTGTGACGTTTATTGTTTATCGAGATAAATCTCTAGCTTTCAATTTAACGAGAAGAACACGATAGAAAACTATGAAACTTGTAACGATAGATTCGCAGTGAAAATTAGTAAATTACTTTCACATTCATGATACAGTCTATTGTGCTCCATCAGAGATAAATATATACACCAAAAGTCCAAAAAAATCTCAAAAAAGCATACTTTAGCACAGTAAATGACAAAACCACAAAAATCATACAACCATTACAAATGATCAACAATATCTTAAACAATATACACCCATGCCAAAAAAAAAAAAAAAAAAAAAAAAAAAAAAAAAAAAAAAAAAAAAAAAACAAAGTTCGAGTACATAAGTACATTGACAGAAAAACATACTCACCCAACCAAAAAAATCATTTTTCAAGTAAAGGAGACAACTTTATATCACTAACCAACATACTACACATGTTATAAACAAACAATACAAAGTATCCCATGAAACTGTTGTATACATATGACGGGTTGTTTACGACTAAAATGCGACCCTTACTAGGGTTTAACAACAGTCACAATATAATTGTCACATGTTAGGAGAAAAAAAAAAAACAGCTAGTTCTACGCATATAACGATCTTATCGTAGAATTACTCAAGAAACAAACGAATGTCGAAAAAAAAACTTACAAAAAGCTTGAGAAAGTGAGTTTTGTTAGGATTAAACTGAGAAAAACAGATATTTCCCGAAATCTTCTTCCCAAAACCATCTTCAAAGTACAAATTTCCACTACTCCACATAATTTTTCTCTTAAATTCCTTAACATTAGAATTTTGCCTTAGAATTGCAGAGCATTTTTCTTTGATCCTCTCCAAAAATGCATCAAAAGACATGATTTTTTCAACTGGGTTTCTCTTAATCACTTTCACAGACAAACCATTTGGTAAAAGGACTTGAAATCTGTAAACTTTATCGTCATTTTCTGCGGTTTTTAGAACAAGTTTCCTCTTTTTGGTGGGATTATCTTCCATGGTTTTTGAAATTTTTTTGACTTTCAAAAAAAAAAGATGGAATTTTGAGAAGTACCCTTGAATTGGAGTGTTTCCAAAAATGGTAATGAATCCAGGAAAGTTTTAGTGTGTGCAGAGTGTGTGAGTTGAGAGAAATGATGAAATGAAGAGACGTTGAATACAGTTTTTTTTTTTTTTTTTTTTTAATTCTGTGATTGGTGTCTTTAGTGGATGACTTTGCCTTGGCCAATAAGTATATTGTACTGCCCCGTTTCGGTGAGTTTTTTACGTTCTTTTATGCGCAAATATTTAGGTGATGATAGAGGTAATAAGTCTAATTTTATCGACAGTTTCATCTTCAAACTTCAGACTCTACTAACTCAGCTTTTCACTTTTCAGATTCGGACTCATACTCAAACACTATTAGACTCACTGAAAATATACATTTTATTCACATATTCATTTCAAACTTTACCACATCGACTTTAGAATTAAGTTACTATACTTATTTTCAAGAAAATAAATCAAACATTAAATAAAATCTTGTGACTTTTTTTAATTACTGACATTTATATAGAAATTTTAAAAAACTAAATTCGAAAAATTATTGCGTAAGACCGACTTATAAGACAATTCCATTTGTTAAAGACAATCATTTATTAACGATAAATTTACAATTTTGTAATATACACAATAATCTACCATGTCATAATATAATACTCTGTTGGGTCCCTCCTAGGGGACAAATGCTGTAAAGAAAATAAAGAAGAAGAGGTAGGGAGCAAGCATGGGAAGTCCAAAGGGTTAATGGGAAGTCCAAAGGGTTAATGGGAAGTCCAAAGTGTACTTCTTGAGTCTATAAATACCAAACGTCGAAGGAGTTGTAAATAATAAAAAAAAAACATCCCAAAAACACATCCCAGCATAATACCAGTGAGTGAAGTAGAGCGAGCCACTTACTGAGAGAAATACAGAGAGTTTGAGAGTAAGAGTGGTACTACTCAAATAATCATGAGTCACATTATCCAGTCGGAAAGTCTTATAATCTCCGACTGAGTCCCACAAAAAATTAGAGTAATTTTTCTGAGGGTCCGACGGTCTATCCGGATAGCCAGGAAATTATCTGTAGCTCCTAGTTGGTACTAGGAAAGTCATTGTAATCCCATTATTATTATAGTGGAAGGATTTCTGCGGACGAGAGGTCCCGTGGTTTTACCCTCACCATTTTGAGGGGTTCCCACGTAAAAATTCGGTGTGTCGTTATTCTCTATTTTTGACGTATTTTATTTTATTATCATAATCGCCTAGCCCATTTTAATTACACTTAAAACAGTAACAGGTTTAAGCTTCCGCTAAACTCTAAATTTAGGCCTGTTACCCCAACAGAGTGGTATCAGAGCTCTGGTAGCTCTATATCCTTAAGTGAAAATTTTAAAATGGAGGATACGGTCACTATTAGTGGCATGATAAAATTGACGGCGACAAATTACCCAATTTGGAAGCCAAGAATGGAGGATATCCTTTATTGTAAGGACATGTACAATGTCGTCGAAACTTCGACGAAGCCCGATGATAAAACGGAGGATGCGTGGAATACACTTAATCGAAAAGTGGTCGGTTTAATTCGACAATATATCGATCAAAGTTTTTTCCAACATGTAGCCAGTGATACGATGGCTAATATACTCTGGAAAAGATTGGAGTCCATGTACGAACGCAAGACGGCTCTAAACAAAGCGTCACTGGTCAGACGACTGGTGAGACAAGAGTACAAAGACGGTCGTAGCATGGTGGAGCACCTCAATGACTATCAAGGTTTGCTAAATCAAATAGCAAGCATGAAGATAAGTCTGGCTGATGAGGTTCAGGCACTATTACTTCTCAGTTCCCTCCCGGATAGCTGGGAAACGCTCGTGGTGTCCTTGAGCAACTCCGTTCCAGAAGGAAATCTCACAATGACGACTGTGAAAGATAGCTTGCTCAACGAGGAAGCAAGACGAAAGGAGTTCAACTCCTCCAGCTCTGTGGAGGTTCATGTTGCAGAAACCTCTCGTGGAAGAGGTAAAAACAGAGGATCGCAGAAACGCGATTATTCCAGGGGGAGATCGAAGCCCAGAACTGAAGTAACCTGCTACAATTGTAAGAAGAGGTCGCTAAGCGAGCGATGTGCGACAACGCAAACGTGATCAAGCCAAAGAAAAATCTGGCAACGAGGATCACGGTAATCAAGGAGAAACGGTCTGATTGCGGCCCGGTGATGAAGTATTTTTCATAGGTGATGATGGTTACCTAAATGTCGCATGTGAGGACGACGCTGGTCATTGATTCTCGCGCCGCACCACCTGACCTCACATGCCGATTTCTTTTCATCTTATACTCCTGGAGACTACGGTAGTGTAAGAATGGGAAATGATGGTTCCTCCAAAATTATTGGTATTGGAGATGTGTGTTTAGAAACTAACACTGGATGCAGGCTGACACTGAAGAACGTACGACATGTTCCAGACATTCGGTTGAACCTAATGTCAGCTGGAATGTTGGATGATGATGGTTACTGCAGTCAACTAAGTGACGGCAAGTGGAAGTTGTCCAAAGGTTCTATGATCGTGGCTCGAGGAAAGAAGCAGAGGACATTGTACATGACTCAGGCAAAGGTGAGCCATGGAGAGGCAAATGTCGTTCGACCAGAAGCCTCAACCGAGCTATGGCACAAAAGGCTCGGGCATATGAGTGAGAAGGGGCTGCAAATTCTCGCTCGTAAGCAAATCCTCCCTGAAGTTAAAGGCGTATCTCTGAAACCCTGTGTTATTTGTTTGGTGAAACAAACATAGGGTGTCATTTCAGAGAACACCTCGCAAAAGGCGAAGCCACGTGCTGGATTTAGTCCACACGGATGTCTGTTCGATGACCGAGAAGTCACACGATGGTGCATTATACTTCGTGACTTTTATCGATGATCATTCTAGAAAGATTTGGGCATCTGCATTGGTTGCCAAATCCCAAGTTCTAGATTCATTCAAAGTGTTCCATGCCAAAGTTGAGAGAGAAACTGGTATGAAGTTGAAGTGTGTGCGAGCAGACAATGGCGGTGAGTATCGGGGTCCGTTTGAAGAGTACTGCAAGAGTCATGGAATTAGGCTCGAAAAGACGGTTCCCAAGACACCTCAGCAAAACGGTGTTGCAGAGAGAATGAACCGAACGATTGGAGAGAGGATCCGATCTATGCTCTCTCACGCTAAGCTTCCAAAAACATTTTGGAAAGAGGCACTACGAACAGCTGTCTACTTGATCAACCGATCCCCCTCAGTTCCTCTGGATGGTGATATCCCAGAGAGAGTCTATACAGGAAAAGATGTTTCCTACAAGAACTTGAGAGTCTTCGGATGCAGAGCGTTTGCTCATATCCCGAGAGACGAAAGAGCCAAGCTTGACAGCAAAACGAAGCAATGCATCTTCGTTGGTTATGGGGAAGAAGAGTTCGGTTATCGGTTGTGGAATCCAGTAGACAAGAAGATCTTCAGAAGTAGGGATGTTGTATTCTTTGAAGATCAGACGATTGAAGACTTTGAGAAGCAGATGAAACCAAAGTCTGACGAAGTAAGTCCAACGAACTTTGACTTAGATCCTCCTCCAAGGAATGATGATTACGGGGGAGACGCTGAAAACGGTCTTGGTGGTGATGATCCAGACCCACCACAGGACCATGATGATTTGGAGGCAAATGGGCAACCTCATGAAGTGAGAAGGTCTACAAGGCCTCGAAAACCGAATTCCCTCCTATCACCAACTACATGGTCGTTAGTTAGTGAAGGGGGAGAGCCAGAGTCCTTTGATGAAGCAATTACTGATGTTCACCAGAAGGAGTGGAAAGCAGCTATGCAAGAGGAGATCAAATCCTTGCATGAGAACCACACGTATGATCTGGTAGAGTTACCAAAGGGCAGGAAAGCACTCAAAAACAAGTGGGTGTTCAAGTTGAAGACTGAAGAAAATAGCTCACAACCAAGGTACAAAGCGAGGCTAGTTGTGAAGGGGTTCAGTCAAAAGAAGGGGATTGATTTTGATGAAATCTTTTCTCCAGTTGTGAAAATGTCTTCGATCCGAGTTGTGCTTGGCTTGACCGCAAGCATAGATATGGAAATCGAGCAACTCGACGTGAAGACAGCCTTCCTACATGGTGATTTGGAAGAAGAGATATACATGGAGCAACCTGAGGGTTTTCTAGAGAATGGAAATGAGCACCTTGTGTGTCGATTGAACAAGAGCTTGTATGGTTTGAAGCAAGCTCCAAGGCAGTGGTACAAGAAGTTTGAATCCTTCATGATAGATCATGGCTATCAGAAGACGACAGCAGACCATTGTGTGTTCGTGAAGAAGTTCCCAGACGGGGAATCTCTTATCCTCTTGTTATATGTTGACGATATGTTGATTGTTGGTCGTGATACTACGAAGATCGCCAATTTGAAGAAGGCGATGAGCAAGTATTTTTCTATGAAAGACTTGGGTCCTGCAAAACAAATCCTTGGAATGAAGATCTCCCGTGACAGAAAGAAAAAGATGATTTGGCTGTCACAGGAAAGGTATATTGAGAAGGTGTTAGAGAGGTTCAACATGCATAACGCGAAGCAAGTTAAGTCTCCACTAGCGGGTCATTTCAAGTTGAGTTCTCAACAATGCCCCAAGAACGAGGTGGAAGAAGAAGAGATGCTGAAAATTCCTTATGCTTCAGCAGTTGGTAGTCTTATGTACGCAATGGTGTGCACAAGACCAGATATCGCTTATGCGGTTGGTGTTGTTAGTCGATTTATCTCTAAACCAGGAAAGGCGCGCTGGGAAGCTGTCAAATGGATCCTCAGATATTTGCGCGGTACCTCCAAGATGTGTTTAAGCTTTGGTGATGGCAAAGCTGAGCTAGATGGATACACAGATGCCGATCTAGCTGGAGATCCAGACTCCCGAAAATCAACCTCGGGATACCTGATGACTTATGCAGGGGGAGCAGTATCATGGCAGAGTAGACTGCAAAAGTGTGTTGCCCTGTCAACCACGCAGGCGAGTACATTGCGAGCACTGTAAAGAACTCCTATGGATGAAGAAGTTATTACAGGAGTTGGGTCAAGAACAGGAGAAGTATCAACTACATTGTGATAGTCAGAGTGCGATTCATCTCGCAAAGAATCCCACCTTTCATTCCAGGTCCAAGCATATCGACATGCGATACCATTGGATCCGAGATGTGTTAGATTCCAATCTTCTGCAGATTGAGAAAATCCATACCGATGATAATGGATCGGATATGATGACAAAGACGTTACCTATGGAGAAGCTCGACGTGTGTCGAAGGAAAGCAGGTATGACGGTCAGTCCACCTTGTCGGGAGGGGGAGAATTGTTGGGTCCCTCCTAGGGGACAAATGCTGTAAAGAAAATAAAGAAGAAGAGGTAGGGAGCAAGCATGGGAAGTCCAAAGGGTTAATGGGAAGTCCAAAGGGTTAATGGGAAGTCCAAAGTGTACTTCTTGAGTCTATAAATACCAAACGTCGAAGGAGTTGTAAATAATAAAAAAAAACATCCCAAAAACACATCCCAGCATAATACCAGTGAGTGAAGTAGAGCGAGCCACTTACTGAGAGAAATACAGAGAGTTTGAGAGTAAGAGTGGTACTACTCAAATAATCCTGTGAGTCTGTTATCCAGTCGGAAAGTCTTATAATCTCCGACTGAGTCCCACAAAAAATTAGAGTAATTTTTCTGAGGGTCCGACGGTCTATCCGGATAGCCAGGAAATTATCTGTAGCTCCTAGTTGGTACTAGGAAAGTCATTGTAATCCCATTATTATTATAGTGGAAGGATTTCTGCGGACGAGAGGTCCCGTGGTTTTACCCTCACCATTTTGAGGGGTTCCCACGTAAAAATTCGGTGTGTCGTTATTCTCTATTTTTGACGTATTTTATTTTATTATCATAATCGCCTAGCCCATTTTAATTACACTTAAAACAGTAACAGGTTTAAGCTTCCGCTAAACTCTAAATTTAGGCCTGTACCCCAACATACTCCGTACGTGTTTTTGATTTTATTGACAAGGATTTTTAATAAAAATAATTTAATGAAATAAGTAACTTTTTTTTGTTACATAACCATTTTTAATTGGCTAAGAAAATTTTAATCTTATCTCAATTGATGAATTATAATAAAAATAACACTATTAACAAGTGTCAAGGTGAGTCTTGGAAACCAAAGACTTCATTTAAGACTTTGCTAAAGTTGGAATACTTCAACCACGATCTGAAGCAAATTTCTTGAAAGTCTTAGCCTCATACTACCTATTTTCATGGCCACTACTAAAGAATGGAATAGATTACTATATCATGGAACACCAATTGACTAAAATACCCCAACTTAACTTAATTTTTTTTAACCTTTAACCCACCTTCTCTTACTTTCTACTCCCATTCTCTTTTTTCTTCCATCTTCATTTTTCCTCCAAACCCAAAAAAATCAAATTCTCAATTCTTCCCCAATCAATTTATCTCCTTAATCCATTAAATTTGAGACTCGCCTTAATCGATTAAAATCTTAATCTGAAATTGGTGTTTTTTGCTGAAAATTTTCCCCCATTTAAATTGAAGGCCCAATCTCATCTTCTTTAAGGTATTTTTTTTTAAAAAAAAAAATTCCCATTGAAATTGATGTTCACGGTAAAAAAAAATAAAAAATAAATAAATAAAATAAAATAAAATAAGGTAAATAACCTAATAAAATTAATTTTCTATTTTATTAACACTAAGGGCAAGATGGTCATTTTACTATCTAAATAAGTCATTATACCCCTTAATTTGTTCCATGCTTTAGTAATCCATTCCATGCTTTAGTAATGGTGATTTTCATACTCATCTTAAGATCCGTGTAAATTTAGCCTGAAAATATTGAATAAAATAATACTGTAAGTACAATAATGACTCCACTTAATATAAAGTAAGTGAAAACTGAAAAGAGGTAATTCGATTGGTTTAAAAATAAGGTTTCACTTACACATGTGATCATATATGAAAATGTAAACAAATGACCCGTACACCCTAAAATGAAAAATGTAAAACAATTCACTGGGACGTAGAGAGTAAAACGATTTTATATGTTCGACGAATTGTTTTTATTAAAATGTGATCATATTAACTCATAAAGTGCATACTTTAATGATTTATGTGATTATTTTTGAAGTAGTAAGTCATAAAGTGATCATACTATTTAATTAAATGATAACATTTTGGTCATAAGTTGCTCGTTGTACGCTTAAAACTATTTCATAATAGTCTTTGCCTTCGGTTTGACTATAATATGTGATTAAGTCTATTAGTACTTCCTCCGTTCCGGTGAATTGTTTACACTTTTTCAAATATGTGAGGGAGAACTGATACAGAAGAAGTAAGACTTTGGGAGCATAAAGAAAGTATATTTTTGTTTAGTGTGTATTTATACTCCTTCCATTCAACTTTATTCACATCCAACCCCTTTTTGTATTTTGTGTAGTGAATACACATTCAAGAAGATACTTTTTGAAATTTATTTCAATGCAATTAAGATAATATAATTATGCGGGTTTTTGTATGATACGGAGTACTTCCTCTATTTCACTCAATTAGCCCCACTTTCCTTTTTCGGAAATTTCACTCAATTAGCCCCATTACTATTTAGGACAACTTTTTACAATCAAAATAACACTTTTACCCCTACCTATATACTCATTTTACCAAAATACCACACACTTTATTCTCTAAAATGGATCCCACTCAACCAAACTACCAATATTACCCTTAACTTTTTATTTCCCTTAAAATTTGTGAAAAAGCCCATGAGGCTAATTTATTGAAATAGAGGGAGTACAACTTAATGACTGCCAAAAAAATATCAAATTTTTATAATTTTTCGGGTATAGTTATATGGGTTTTTGTTTGGTGCGGAGTACATCACACATAACCTCGATTGCCGCCCCACCTAGCCGTCTCGTCCCGTGCCACCTAGCCGCCTACCACCGCGTTGTCCTGCCACCTCGCCACCGATCTATCACCACTAACACCACCACCTTCACTTTTTCATCAAAGTAATCGAAATCCCAGTTTTTTAATAATCAATCAATTAAAATTACTCCGTACTAAAAATTAAGAATTACAACAAAATATAAATTACATCATGTTATAACCTAATCGAATTGATAATTTGACTTTATGATTGTATATTTGAGTTCTTGATTAAGATTTGATTAAAAAAAATTACAAACAAAACATAGAATTTTGTATATTGTTGGAGTATAAAAAGGTAAAGTTGAAAAACTAAATTAAAAAAAAATATACCATGAGTGTAAAACTCAAAGCAATTACGAAAAATTACAAGATATATTAATACACAAATGGAGAAAAGAGAAGGTAGAACTTAGAAGGGAGGAAATAAATAGCAAAACTATACTCCGTACTAAATTAGTGGGGACTAGCCACTAGGGATGATTTTCTTCATTAAATACTTAATTAGTAGGTCTCACATGTTCACATAAAACCTACGGAGTATTGTTTATTTATTATAGATATTTAATGAGATATTGACAAATTTATTAATCATTTATGAATTTGTAAAATCACAATACTTGTGTGAGACGGTCTCATAATAATTATTGTGGAATATCTCACACAATTAATGATTATTTTTACGTAATTGCTCAACTGTACCCGACTTTTACTCACTTGTACCTTTTTTGTTCATTTTTTTTCCATCCTTTGCCCTTAGGTAAAGCAAAATTCTCTCTTTATTCAATTGAAGACATTCAACCCTACAATAATCTAAAATCATCCTAAATCAATCAATTTCTCCTATAATTCATTCGATTTTTAGATTATGAATGATAATTACGACATATTTTGAGTTATTAATTTTTTTTTTCTAGAAAATAATTTGGTTCATTGATTTATATTGATTCTATATGGGTTGATGGGGTGGTTGATGGTGGTCTGGACGGTGGGGCGGCTGGGGACGGAGGCGGCTCATGGAGAGGTGGCCGGAGCATAAAGAGGGCGGCAGAGAAGGCTGCTGTTGACCAGGAAAGAGAGGCAGGTAGGGCGGCCTAGATTTAGCGTGCAGGTGGTGGAGGGTTCACGCGTGGTGGTCGGTGGTGGTGGGGCGAGAATGTGGCCGTGCAGGTGGTGGCGGCGCTGATCTGATGGTGGGTTAGGTACGGGCCTGGGTCGTGGGTCAGGTTGGGGTGTGGTTGTCCATGGTGGTTCATGATGATAACAGATTTGGGCTGAAGGTGGGTCGTGGTGGTAAGAAGCGGCCTAGGGTGGCTACGGTGGTGGTGTAAGTCATGCGTCACGGTGGTGGGGCAGGCCGTGGGCTGGGATGCGGAGGAAGGGGATGGAGTTTTAAGGATGGGTCGGTTTTCAGGTGGTTGTTGGATGCCCGGAGGGTTTTGCAGGTGGTGGTGGATGGTGTTGCAAGTGGTGGTGCTTTGAATTAGTTAGTGAGAGAAGAGAGAAAAAACCTAATTAATGAAATTAAAGAGGGGAAATGAGAAGGGTATTATTGTCTTTTGTGGGTACAAGTGAGTAAATGTCGGGTACAATTGAGTAACACCCTTATTTTTATTGTTATTTATTTTCCTTTTATTTTGTATTATTTAAACCTAATAATTTTGAGACGATCTCTCATGAAATCTGTTGTAGAGCAATATTATGCAGGATGTGAACATAAATTCTCGGGGAAAACTAATATTAGTACGGAGTATAGAATAAAAAAAAAAAAATCTCTATTTCTCCCTCTCTTAAAAAACCCTAGTCCCCTCTAAATCAAAATTGGAGCTTCCATCGAGGCATCGACAATTTGATCGATGGTAAGCCCACTAAATAACATTTTTTTTATCAATTATTAAATATGAATTTTTATAAATTAATCAATAAAAGGCGTTTTTTGCGAGATCCGTTTGTTTGTCTTTATTTTTGAAGTTTTTCAGTCATAGTTTTATGGGTTTCGATTCTATTGGAAATATAGATAAGAGTGGCTTAGTTGTTTCTCTTGTGGAGAAGATGTGAAAGATCAGTTTCCTAGTGGATCGTTATGTGGCATTACACATGTTGTCTGTTTGATGGTTGCTCTCAGTTTGGTCAAATGAAATTGTTTCCCGTCAAGGCTCAAGATTCTTCGATCCTCTTGTGAAAAGCTGTTTACGGTGATATGATAGATGACGTGTTTTGGAACAATTCAAGTATACAAATCTTTTTTTGAACGAAATGTTCTTTTATTTGGCTATGTATCCAATTGACACTTGTTATACATATCATATGACTATTTATTAATAAATTGATTGATTTTTCTCTCAAACAAAATATTAGTACGGAGTATTGAATGTTAGAAGACCATAACAATTGAAATCTTAACAAACATTTATTTATCATAAATAACCCAAACTATCAAATGGGCCAATATTTTTGAACTCAAAACAACCCAACCCATCCCATCAACCTAAGCCCAACTCACTTTATTTTATCGCGTTTATGATGACAACATAAAATCAACAACATGGTGAAAACTGAAAACTTAAAAACACTTGAGAAATTTGTAGTGCCCACAAAATTTGGAGTCAACCAAAGTAGAGAAAAGCTACACATTGAATACTAAAATAGCCGACTAAAAAAGCTCACTTGTCACCATCACATATCATGCACTCCATGCTCAACATTTCAACAACACCTCGCCAAATGTGAAACGATTTTACGAATACGATGAGTTATTTGGAGTAATTAAAATGTGATCGTTTTAATATTTAAAAGTGTTTTTTTAATGTTAAATATAATTACCTTTTAAAAATTTAAAGTGGTTATTTTAAACATAAAAAATGGACGCATTTCATCTCATGTAGTATGTCATACGCATGAAGTCATGTTATCATATATTTTATCGACCTTTAAAGCGCTAATTTCACTTACTGCATATACAAATGTTAGAGTGTATAAAACCGATCTTGGGCCTCCAACCATCAGCTTAAGCTTTTGGTTGAGTTGGTTCCTAACATGGTATCAAAGCCTTGTGACAAGAGGTCACGAGTTCGAATCTCAACACCCTCCCTTTCAAAGTGGATTATTTCGCACCAGGTATGGCGGGCCTGTGCGAGGGGGCGTGTTAGAATGTATAAAACCGATATTGAGCCTCCAACCATCAGTTTAACCTTCTCCAAGGTAGATCAAATTAAAGAGAGTTAAAATACTTTATAAGTTAATGGGCTGCTTCTCTCATTGCCAATTGGTATGAAATCTCATCGACTTATGAAGTGATTTCGACTAATTGACATGGATAATCAAATTGATTTTGGGATGGGTCTTACGCGAATGGATAAACAAAATACTGTGGGATATAAATATCCGTTGTTCAATAAAAAAAATTTGTGACTGATTAACTTTCCAAACATTTTTTTTAAACTTTGTGTAATTTTTACTTGTAAGTAAGAGTTGAATCGAAAGAACGTATACACTCCATGAATTATTGCATTATATGATGTTTTTGGTTTACGAGGTGAATCCTTTAACTTTAAATTTTACAAAATATGTTAACAAACTGTTCTTTTATTTGGCTATGTATCCAATTGACACTTATTATAAATATCATATGACTATTTATTAAAATGTGATCGTTTTAAATTTTAATATTTAAAAGTGACTTTTTAGCGTTAAATATAACTCCCATTTAAAAATTTAAAGTGGTTATTTTAAACATAAAAAACGAACGCATTTCATCTCATGTAGTATGTCATACGCATGAAGCCGCGTTATCATAGATTTTATCGACCTTCAAAGCGTAATTTCATTTACTGCATATACAAATTACAATGACTAAAAAAATACGGAGTAGTTTGTAGTATGTGTGAAAAAAAAAAGCTTCACATGTTAACTCCCACGTCGACCAAATTAAAGAGAGTTAAAGTAAAGATAAGTTAATGAGCTGCTCTTCTCATTGTCAATTGGTATGAAATCTCGTCGACTTATGAAGTGATTTCGATTAATTGACATGGATAATTAAATTGATTTTGGGATGGGTCTTACGCGAATGGATAAACAAAACTTTGTGGGATACAAATATCCGTTGTTCAATACAAAAAATTGAACTGGTTAACTTTCCAAACATTTTTTTTAAACATCTGGGTAATTTTTACTTGTAAGTAAGAGCTGAATGGAAAGAAGGTATACACTCCATGAAAAATGCATTATATGATGCTTTTGGTTTACGAGGCGAATCCTTTAACTTTAAATTTTACAAAATATGTTAACAAAAATAGTACTCCCTCAGTCTCGGTTAATTATTTACACTTTTTATTTTGGGGTGTACGAGTCATTTGTTTATACTTTCCATAAATGATCATGGTTGACCTATGTGAAAGGTGGACCCCTACTCCCTTAACCAATTATATTTGATAATTTTAAGCAAATGAGACCCCTTTTGTACTTGTATTATTATTTTATTAGTTTTTAATCTACCTTTTTCCTCGCATCGATAAATGTGTATAAAGTAAACGTAAACAAATCAGCGAGACGGAAGGAATATACTAATTATTACTCCGTATACCATAACTTTTTTAACCATTTTTATTTCATATGAATATAAAAGAAACAATAGGAGTTCGAAATATTTCGTATTTAAATATTTTAAGAGATATCGAAAAAAAAAAAAAAAAAAAAAATCTTCAAATGTAAGAAAGTACGTATACAAAAGTGTAAATGGGCTATGGCAGAAATTGACATTCCATAAAACTTGGTAAGTAGAGGAAAATAGAAGTTAGTGCCACTCATATCTTGTGACCACAGTACTCGAGCTGGCACACCATACTAACGCCCATTTTTGTAATAAGAATAATATTTACGGTATATATACGGACTACATGCAACAATATTATAGGACTATATATATATATATATATATATATATATATATATTTATACAAAGTAGAAAATATATTTTTTCTAAAGTAGAATTAAATCATGATAAAAATAACTATTGCGCTACAATCCTCTACATTTAAAATTTAATATCACTATTCTCAGAATTCCATAGTTTAAAATACGATACGAATTTTCCACAAATTTCATAATTACGTAAACAGTAATTCTCCTGTAAGGCTAAATTTATACTAAGTTAATGAGACGAAGGTACAAATTGTAGTTAAAAGGGGTACAAAAACATAAAACAAATCTAATAAAGTCACTAAAAGAGGTACCAAAAAAATTTAGTAACAATTAATCATAATCATCACTTAAATACGAAGTAGTACAAAAACTATTTAATCGAGTACGAATAAGACGAACTTATAATAATTTATTATAAGTCCTGACTTACACAAAAATTAGTGTCCGTAACAAAGTTTTAATTCCACTAAATTACACAAACAAACAAAAAGTAAATTTGTAAATATAAATTTCTAAATTCCGATAAATTTAGGAATGTCTTTATATCACGATGAGTTAATTACTTTCTTGTGATCGAACTTCTTTTCTTAATTACAGTTAGTGAATTTCATAATTTATCAACCAAATACCCGTTAAATTACAGACACTATATTATCTGTGCCACATAAAAAAAATAAAAAAATTTAGCATCCCACAATATCTCTTCCCATCATTTTGGCTGATAAATTATCAAACTCCTCAATCATTTTATGTAAAATTAGTGCATCATTTTGTAGATAAAATGGAGTCTTTATCATTAAATCCATGCAACATCAAAGGATTTCATCAATCAAAAACCTTGAATTCACCAAGCAAAGCAGATTTCAGAGCAATTAAGCAAGTGGGTTTTGCTCAATTTTGGAGAAAAAGTGAAAAAGTTTCAAACTTTGCAGTAAAAATCCAATCTTTGGGTAATGAGGGTGGTTTTACTGCTTCTGGTAAAAATGGGTCTTCTTCTTCTACTTCAGTGGATGAAGTTGAAGGGCAAAAGGGTCAATTAATGGGTTCACTCACTGATTCTTCTGGTGCTGTTGTTGGGTTTCAGTTGTTTCCTCCTAAAGGTATTGTTTCAAATGAGACCGTCTTATGCGTACCACGTGTTGAATGTGATTATAAATGTGATTGAAGCGGTCTCATACGAGAATTACTCTACTATCTTATAATTTTTCCATGTGGGGTGTTACATATGACATAGATAATTGAATTGTTATAGACTTATAGCTCCTTCACATTGTATGCATATGTTAGTCTTATTAAAGTTTATGGTTGAAGATAATTGTGAGGGTAGTTTTGTTTAATTAGTTGCATTTGATACATGTTTTAGCTAGATTTCAATGTAATAGTAAGTGTAATTCATTGAGTAGTTGATATATGTGTGTATCCAAAAAGTAAGGAGTACTTTTTCCCCATTTCACTCAATTGTATCCAAAAAGTAAAGTATGTTACTTTTGGCTATGGTGTGTTATAATAAAACACTCAATAGTCAATACCCTCACCATTTATAGAATTCGATTAAAAAAACTACTCCGTACGATTATATGAGTAATTTACATTGAACTTACACTATGTTTGGATAGGGGAATTCGGAGGAAATGGGAGCGACGAGATTTGGAGGAAATAGTTTTCATTGTTTGGATAATAATATAGACGTGTAAGGTCTAGAATTGGTGGAGGGTAACTTGAAATAAGGTTTTGGGTGAAAGTCACAAGGATTGAGTCTTGAGATGAAAAGGAATGGACATTGCATTACAAACTTGATTTTGTGATTATAATCAGGCGTAAATGGTATACATTTGTGATTCTACTATAACTAGTGTTTCTGTGATGATATGATCGTCGATATACTGTTTAAGTGTTTAATACACACATTACATGACCTGTCTTTAGTATTCGCAACTTGAGTATATGTTTTTTGAACACAGATGAACAAGATCGCACCAAGGTTGCTGGAGAAATACAAGACGTAGAGGAAGAAAGCACGGTGAAGGGACAGGTGACAACTCCTAGCAAAGTAACCTACAATATCGTCTTCGTTACTTCAGAGGCAGCGCCATATTCCAAGACTGGTGGTCTAGGGGATGTATGTGGTTCTTTGCCTATATCTTTGGCTGAACGTGGACATCGTGTTATGGTAGTTTCTCCCAGATATATACACGGCACTGCTGCTGATAAAATATATGCTGGAGCACTTGACATGAATTGTCGCATCAAGGTCAATTGTTTTGGCGGTGAACAAGAAGTGGCTTTTTTCCACGAGTATAGAGCTGGTGTGGATTGGGTAAGGAAGCGAAGATGTGATGCTCTATCTAGGAACAATAGTTATTTATTTACTCCCTCCATTAGTGTCCCCTTTCTATTTTGGGAGGCATTAAGGGGTGTTAATGAAAATTGAAAAAGTTAAACAATTCTTTGTTAAAACTTATTATAATTAGAAATGGGGACACTTATTTTGGGAAAAATTTTAATAGAAAGGGGACACTTATTTTGGGATGGAGGGAGTATTTAGTAATCAAATTATCATAGTAATCTTGTCAATGCATTGTTGTGTAGGTCTTTGTTGATCATCTATCATATCACCGTCCTGGAAATCCCTACGGCGATACCTTTGGCGCCTTTGGTGATAATCAGGTAGTTTTCAAGTCATAGTCTTACTTGATGGTCTTCAAAGTCTATCTAATCGTCTGGTTGATTCAGTTTTCATTTCCCGATGAAGCATTCAACTTATTTAGCTGTTTTTGTTGAACAGTTTCGGTTCACCTTGCTTTGTCACGCAGCTTGTGAAGCACCTCTCGTCCTTCCGCTAGGAGGTTTCACCTACGGCGAGAAGTGTTTGTTTCTTGTTAATGATTGGCACGCAGGCCTCGTACCCGTGTAAGTTCATTCGTCAACTTTCCTTTGTGTCAAAAGTTACTTGTCAATTTTATGCCGTTATTACTCCTTTTAGTTTCTTACTCTTGTAATTCAGCTCAGCTCAACTCCTCTCCTATAACTCCAGCTCAAATAAGTTTAGCTCCTATAAGCCTCACTAAGCTTTAATTTACACTGACTTCAGCTCCTATAAGTTCAGCTTTTATAAGTTCACCTCAGTTCCTATAAGTTCAGCTCCTATAAGTCCAGCTCCTATAAGTTCAGCTCCAAAAAGCCGAAAAGAACAGGCCTAATAAGGGTACTCCCTAAACCCTTAATATTGTGGAGTATATTAAAAGTCGAAAGATCAGACTTGACTTTTTACTGATAATTTTTTCTGCTGATCAACTTGCCGATTTTGCTAATCAGAGAGATGTATATCGTGTATTTTTCTATGTAGACTTTTGGCATCCAAATATCGTCCTCACGGAGTTTACAAGGATGCACGGAGCGTGCTGGTTATTCACAACATGGCCCATCAAGTAGGTGGATCCAACTCCCTCCCGTTTTTACCGTCACGAGTTATGCTACGCTTTCTAAGATCGAGAAGGGTACTTTCTAAATTTTTCATCGCTGATTGTAAATGTGTATGTTTCAACTTTTGCAAGGGAGTGGAGTCTGCAGATACGTTCGATAAGTTAGGAGTGCCCCGTCACTGGTATGGGGCGCTTGAGTGGGTGTTTCCTGAGTGGGCAAGAGCACATGCACTCGATAAAGGTGAAGCCGTCAACATTCTTAAGGGTGCTGTCGTGACGTCTGATCGTATACTTACAGTTAGCCAGGTGAAATCTCGGTTCCTACTTTGCTGTTTGTGGAGACGAGGTTGCGTAGTTCTCTATTGCTACATTTTTCTAATAATGTCCATTTTAATACTTTATAAATTCATTGGCAACAGGGTTATTCATGGGAAATAACAACCGTGGAGGGTGGTTATGGTTTGCACGAGTTACTCACCAGCCGAAAATTCGTTTTAAATGGTATGTATGTACGAGTGTTGTGTACAAACTTTGGCGTTATTTTGTCCTTGTAATTTCTTTCTTCTCATTTCATGAAACAAATACAAGTATCATCTCAGTCTGGTGTAAGTTTCTTCCTAATAATTATGAGGTTTCTTTTCGAAACTTTTGATAACTCACAAGCTGCCTATAATTACTGTATACTATGCTTGTTTGTTGATATGCATTTTCGATTGACTTTTGCTTTTCTTTTAAACCAGGGATTATAAATGGCATTGATGTTTCCGATTGGAACCCGTCTTCTGATTCTCATATTCCATTTCCTTACTCCATCGATGATCTTTCCGGAAAGGTCTCGTGTAGTTCCGTTTCTCTTTAATGCTTGGGTGTCCACTTCGAAATTTTCCGAAATCTCTAGGTTTTTTTTAAAGTTGTCTGAAATTGTTTGAAAAAATAAGATGAGGAGAACAAAACCAAAGTGACTAAGATGGAGTATGACAAGTAGTGTATCTACGGACCGTCAAGTTCGCTAATTAGTTGACGATGTTTTCAGGCTCAATGCAAGGCGTCTTTGCAAAAGGAGCTCGGTCTTCCTGTCAGGCCCGAATGCCCATTAGTGAGTCAGAGATACTTTTTCACGCATAATTGTCGGTTACACTCTTTTTTTTAGTATGCCTGACTCTTCTAGTTTTAGATCGGATTTATTGGGAGGCTTGACTACCAGAAAGGAATCGACATTATTCAAGCAGCCTTTCCAGAGCTTATGCAAGACGACATCCAATTTGTAAGTCATTTTCTTCTCCTCCATTTGCCTTGCAACTCAACCTTAAAACGATGATCAAATACTACCGTACTCATGCAGGGAAAAGTGAGCTTTTGCTTCTGATATTATCTTTTGAAGTAAACTATATATTAGTTGTGCGTTGAATGTTTCTACTTTAGGTGATGCTGGGCTCGGGAGATAAAAGTTACGAGAACTGGATGAGAGCTACAGAAGTGGCATACAAAGACAAGTTCCGAGGATGGGTTGGATTCAATGTACCAATATCGCATCGTATAACAGCAGGGTAAAAGTCAATCGAAATTCTGATCCTTTTAGATGAATTACGTTATATATACTTAACGCTAACAAGAGAGTTACACGAACAATTGAACAGGTGCGATATTCTGCTGATGCCTTCGAGATTTGAACCGTGTGGATTAAATCAGCTGTACGCGATGAGATATGGAACCATACCAGTCGTCCATTGTACCGGAGGACTTCGGGTGAGCATTGACCATGCATTCTTATTTTCGGAATAATTTTGCTCAGTAGAAACTCTCTTAGTCTGATTTCAATCTTTGTTCTTCAGGATACTGTCGAAACGTATAATCCGTTCTCAACTGGGCCTGATGGAACTGGTACCGGTACTGGGTATGTGACCTATGTGTGCCTCAGCTTACGACATGGTTTCTTGAACGTTTATTTTTCTGGCAGTTTAGGTTTTTTTTTTTTTTTTTTTTTTAGTGAGGGGGATTCGAACCTAGGACATATTGCTCGATACAATTGTTCTAACCACTACACTACGACTTCAGAGAACTCATTTTACGTCCATTTTGTTGTGTTGGCAGGTGGGCGTTTGCTCCCTTAGCGAAAGAAAGTATGTTGGTGGTGAGTGACCCTAAATTCTTATCGTCTCTTCTTTTCCTCGAATATTGCAACATTTCAGTATCATATTAGGGTGTGATTAGTTTTTGAACTCTCATGAGATGAGATGGTTTAACACGATAAAAATGTGCAAATTTTACCCTAGGATGTTACTCTACCAATTCAGCAATTCCTTCTAGTAATAACGGTTACTATTCCGCGTTTCTTGGCATGAACAGGCTATAAGAAACGCAGTGAAAACGTATAGGGAATACAAGCCGTCATGGTTAGGGTTAATGAAACGAGGCATGCAAAGGGACTCAACATGGGACAGCGCTGCAGCTCAATACGAGCAGGTTTTCGGATGGGCCTTCACTGATCCACCATATTGCTAATCGATAGCCTGTGCACGAAATTCCTAGGAAAAAGGTCCGTGTAATTGACAAACACGAGAGTCGCCATTATTGGACGAGGAAAAGAATAATACGAGTAACACGATATATAACTCACGACTCACGAGTGATGTTGTGAAGATATCACAAGCACATAAATCGCGCTGTTTACCAGTTTGTCATTTTTTGTAGGTTGGTTTTGTAAGGTAAGCAAAAATGTTACTTCATGTTGCTGCATGTCTAGAATGTTAAGTAGCAAAATTCCTATTGTAAAAATCTTGGCTTTACGAGTAATAAATTGCCAAAAATATACTGCATACTCCGTATGTATTACTCCGTAAGAAATATTACAACAAATTTAAGTCCGAATCTGGTATAGTTTACTTCTTTCGGTTCAATCTATCGTAAAGTTAGTAGATTTTTAGTACCGTCTACAGTAAGTACTCGGTAAAATTAAGAGGAACGTAGATACAATGTGTTCCTAATTTCACCAGATATTACTCAAATATATACCATATTAATATGTTATCACAAGACATGTAACATGTTAGTAAGTTGACTAAGTTCTATCAAGGCAGGTAAAGGGAAAGACACAAAGGCGTATTTACAGCCATTAGATTAAGCAAAATAAAAGGCTGAGATTTAAAGTTTCAAAAAAAATGTATTAGCATTAGAGTTTCGTGGGCGCTGAATTGAAGTTTCACAGTATTGAAGTTTTGTAATGTTATACGGAGTATAATTTTAATAAAAAAGGGTTAAAGTTTTTAAGGTGAATCAAGTCAGCCGCCTTGCTTGAACCAGCTTGTAATATTCTTATTTGAAAATTTAACCGTATTATTATCGTAACACGAAAATCAGTTTTAATTATCGTACGGACTACAAATTATTTCGATTCGGTATTTTGGAATATAAAATGTCCCTCCGAAAATGATGAGTAACCCCCAATAATTGGCACCTAAAACGGATCTCAATCATCTTATTATTCTACGATGGCGAAATCCCCAATTTCCTCTAATTTATTAATTTATCAACTTCCCAAACCCTAATTTTCTCTCTTTCTTCCCCCAAATTACCCCCTTTTTTTCCTCCATTTTCAAATAATTTCCCAGAAATTCAGCAATCAATTCATCGCGCATTTTTAAAATCTTCATCACAAATGTAAATGTACCATTCTCCCTTCATCACTCCATTTTTTTTTTTTTTTTTTTTTTCTGGGTTTTCAATATTTTGATCTCAGATTTTCCTAGAAACTTCATGCTATATTTTCTGGGTATCTCAGATTTGTTCAATTGTTTTTGGTGGGTAATTTTCCCATGAATTTATTCTGGTGTTTTTTCCAATCAAAATTTCTCAATTATTTCTTAAAATTTGGTTAAATCAGTCGAATGATCATTTTTTTTTGATGAAATTCCAGTTAATTCTCATTTCCTCTGAACTTTCTGGTGTTTTTCTCTGATCAAAGTTGCTCAATTTCTCACCTTTTTCAAACTTTTTTTGTGGGAAATTTTCTAAATTTGATCAATTTTATTGAAATCATTAAATTTTACAATGATTTCAAACACAGATCTTGTTCACTACACCTGCATAGCTCGTCAAATCGACATCGAATCCCCAGACTCAACAATTCTGGCCGAGTTCAACTCGGTCGACTCGTTCCTCCAAAAACTTGCTCAGCAATGTCTCCACTTTACACCACCACACCACACAATTTTCTCCCAAACTTTCTCTAATCAAACTTTCACTTTTTTATTAGACTACCCTTTTGTTTATTTCGGCATTTTTGATCGAAAAACGACGAAATTCGATCAATTAAACTTGTTAAATTATTTGAAGGATACCCTCAATAATATAATTAAGGGTAACCCTAATCAAAAGTTCACATCTTTTTGTCTCCAAGGGGAGATTTACCCTATTTTTCATAAACTTTTTTCGAAAAGTTTTGATTTTGATGATCATAATAACAATAATAACAATGGTTGTAAGATCAAGCCTAAAGGGGTAAAGAGGGTGGCTCTTCCAATGCTGTCGACTAAGGTCGGCAAGTGTTTGAAGAAGAAGAGGTGGTTGTCGAGCGATAGCAAAGAAGCGTTGGTGGATAACAATATTGATGTTTCGGATAGTAATGTGGATGTTGTTGGCGGTGAGGTTAAAAGTAGAGAAGTTGTTTGCCAAGACGGTGTTTGTTTCATCGATGGGCATGGTAATGTGGGGAAACATAGGGCTAAAAAGATATGGAGGCGACATGTTTGGGTTGTGTTGGTGTTGGATTTGTCGATTTGTTTGATCTTGTTTGGGATTTGGTTGTTTGTTTGCAAAGGGTTCCAATGCATTGAAGGGTAGATC
This sequence comes from Dianthus caryophyllus, assembly GCA_023091065.1. NCBI lineage: Eukaryota > Viridiplantae > Streptophyta > Magnoliopsida > Caryophyllales > Caryophyllaceae > Dianthus > Dianthus caryophyllus. The sequence continues at coordinate 3,746,611 of CM041518.1, forward strand.
AAAGTGTGTTGTTGTTTTTACGGAGGGTGGTTTGTTTTGAATTTGTCATCTTTGTTTTTCTCGATTTGTCGTTCAGATGATGATTCGTGTTAGCTGCCCCTAACTGATGTAGAAACTAATGTGTCGTCGTTGTTGTTGTAGTTGGTGTTATGGTTTTTCCACTTAAGGTGATGTTGGTGATATTCGTCGGATTTTGGACGTTTGGTTAGTTTTGTGTGAGATCGCTATACTCAATGTACTTGGTTGGAACTATGGGGGGGCATTCAATCATCACGTTGTTCAGAAGGTTGTTGTTAACCACGTTTTGAGGCGATACTAGCTGTGCATTACCGAGATTCAATGTCGTAGACGACTTTTTTTTTTTTTTTTAATGAGTTTTTTTTGGTCTCAAAATGGTGTTTTAGGGGTACCTTTCGGAACACCCTTTGTTTTCATAGTGAGACCAATGAGCTTTGTAATTCTTTCGGTTGTGTGTGTATACAAGGAAACATTTTGTTACATGTGTGACATTTAACCTGTGTTTCGACTGAAGATTCATGACGATATTCATTCGACATCAATTTTGTATGCGATTAATCTGTCTTGAGCAAATGTTGTAGCCTTTAGTTTCGACATTTTGGCAGCGTATTGGAAGACTGCGCTAGAATGAATCGACACTAGCACTAGCAGTCACTGGTAAATGTTATGTAGCACTTCCTTCGTTGTTGGGCGACTAATCTGCCTCGTCGATTGAGTTATATCTTAGTAGCCCTTTGATTAATGGAATGATACTTTCGACTTTACAGAGACATGTATAATTCAATTTCGTCATACTGCTGTAATCTATTAACGTACATCCATCGTAGGACTGTTGTTATGAATATGAAATTCAAACGTTCCTGGTTCGGGTTTACCATTTTGTCGATAAGATTGCTAAGAAGCATCGACTATGAGGGCAAAGCCGGCGTAAAACGGTGGATCTGACACGACACATGAGTTTCAACCACACCAACAATAAATTTTAAACTTAGGTCCTCAAAATTTTGATACCGATTATAAATTCTAAACTTAAATTTAAGAATTTGACATTGATTATAAATTTTCAAACTCAACCGAAATTGTTATACGTAGCTCTAAATACATATTCCGTATTTATTTATTTATTTTATTTTATTTTATTTTGCATTTCTTGACAAAGAGGTATTTAGTCCACTTTTTCTTCCCGCCATAAAATTCCTTGATCTCTTATTTCTTGTTTGTCAGTTTTTTTCTCTTTCCAACTTTCAACAACTTTTCCCGCCATTAATATGTTGACTAATTTAAACAAAAAATATCAGCAATTTACCAATTTAATTTGTTAGGTACTTTATTTGAATAGCTTTATTAATTACTTGTCGACGTGGCCGACTTGTATGACATAAAACGGTCTCACAACTGCGTTATTATAAGACATCTCATGTATAAGGTGGTTATTGAGTTAGTTTTGAGCGAACTTTTTATTTTTATTTTTTAAAATTTCAGGAAATATATTGATCGCATGAAATAAAACAATTTGTTAATCATTTCAAAATCTCGTTTAAATTTAGCGACAACTATAAATAAAACTCAAAGATAAACAAACAAACAATACAATTAGTATTTCTTTTATATTTTTTACTCCGTAATTGATTGAAAATTAGAACAATCCGAAAAATCCGAGTATTCGTAAGTATTATTTATACATGCATACAACCGTCTCATCTCATGTTGTAGTCGCTATACTCTACGCGTGCATATAACCGTTTCATTTGAGTTTTTGCTCGCGTAATATGAACATTTGGTGCAGAACAATACTTATGGCAAGAGATGCAATCAGTGTAACGGATCATTTGGGTTGAAGGAAAACCCATGTGATCGGGCATTCGATGGGTGAGTCGATCAATTCAGACTTTTGGTCGAGATGGTTCTAAAACATGGTTCTCAGAGCCCTTGAAGTCAAAGAAGCTTTGACACGACGACACGCTCATTGAATTTTTGCAACAGGTGGCATGGTAGCTCTCAAGTTGGCGGCCTTAGTACCCGACAGAGTTTTGTCGTTGGCTAACGTAAGCTCAGGTGGAGGCGGGTATGAAATGTTCCCTAAGGTGTCGTAATCCTCCACGAATCTGTAACTCCTGACAATAACAGTATTGGTTTCGATGTATGATGCTGTTTTTTTCCTTTTTTATTTGATTTTTAGGCTTGCCTAATAACCGTCTCAACTCTCAAGCATCACCCGCTTAATTTTGTCCAAGGCTGCGGAGGAAACAATCGGCATTGAATTGGACATGCATTACAGTCAGGTAAGTTATGCTGCCATTTTTCGGAGAAGAATGCACTAACATGTATTTTTCTGTTAATTTTTGCGCTAATTCTGTATTATGTGATCGCTGTAGAGCTATCTGCATGAGCGTGTTGGGCCGAGGACCAGAAGATCGACTCTAGACCAAGTAAGCACCCCAGTTTTCAGCCGCGACATTCAATTTTTTCACTGTAGGGTTTTCGTGTCACTGCAGCATTTGGAAATTGATACTGCAGGAATACTTCGAGGCCATCGTTAGAGATGGAGACCCATTTAACGACGGTTTGCTAGGCCAATTCGGTGCGTGTTGGAGACATGAGTTTGACAGAAATGGAATTTGAACAGATACGTTCTGGTCGTTTCCTAATATCTGTCATTCACGGCAGTTACATACTGTTGCAATTAATTTGTTCTTCGTTTTATCGTCATTCTGAATTTCGTACTATTATTCGTGTATTGATTTGCAGGGAGGACATCGCAGCTCCGCTATATCGTGCGAAAAGACGGGAACATATGTTGTTTCCTTTCGCGAGAATGGTGCATTTTCAAGGAGGGCATTTAGTGATCCGCGAGAGAGTAGACAAGGTATTATATTATATATAAATATACTCCGTATAATATAACTTCAGATTTCAAACAATTTACGACGAAGAGAACGAGTCTTTATTCTCCTCGTTGCTCCTAGGTTAACGAAGAGTTTCGTAAGCTGATTAGGGCAGCAGAATCGAAGGTAAGCCCACATGACTGGACAAATTTACCCGACAGTACGCGCTCAGGTATGTACTTACCGACACACGTTAAGTCGCGGGTTTCAGTTTTCCAACATACAGTAATCCTTCATTAGTTTCCGCGGTTGATTCAAACAGTTTCTGATTTTTCGTTTGTAATGTTTTTATGTCGGACTGAAGCAGGGACTGGTTTATCTTTTTCGGAACTATTACTCTGCTTCTTAATTTTCTCGTTCGTGTACTTATGATCACACTCGAGTTTGTGAGAAGACTAGTCGGAAGATTCAAAACGGTGAGGGCCGCTTCTTCCTCAAAATCAAGGTCGTAGGCAGGGCCCGCTAAAAGTGTTTCAAAGTCGTTAATTAGACGTAAATCTTAATAGCAAGCTACCAAACGAGTACTCATTTTAACAGCCGATGAGTTGATCTAGCTTAAACAGACGTTGCAGCAATAATAAAAAAAAAAACCGTAAATTAGACACTTAAACGACATCAGCGATCTTAGAGGGCTACCAACACATGATCGTACTATCATATCGTAAATCTATAAGGAATAAATCAATATACGTTTATGCACATTTCTCCATAGTTACAATTGTTTACGTTTTGCTATGCATAATGAGGCATAAAGCCTGATATAACGAGGGAACGAGGTTTCCAACTTCCATTAGTAGCAAGTTATTACTAAATGAAATCGATATCTTCGAGATCAGAAGCTCAAAATCGCATTAGACGTAGTATTGTTATCAGATAAATATTCCGCAAATACATATAACAACCGATAAGTCTGCTAACGACTATATACATAAAATATACCTGAATATGTGTGCCAACGACTAATCCCTGAAATTCTGCTGCTTCAGAGAATTTGCCGAAATCTTCTTTTCAGTAATCATCCAAATAAGCTAATAACGTGCCGTCTTTCTTTGACTTGCGCTTGCTGAGCAACGACTTGAGCAGACTCTTGCTTTTGCTGGGGTATCGCTCTATGTCTTTCAGCTTCTCCTTCTCGTCATAAACTCTCATAGAAACCGATTTCCAAGAACTGAGAATATACTGTCGACAACATTACATGATTTCACATTGTCAGAAAAGAAAAAGTACATTATACAAGGGTAAGTGCGGAGTCCCCCCACTGGTGATCTTCCGTTGACTGATACTTTATCGTACAGAGTTGCTTACCCTTTGTTTTTCGAGGTTAGAATTTGAACTCGTTGACAGACTGGATTTGAGGACCATTGGTCTTGAAGCAAGAGAACCAGAACGCAGAAGAGGAAACCGTTGTGGTTGTGGTGAAACTGACCGTTTATCTAGTCATCGTGCCAATTCAATTAGAGATACATTAAAATTAAGTGGCACTGAAAATAACGATGTTTGTGTTCCGTTATAAGTCACCTGTCTTTGAAATGGACCCGGTGAAAGTGAACAACCCTGACGAACCCGATGTCTGAGACGGTGAAATAGAACGTCCTCTTCTGTCGAAACATTATTACACAAAATTTATACACAAATCTAACTCATAATAAATTCACATTTACTGATCTAATATAATTAATTACCTCGCTAAGGAAGTACTTTCTTTGATGGTGGATGACGTTCGTCTGATTTTTGATGGGGTATCTCTTATCGTTGCTCTAACAGCTGAACAGTAAGGATCAAACACGATGAGCTAAAACTAAAATTAAACTCGGTACATGAAAAAAAGCAGCGAAACCTACCACTTCGGAAATGAAGCCAGTCATCTTCATCAGTGCCACAATCCCTGTGTTTTAGATTCGCAAGATTTCTACCGTCTATGGTCTGACCAGCTGCTAACAGATTCATAATCAGCATTACGTTTGATTGCACGAGATGCTATATGAACGTTAAAACCTGGAAACGAACGTGTTTAAGAGAATGTATTTGCCTGGCAATACGTATCGTTTATGGTATCTGGGGATATCTACGACCGATGATTGTTGGGCAACGCCTTCCCCACTGATGTAGCTTTGGCATGTATGTAACCTCTGTGATAGAACAGCGAAACGTTATACATGTCAGAGATGAACAGACACGTCTGCGTTAATCCGTTTGAAACGAGTTGTTGCTGCATCGACTGCGTTACTTTGGCTCTTTAGAACTATCACAATCATTACAAGAACATAATTTGAAACGGACGCATACCCATTACAAAAGGGAAGATGGGATATACCTGTTCAATGCAAGAAACACGTAGCTCAACACCAGACAGTTCTTCGATCTTTTCATCAAGAAGTTCATTGACCTTGTAAGTCACGGAACCCAAGTGATCTACCGTATCGACCAAAGCTTTGACAGCGTACTCCTTTAACGAGTCCATCACTCTGAATTGGCCAACCATCAGCAGCTAACACAAAGACTCATATCAGTTCGGAAAAGAGTGAAAGTGTGCTCACAGTTTTTTCTGGTCATCCTTGGTGTAAGGTGCCTCTAAATACTCAGCTGCAGTGTACAGCTGCGTCCGCAGATTCATCAGGTCCTAAACACCACCAAAACGAGTAAAGTTGACATTCTTTAACCACCAAATTCAAACGAGGACAACACATTTGAAGCACACGAGAATTTCACCTTGAGGCTATCAGCGAAGAGCAAGCTTTCCTGCATTGTTGTTTCATCGTAGTTGGATGAACGATGTCGAACAGACAGCGCTTTTGCAGCAGTCTGATTCACCATGGATGACGAACGCTGAACTTCGGAACTCTTTGTCCTGCAAAAACAAACCCTTTACTAAAGCAATTACCCTAAATTCAAGAGTAAAAAAGTGATATCATCATTACATATTTAGAAAGCAAGATTTGTAAATGTCCTACACCAACCATAAAAAACAGTAAATTTTTTTTCGTGTATTTCAACTTTTCACGTTCTTGAATCGTAGTTTCCGTGCTAAAAATCGACACTACAAACTCTAAAGTCTTTTACAAATTCAGTTCAAATCGTTTCAGCCCCTGTAAGTCCAACTAACACAACCTAAGAAACGTAAACAAATGACCGACACAAAAGGAACATGCAATCGCTCGTTAATGATTACGACCAAGACATGCTGAAAAAGGTAGGATCATACAACAAAAATGATTACCAGAAATCATAGCAAAGCTGGAATTTTTTTGCTTTCCACAAATCAAAATCAAAATCAATGTAATTGTCTCCCATATTTATTCTGAACCTTCACCAAAACACCCATTTAAAAATAGAAATATTATTCCCTTTTAATCATTGAATTTCAATATAAAAATATGATTGTCCTACACAATTACTAAGGTACATTTGATGTTTCAACTCATTCATAGCAAGTTTTGATCATTTCATTTTAATTTCTTCTTAGAAGACTGTTCGTCAGAAATTATCAAATAAGACCGTTTTATAGCGTATACCGATACTATGCTGTAAAACTCATTCATTATTTACGAAATCAAAATTTGAGTTACGTACAAAACAAAATTCTACGTGATATGGTCGTACTATTTATGAATTATGATCATTGATTCTACAACCAAAATTTTCACACCGTTTTGTTAAATAGTTTGTCAAATAACACAGTTTCGAGAAAAAGTTTCCAATGTACAACGTAAAAAGATATAAATTTTTAGACCAAACAATAAAAACAAACCTGTGAATGTTCCCTGTTATTGTATAAATCAACCCAAAACAAAAAAGGAAAAAAGTTTGTAACTTTATGAAGAAAAAACAAAATTGGAAGAAAACCCACGATGAAAATCAAAGAAATAAAAGAAAAAGTTGAATTCTTGTTAAGGTTTGTTGAGCAGTTTTTTGGACAATAAACCCAGAAAATGACAAATAAAATAAGAAAAAAAAGTAATTTATTGAAAGAATTTTAGAGGAATTTGGAGAGCACGTCTGTGGTCATTTACAGTCTAATCATTGAAGTTTTTTAGTCCACATTACTAACAATTTTTGGGCCTAATCATTTAATTATGACTATAAATTTTGTTTTTGTTAGCAATTAGTATATGATTTTAATTTTGATTTTGATTAGTTTGTTGGGTCATAATAATTTATTATGTACTATGCATTATTAATGAGATGGTTATGGTTATCGTTAGAAAGAAATTATTTTATACGAATATGTTTCAGTTTAATTTAATGTCGGTGTGCTTCGGTTAAAGTTGTTTCAAATATGAAGTTTGACATTTTATACTCGTAACATTTTTTTTTTTTTGATAATGTGGGGTAACCAGCAGCCGCTATCATTGGTGAACACTGGGAACCAGGCAACCATTACGGGTTAGCTAGCCTTTTTAATAGAGCGACAAACTCGTCATCTATTAGGATAGTCGACCTAGGGGAACTTCCATGTTTTCATCAGACTACACCCATATAAAATAATAGACGGGAGTAACATTTTTTGAAGTGTTAAAGTGTATTTGAAATTCAGTGCAATGTTAGATAAAATAAGTAAAAATTAAGGTGGGACAAAAAGATTATGCAATAATTTTATTGGAAAACTATTGCGTTTAGACTTGTACTGATTTTATTTTCTTAGTTATTTTACTAAAATCAAATGAGAATAAAACGGTAAAATGAAAGAAGTATCATATATCGAGTATGAAATAATATCCATTTGACTACCTAATCCAACAATAATGTGAAAGATTGATGTCAATGGTATTTGGAATTGAAAAGTTTGGTGCTTGTTAGGAAATTATTATCTCCAATTGTCCATTTGTTAATTAAAGATCATACAACAACTATAATTATAGTGATTATTAAATTATGCCTATAACCGGTGGTAGAGGTGGCCAAGGGCCGGGTCGGGCCGACTCTCCAAGGGCGCGACTCAAAAACTGAAATCCGGGCCCAACCCTTGGGTGGAGATGGGCTGGGCCTAAAAGGGCCAGGGCTCTGAATTTGAGGCCCTGGCCCGGCTCTTAGCCTTTAAATTTCAATTTTTTTCTTTTTGGGCGGGCCCGGGAGGGCCGGGCTACAAAAATTAGGCCCGGACTAGACCCTCTTTTTTTGCGGGCCGGGGGCCGGTCCGGACTGGACCGGCCCGTTAAATTGGCCACCTCTAACTGGTGGTAATTGAAATAAATGTAAACAAATGACTGAGACAGTATAATTTATGTAGTAAGATTTGTTATACATGTATGTACTATCACATAATTTCAGTTATTACATTAGAAAATTTAGTAGTGTTAAAACTCAAAACGGTAATATTTCCACCCTAGGTAAATCTACCAAGCACAACTCAAGCTCGAGTCAAGGCAATAAAAACTCGAAGCAAAAATTACACGGAGTATCAAACTTAATTACGTTCCTAATCAGACTCGACTACAAGTATTAGATAATCAAACACGTACGGCCAATTGTGAAAACGTTACACGCTTTTAATCGGTATCACGTAGATACCTCTATATGACTATATCTAACGTCGGACACAAAACACGTCAGTCATTCGGTGTGCAGACCTGTGATGATCTGTGAGACTACGACATATCACTACCCTTGTCTTCTACAATCAAACACTTCTAATAACAAAACTAATTTTTGGGTCCATAAGTTTGCATATACAGTGGTCCTCAGCACAAACATCAGTCCAAAGAATGTTCTGATAGGTACAATACATGCTGCAACTAGCAGCGTAAAAAAAAAGCGGTCAGATGTACACAACCTTACTTACTCTTGTGTTAACATACACCGATATTGATACAAGTCGCAAAAATCTGTACATTATTTTCCAATGGTTGTTGTTTGTCTATTTACATACACACGTCTCGGATGATTTACTTTCTGAAGTGGATTCCATCGCAGGTGAGCGTGCCTCCGAGATCTCCAATGATCTTAGACGCGCGCACCTCGAGACCCCTCTGAACGTCCTTAAAGAGAGACTGAATAGTCTCGGCAAAGCGGTTCATGTCAAAACTGGCAGACCCCTCGAATTCCTTCGCAATGCTGTCTAGTCCAGAAGCGATTTTCGACTGTAACTCTATCAGTTTCTGCCCTGTCGCGACAATGAATCGCTGCAATTGAAACGTCTCCTCTAGGAACTGCTCGAGTTTCCTCGTCTCCTCCTTTGTTCTCTTGGAACTCGACCCTCGTTGCTTTAAATTCAAATCTTTCTCCCCCTGAAAAACAATGTTCTTAACTCAGACGATTATGCAAAACTCAGTTACGTCAGTCAAAAAATAAAAATAACGCGTTCTTACCATCCGCTTGCTAAGGTCATCGGTCTTCTCTTGCAGCGACTGATACCTACCGACTTGTTTATTAAGCAACGACAGCAAAAGACTAAAACCCTTCGTTCTCTTCTGCTGATGTTCATCGTTTTTCTCGATTTCACCGCTTTTTTGCCTTCCTGTTAACCTCTCGAGCATCAGAAACTGCTGGTTTAGCCGCTTGATTTTGTACGAAACACCTAAGGCATGAATATCCACTTTCCAAGTCGACAACTGTTTCGGTTGTAATTCTTGTAGCATTTCCTTCTCGTTAACACTACCAGCGGGAGACAAGAACGTCGACGAACTATCTTTCTCAGACGGTATTTTCTTCAGGCGAGAAGAATGCAGCAGAGCAATCTGATCTTTCAGCGTCTTTAATTCCACATCTCGGTCTAGCAGTAACGTCTCCAATTTAAAGTTTTCACGCCGAAGTTTTGACAGGTCGTTATTAAGGCCTTCGATTTTAGATTGTAACTTCTTTGATTTCAGTTCCGAGCTCAGCAACCTCCAACGACACGCTTCTAGTTTATCGTCTTTCAAGTGCATTTGCTCTGTAATTGAATCTAATTGCAGTTGATGTCGCTTCTCAAAAGCATTGTGGTACCTCTCCGCCTCTAAATGAACCCATTCATCTAACTGCATCGTTTCATCTGATATTCCATCGAAAAAAAGTACTCTAAATGAATAAAAATATTATAAATTTTAGCGATAAAATTGAAGGGACTCCACAGTAGACGGGAAATGTACCGTGTTTACAAAATTCATCAGGGAAGTTTTTGTTGTAACGTAGAGAGTAATCTCGAAGCTGTTTACTGACTTCATCGCCAAAACTGTCCAAAACATCATCATCGTCTGCTCTTTCATCAGTGAACACGTCTAACTTTGAACTATTTTGTCTCGACAACAAATTTCTCAACGACCTTCTACCAACTCTCGGAAACTTTCCCTCCTCCAACACCGACGACGTCCTCATAACCACAGACAAGATCTTATCCTTCTTATCCAACTCCTTACGCAGTCTCTCGACCTCCACCGACAACTCCTGCACCATCAAAATCGCCTCCTCCTTTTCCTCGAAAACATACTCGAGATTCTCCTTAGACGCCTCCTCTACCCTAAGTGCTCGCCCAAGTTCAGCCTCGAGTTGTCTATGATTCGACACAAGCTCAATAAACGCAGTCTTTTGCCTCAAAATCTCAGACGACCTCTCCTCAGCTTCTCGCTTAGTACGCTCCCTAAGTTCCTCCAAAGCGTCCTCCATCGACTTCACCTTCTCCTCCAACTCCCTACGCTTCCTCTCCACGTCCTCCAGAACCTTCTCCTTCGACTTCACAACAAAACTCATTTCCTCGAGTTTTTTATTCAGCTCCGAAATTGACTCAGTTTTACGCCTATCCAAGATACGCAAATCATTCAGCAGCGTCCCCACCTGACGCCTGAGGTTCCTCCTCTCGACAAACCAACTCTGCTCCTGCGCAGCGTATATACTCGCAACCTTCTCATTCGCCTTAGCATCCTCGCTTCTCATCCTTTTCAACTCGAGAATTTCTCCCTCATATGACTCGAGTTTTTGATCGAATTCACGGTCCTTAGAACGCCACGCTAACAACCCTAAGAGATAACCACTCCCTAGGAGCATCATATCCCTAGACGATTGGACTTCGAGGGGTCGTTTCGACACGTTTTCTAGAGCAAATATTGTGCAGGACATTCCAAAGTACATTGCATATAAACTTTCATCTTTTGCTTCAGACAAAATTAGACATGATTTACACTTATGTTCTTCCATTAAAAAGTTTTGCTTCTTTAACCTAAACAATCAAACAAACCAAAAAAAAAAAACTCTCAAAAATCAGCTAAATTAAGATCAAAATAAAGCAAATCTAATCAAATATTGCTATCAAATTGACAAATATTATAAAGGGCATATCATACACACAAACTGATCAATGTTTCAGTCATTTATTTACCTTTTGACTACAAACATGTGCATGAATTAACAGTTTTGACTGAAACACGGATTTAATTCCAACAAATGACTGAAACACAGAGAAATGTAGAATAAACAAAAAGAAAGACAAGAAAAAACTTACAAAGTTGTATAAGAAAGAAGTTAAAAGAATGACAAAACATGTAGGAATGTTATGAAGTGTGACAGATTTACAGAAAAATTTAAGTAGTTTGATCAAAGGTTGTGTGTATTATTAAGTTGTGAGAGAGTATCATTCTTATGACATTAAATACCAAGAGAATGACAACAATCTAAGCTTTACACGTGTCATTCTGCACTAAAGAATTAAAAATAAAATAAAAATAAAAGAAGTTAAAAAGAAGTTTTTACAGGGTTGCAAAATTAAAAATGATTGACTGCAAAAAATAACATGCAATCATTTTTTTTTCTTTTTTTTTTTTTTCTGATTTTTATAAAAAGTTTGATTTTATGAACTTTTTTTGGACCCATTTGTTTTTTTTTATTTTGGTTTTTATCACATTATTTTCAGCCATTCTTTTGCATTTTTGGTATGAAAGTTTTTTTATTTTTATTTTGCTAAGAGTTTATAAAGGGACTAGATTCCTGGGTTTTTGTCACCGTTATTCCATGGGAAAATCATTTCAAAACATTTTCTTTATAAATAACTCATTTAAGATACTCGGTAGTAATAAAAAGGTAAAAACAGGGCTAGCTGACTAGGTACTCCGTAGTATATAAGTAAATACTAAATACGGAGTATTAGGCAAGAATAACAATTTATTGGCATGGAGGTGTGTATCGATTATAGGCAGCATAATACTGATACAATAGAAAAGAGAGAATTTAAATGTAAGATATGCACATCATAATACGCCAGTTCTAACTTGGTCTTGTGGACCCACACCTTTGATTGACTCGATTGCAATCTCATAACCATAAAATACGACTAAGATAATTATATAAAAAAATATTTCAATAAATTTAGACACTTATAAGTAGTATTTCAATGGATCTAAATAATCCCTCTCTCCTAACATTATCAAAATCTAAGCAACTTATGCCTAATTAGAGTATGTTCTCTCTATCTTATATTTTTCAATGGTTCAAAAAATTTTACAGAGTAGAAAATTTCAGATACCTTAAGAAAATTTCAGAAAATTTTAGATAACTTTAAATTACTTCAGAAAACTTCGAATAGCTTAAAAAAAATTCAGATAATTTAAGATTGATTCAAATTACTTCATACAAAACAAACATATGCTTAATAATAAGGAGATAACTCAAAGTTTATAACCATACATATAATTTAAAATGATTATTAAGTCAAGCAAGTAATAAAGTCAACATAATAAACATAAAAATAACTCTATGATGAAAGTATATTAAAGAAAACCCATGTGAGAAAGCCTTCAATTTGAGAGTATATAGTAGACTACTGTTGACTACAACACTTAACAAATTAATGTGTTTTGTAATTCAATGCTCAACTGTTTTAGTCCAATTAAACACCACATATGTATGCTTGCAACTAGGCATTATATGGACCACTCACACATGTTTAGTGACAAACTTCACTCTAATCTAAACCTATTAATTATTACCTTTTTGAAAGTTAAAATTTCGTAACTTTGACCGTCTATAATATAAAATCTACACAAAATTGTTATACGATAATAAGATATTTACATTCGTTAATAAATTATCTTTCATAATATTTTATTTTCAATGAAAAAATTTGCATATAAGCAATAAAAAATATGGTTGAAGAGGTGCGTTGAAGACCGCGTAAAGTCAAAGCGGGACTAACATTGTGGCACAGAGGGAATACAATTTTTTTTTACAAAAATTACCTAGTGTTTCCTAAGATATCTCCCTTTAATTTTTAAGCAATAAATAAATATTTTATAAAAATTCGATAAATTTTAATTAGATCATATTGATGTTTACTATTGTCAACATTAACTCAAATGTGATCACGTTAAGGCCAAAAAAAATTTTAAGACTTATTTTTACTCTAATAAAATATATACGGAGTACTTAATAATAATACAACTTCGTGTACAAAAATTAGTTTTACGTGTAAGACATTCCAGCACTAATTTTAACCATAAAAAATGTGACACTATCAATGTAAATTGTGAATCCCACTAAAGAGGAAAGATTAGGCAGACAAGTACACCTAATTATACAAAGATATTGTAATTTGGCCACTAATTAAAATTAATGATGGTACTTAATTAATTGTCTAAGAAAGCAACAACAAGTGAATGAGTGATATAAAGCATAAGAAGCAAGAAATGAGAACATGTAATAAAGCCACATCGATCACTTTGATTTTACAATAATCACTATTATGATATGATGAATCCACCTAAGAAACAATGGTCCACATAATGATTTTAATTCATTTAATTAGGGAATTTAATTTAATTTAATGTATGAAAATGCTTCAACTTTGGGTTCGAGACCTGTAAAGCAGGAACTTGTGTAGCAAAAGTGGTACACATTCTAATTATTAGAGTTACTAATTAATTAATCTTATACTTTGTCCAATCCAAAGACACTTAAGATTATGAGTATCGGAATTTTATGAATTTTATTGAAATTATCTGAAATTATGAATTTTATTGAAATTATCTGAAATTTCCAGCAGTGTTTCTTCAGATAAGTAAATAAAGTGATTCTACCAGAAAAATTTGATCTGATCTAATTTTAATAGATGAATTTGTATACGTAGTATATGATTCAAAGTTCAAATTGACTAAATACTGCATATAACGAATTTGATTCAGCTTGACTCGAAATATGGTATGGCCTAGCTTAGGTTAACTCGACCCATACCTTGTTAAAATGTCCACCCCTTTCTCATGTCTAAGTACTCCGAATGTTGTAAGATTGGTTGACAATACAAGAAATACCACAAATTAAAGTACGATATATCACAAATAAAATTAACTTGTTAAAAATGTGATAAGACTAATCTCACGCTCATAATGTATAAAAATATCCTTTTCGAAACTATTCAAAGTCTCAAACTAGAGTTGTTGTGTTAAAATTTGGCTATTTAATTGTGAGTCCTGCAATTTATCAGAATTAACTTTACGAACAATTCATTCTCTAAATTTAATTATGATATCTTCTATAATTCCACATAAGTCAAATACTCGCATCTAAATACTCCCTCCTACCCACATCTAATGTCCCTTTTTCCCCAAATTCTTACCCATCAAAATGTCCCTTTTGCTTTTCCCCATGAATTTTTTGGATTAAACTAACCCCCACTCACCCAACTATACATTACTTTTTATTATTCTATTCAATTTCATACACCCTCTCTCCTATTTTCTTACCCCTACCCATTACTTTTTCTTATTCTATTCCACTCCATAAATTTCCACCTTTTTCCCAAAAGGGACATTAGAGTTGGGTAGGAGGGAGTAACAATTTTCTACATTTGTCTCTTCATCACTTATTAATGACCTAAATTTATTCTCAAATAATCTTCCAATTTTAAAAGAAATCAACAGATTTTTGAAATAAAAGTTATTCCAAACCATCCATCCACAATTTCGATCACCTCTAAGTAACGTAAAACTCTAACAAGATCTTTTCAACAAGAAGTCGAAAACGCAGCTATCGAAATCAATGAGGATAACATTGGACCCCTCAATAATACGGAATACGAGTAGTAATGTTGGGTCTCATTTGAAAAATTGTACGGAGTATATTTTATTAAGACGATTGATTTGAACATCAAATTTTTCAGATTTATAATTTATGTATACGGTAGGTAAAAAAAATTCGACAGCATAACTTCAAAATTTGAAACTACGTGTTTTGAACATGACAACTTTTTATATCAAATCGAAGAGTTTGGAAAAATAATTGAATTGAAAAAAAATAAAAATTGTTAAATTCTAAATTCTTAATTACAAGTTATGGCCAATAATTAAGTTTTTTTTTTGGCGAAATAAAGAGTATCACGAGGGAAATTGCAAACCTTAAGTTACCGTAAGCATTGGAACACATTACCCCAAACACATTTTTAGATGTTGAGAGGGTAAAACAGAGTTGAAACCGACGGCTTTGAAACTACTCTTAATTAGTCTCCCATAAAACGGATTATCCGTTTTATATCGAATCAAGTAGTTAGACTTTTACCTAGAAAAGACAAATCTTTTGTTAGTTTCAAAGCTTTCAACTTTTGTCTTATTCATCACAAGGTAATCCAGGCCTTGCAGGCTGTGGAGGGATCATTCGTGATGAGACCGGTAACTTTGTATCAGCTTTCTCCTTTTCGAGTGGGACTTGTACGTCTATGCGTGCGGAAATGAGGGCTTTGGCTGCGGGACTAGAACACGCATGGTCCCTTCGTATAACTAGGTTGTTGGTTCATATGGATAACAAATCGTGTGTCGATTTCTTCCGTGAAGACCACCTTCTTAGTAATAACCTTCGGCCTATCGTTCAACATTGTAAGGATCTCATAGCTAAGGTAGAATGGACAGTGAAAATTGACCACATCTACCGGGAAGCGAATCGAGCAGCGGATTGGCTAGCCAATGTAGGAGTTCACGCGCCATCATCTATCACTATTTTCAACGATCCACCTGAAAATCTGCGTTCTATTCTTAGGGATGATGTTTTAGGAGTAGCTTTTCCTCGTTTAGTTCCCGTTTAATTTTTGGGGCTTAGCCCCTCATGTGTACCAAAAAAAAAAAAACTTTTGTCTTATTCAATTATTTGACCCGTTTCTTATATGAAACAAATATTACCCGTTTTATACAAGAATTTGTGTACTCCAAATTACTCCAAATTATTACTTCGTACTCCGTAGCAATAGCAGTATTCAAAATTACTCCGTATTACTCCAAATTATTACTCCGAACTACCCTAAATTATTACTCCGTATAGCAGTAACGTACGTAGCAAAAGCACTCTGTATGTAATCAGGGCCGTCTTTAAGGGTGTGCAACCCGTGCGAATGAACAGGGCCCCCAAATTTTAGGGGCCCAATTTAACTAAATGCAGTTGTATACATATATCTATAATAACGCTCCACCTAATTTTAAAATGTTATTTGTAATTTTTTTGTTACATGTTAGAGGCCAAAGGTTCGATTTGCATGGACTGCATTTGTGATATTTTTTAGATCTATGGTCTATGGCTTTATGTTGCATTTAAAACCATTACTCCACTTGACAATTCATTGTGTTATTGTTGAAAGAATTCTTAAATTCATCTAATTTTTTTGGGTTTTTCCCACATGTACCCTCGTTCTTTTCACTTTTCCCAATTGTACCCATGCGTTTGGCGTATTCCCAATTGTACCCTTAAACTTATAAACATAGTCCCAACCGTAACCAAATTAGATTAAACCGTTAAATTTAGCCGTTAGTTATGTTTCATATAAACTTTCACCCTTGTTTTTTCAGTTTTTCCTCTATCTTTTCGCATTAAGTACCCTAATCTATCATACATTATAAGAAACAAGGTGTTTAATGTGAAAAGATTAAAGAAAAAAACTAAATAAAAAGGGTGAAAATTCATATAAAACAAAACTAACGGTTAAGTTAACGGATTATTCAAGTTTGGTTATGGTTGGGACTAATTTTATAAGTTTAAGGGTACAACTGAGAATACACCAAACGCAGAGGTACAACTGGAAAAAGTGAAAAGTACGAGGGTACATATGGAAAAAACCCTTTTTTTTTTATGCTAGAAAAACATGAGCCTCATATATATTCTTGTTTAAAATGAATATATCGGTTATATACTTGAAACGGATCGAATAAAGTTAAAATGGATGACCCAAATTAAGAATGACTATATATATATATATATAAGAGGGGTCCAATATTAAAGGTTTGCACAAGGCCCCGAAAATTCAGAGACGGCCATGTATGTAATATTATTATTATTAGGGTAAATTACAAAATACCACCTTTTAAAATTGAAAATTTTCAAATTACCACCTTTTAAAACATTCTTTGTAAATTACCACCTTTTATAACGTTTTTCCACTCAAATTGCCACCTTACTCCAATTTCGGTGTAAAAATAATTTACTCTGTCTCAGTCATTTGTTTACAGTTTGACTTTTTTCCCTTCACAAAAAAGTCAAATCAGAATAATTCAATCAAAAGTGGGGCAAAACGGATTATTTTTTCACCGGAATTGGAGGAAGGTGGCAATTTGAGTGGAAAAGCGTTATAAAAGGTGGTAATTTACAAAGAATGTTTTAAAAGGTGGTAATTTGAAAATTTACAATTTTAAAAGGTGGTATTTTGTAATTTACTCTTATTATTATGCTTACCTGAAATTTGAACACCAAAGGAAGATAATATTATGCTTACCTGAAATTTGAACACCAAAATTGAATGAAGAAGATGAAGCAAACGAACAAGATGAAGCACGAACAAGCGGATGAAGAACGTTTATACCAAAAACGTTTATAAATTATGGCAGTAATCAAAATATTAGGGCAATAAGTCGCTCCACAAAGATTGAAGAAGATGAAGCACGAAACACCAAAATTTTAGAACAAAATTAGGGCAGACGAAATTAGGTCGAAATTTTTTATTGTTTTGATAAATTAGGGCAATAAGAAGAGGAAGAAGAAGAGCAATACAAAACGTTTTCTGAATGAATATAGGCTTATAATCTTGCATAAGGTAGTTTAAATTAAACAAAATTATAAAAACCGGTTTTTTCTATAAAACCGTTTTTTTTTAATTAAATAAAAAAAAGGGTTTTTGAATAAACTGTTGTTTTTGGTCGTTGAATAAACTGTTGTTTTTGAATAAGAAGAGGATGAAAAGGAAGAAGAAGAAGAACACAAGAGGATAACGGGGGCAGAGTGTGCGAGCTTTTGGTCGTTGTCGATCCTATAGAACCATGCCTTTCGTTGCTATGATTGTTTGTTTTAACTCTAGTACGTGATATCTTAGGGTGTCGAGTGCAAATGCCACAGCACGCGAACGATTGTTTTCAAAAGATTAAATATATTTGCGATTGAATAGTAACAACATCGACGACAAGATTGAGTACTAAGAAGTTCACATTATTAGTACACAAGATTGATACGAGTATAACGGTAAAACAGACAATCAATGAGTGTCTTTATTTCGTGCGTATAAGCTATAAGCTATATATAACGCATAATAATACACAACATAGTAGGTGAGTAGCGAATCATCTCGCTGCACTTGGATCTTGGTTGCGATCCACCCAAGGCTGAATTGCTGCATGGATCATACGCCAAACCGTAAAAGAAATTAGCTCGGCAACATGAAAAAACAATCAAAATAAACAAGTCTGGACCGAACCATTTAGGTCCGGTAGTTAAATCATGTTATTAATTGAAATTTCGTAGATGCTACTATTCATTTAACTCAGCTCGTATGAGTATCATTTCTAAGGTTATTTTTTTTGTCGGGTCATTTTCAGGTTAGATAATTAAATGTTACCTTAGTCGCTATCGCTGCTACTGCTGCAGTGACCATCATCATGGTGACGCCTATGCCTCCTACCCTTGGAGAGACCAATAGGATTGCTCACAAAAGCGGGACCGTGGCTATTAATATGGCCACCAGGCCCAAAACCACCTGAATAACCCGTCGTGGCAGGCATGTGTGATCCCCCATAGGCGCCACTCATTGCAGGGACTGGGGCTGAGCCATAGCCGGCACCCATCTCGGGAACGTGGCGAGGAGGGTCCCTGCCATAGTAGGTGGTGTGGTCGGCCTGGGAGTAGTCAACCTGGTTGCTGCTGCGGTTGCGATTGTCATAGTACCCATTGTGGCTTTCACCATTGTGGTTGTACCCATGATTGTTGGTGGTGGTGGTGTTGCATGGGTTATACATTTTGAGGTAGTTAAATTTCAAGAAGTTAGAAGAATGTTAGAATGATGTGCTATATGATTTAGGGTAAATTACAAAATACCACCTTTTAAAATTGAAAATTTTCAAATTACCATCTTTTAAAACATTCTTTGTAAATTACCACCTTTTATAACGCTTTTCCACTCAAATTGCCACCTTACTCCAATTCCGGTGTAAAAATAATTTACTCTGTCTCAGTCATTTGTTTACAATTTGACTTTTTTTCCCTCACAAAAAAGTCAAACTGTAAACAATTCACTGAAAAGTGAGGGCAAAACGGATTATTTTTTCACCGGAATTGGAGGAAGGTGGCAATTTGAGTGGAAAAGCGTTATAAAAGGTGGTAATTTATAAAGAATGTTTTAAAAGGTGGTAATTTGAAAATTTTCAATTTTAAAAGATGGTATTTTGTAATTTACTCTATGATTTATTGGTGAACCAAAGACATTTATTTATAGGGTTGGAAAGTGTGCATGAGGACATTTTATCTCTTTTAAAGACAATGGTATCTGTTTTAATATTAAAACGGGTTAAATATCTAACATGATAAACCTTTTTGTTTTACTTTATGCATTTTGCTTTGTCTTATTCATACTACGGAGTATTTAACTTGTACCAAAGTGAAGACGGATATATCCGTCTAAAAGACGTGTTTGATGCACAAGGATGGGTGGTAGAGAATTAGATGCATATTTGAGTGTGTACGACTTTTATGAGATTTACTCCGTATTAGATACCCTTTATCTTGGTGATCTTGGAGTAGTTGCTTGAGCTACTTTTGGCATTTATTCTAAATTTTCTCCACTCATATTATAATAATAATAATAATAATAATAATAATAATAATAATAATAATAATAATAATGTCATTTACTTGTAGTATCTGTTTTAAAAGTTTTTCGATCATAACTAGAGAGTTAAGTCACCAGGGATGCTTCGTCTATAAAATATCGTGTCGGATCTCGACATGCTCGATATATTCTTGAGTGGGAGTAACATACGTATTAAAGAAACAACTATCAATGACAAACGCTATATTACATAAAAGGCAACAAACATAATACACAGCTCGTAAGGGGGCCATAAACCGAAAATTCCGACGAGCATTCTCATATACATACAGTCGAACCTGTCATTCCCTCCCTGTGATACCATTGATAACTACGCTGAATCTTGGGGATAGATCAGTCATAGGATGCTCCGAGGACATTAAATATATAAGACGGGAAAGGATAGCCGCAAGACATGGGGTGACGAGCACCCTGGTTAGTGCTCGTAGTCGCCTTTATTGACTTAAGGCCCATCTTCTTGAACTGGGAAATTATGATTGGTAACTGTTAGTCTCGCCAGAGACGGTCTAATACAGTAATTAAGTATTTCACACAGTGCTAAGCTTATGATTGGGAAATTATGATCCGCTAACATAGTCGAACACCAAATTTTAAGTAAATTAATGGGTAAATGAAGCATTCACACAAATAAGTATTTGCCACATAAGATTATACTTGACAAACGGGTCACTGGGGTTGAGTCTAGTTCGGGTCGCTTCGAGTTAGAAGTTATTGGGTCCGGTCATTCGGGGTCAGCTCATTCAAGTTGTGTTGAGTCATCTCGGGTCAAGGTTTTGATTCAAATTAGTCATTTTGAGTCCATAAGGTCAGTTTTGGGTCAGGTCGTTTAGGCCTTTGAGTGTGCCGGGTGGATCATTTTAGGGATTTTGTATGGATCGTTTTTCAGATCTTGGATGAGCGTTATTGGGTAGGGCCATATCTGCCAAGTCTACTTGTGAGCGATAAGGAAATCCGCTCTCATGGAAAAATTATAGTGATCACGAATGAGTCGAAGAAAGGAACTTACTGCTCAAGAAGAAACCCTGGAATAAGCTCTGGGCTCTTTCAGCTTGCTCTGGAGTTCCCGAAATTCTGATAATTTTCTCGGACGAATCAGGCTCGTCTTCTATCAGTGTGACCTTGGCCCCTGATAGCTGCTCGACAATAATCGGAAAATAGATTTACCCACTAGTTACAGAAATCATATATACAAGGAATTATATCATTGCAGTCTGTTATATTACCTCGCTAATTTGAGCAAGTTTGTTTTTTGATTTTGTCAGAAGCCTTGAAACCGCATATTCTGGTATAACGACTTCCAGAGTGCTCCTTGTGACCAACGGCACTTGGATCCTGGTGTCGGAAACAGTAAATAAACGACAGTTTAACTGAAAATTTATTTTGGTTGAATTTTGAACTATGTGAAGTTGAAACCCACCATTATTTTTCTCGACAATTATACTGCTTTAGTGCTTTGTACTGAAATGCATACCTGTTCACTTTAGGCTGTATATCTACAGGACGACTGCTGGCAGTATCTTCCCGACGATCGTTTTCATTCTGTTTCGAAGTTTCACTGCTTGATAATCCAGCATCCTACATGGAAATGTCTTTCGATTTAGAGCAATAATACTGACGATTTTAAATTTCATATACTCCATATATGATACAACGTATATAAATTGGAAGGCACTTGGATTTCTTAGCAACAGTTCAACCCATGCTTAAACCTTGCGTCTATAAAATGATGCATTTAGCAAAACATAATCGGAATCCAGTTACTTGTTCATGAATTTTCATGTGTCTCATAAAACGGTTTGAGGCTCAACTGAAAAAGCAGACAGAACACAGAAACCAGATTGAAAACGCAATAGTTCTGTCCAACTAGATGCAAACGCAAACAGTTCTCTATTTCATCATAACTTCCGCAGGGAATCAAGCAACTAATCAGTTTTTCAATTCAATTTACAAGTCATAATAAGAAACAGGAACCATTGAAAAAGATTAACACGTGTCGATCCCTAGACTCTAAACTCAACAACAAAATTATAGTCCAAAGAATTACACTCTGTAGACTTGTAGAGCGTGCTGTAACATAGTGTGCAATTATTAGCAAATACCTTAGAAGGTTGCACGGATGCATCTGTGTGAATGCCCTGGTAAACTAAGGCACGAGATCTACTTGGCAATGATTCATTTGCTAGAGAAGAATTATCTGCGGATTCTGGCGCAGCAGAACCGTTTCCTAAAGAAGGGAGAACTGAATTGGATGGTGGTAGCGATTCCTTTTGCGAGACCTCTTTGTATAAGTAACTCCTTAGTTTGGCAGTCACCTCGATAAGAGCTTCGCGTGCTACTTTTATCTCTCCTACGATCTGTAAAATGAGATAGGTAATCAAAATCATTGAAACAACAGTTGATATAAGACATGCTGTAAGAATGACGGTCTCTCCTCTCCATTCATTTCTTTACACGTTGCTTTAGAATCGACTTTGGAGAGGTCTTACAGCCTTACAGGTGAGGCATTAACATCAAAAGTACCTAAATACCCTTAATTTTACCCTTTATCTAAAAACTATATCAGGGTATATTAAAATTGTGTTTTAAATGGCTTGCCCAAAACATAAACGTCAAGAAATTGATTTAGCGTCCCGAAAAACAAAACGTAAATAAATGGGTGGATCATAGGGAGTAACTTCTATACATTTTAACGCAAACAAGCTAAATTATCAACAAGTTTTGAAACATCTAAATTCCAAAGCTGTTGAAGCACACCTGGATAAGGGCGCCGTTAGAAGATACGGACGCAGGAACTTGAACCTTGGGCAGGATTTCAATATCTGCACCAGTTAATTTCTTCATCTCGGACAGTGTTCCGTCTTCATCAAAGCATCCAGTTTCACTCGATGCAACAAGCAGCCTCGTGGTCACAATGTTATCCTTATCTGGTACTAAATCCACGATGCGAGTCTGAATATGCAGCAACGCTTCTTGCGCTGGAAATAACTCATCTTCAGGGCCCTAATTAGATTGCATGAAGCAAAACATTATCTGGTCAATGCAAGAAAAGACGTAATCGTATCCAACAAAATTTATGCGACTCCGACTCTTCATATGACTCGCATGCTCCAACACTAATCAATCAACTTGGCCTAGTCCAACACTTGGACACACTACGAGTCTACCACGTAGCATGATTCTAACCAAATTTGAGTAACAAAGAACGGGATCAAGTTCATACATCAAAGTTTGGCCAATGACAAATGGAGAACAGTGAAAAACAAACTTGAATTTTGTCAAAGACAAATTGTTTATACTTTATAGGATGGTCTTCTACCAGTCCAATAAAAAAAGTAAGCCCAACTAATTGTGTCATACAAAACTATATTTAGCAACCAACTAACTGTAGAGAAGATACCTCATCGGAGGAAACGGTTATTATGCGTTCCTCATAACCATCAACGGGATCAGAGACTTTAACATCAACGCCAATTTCATTCTGAAGAAGACCCATGATCCCACCGGACTCGCCCACCACGCTATCAACCCTATCATTAGGACAAAGTATCCGGAAAACGAGGTCTTCAAAAGAGATTGGACCGTTTCGTGAGCGGGGGATAGTCTCTGATTCATTAGCATAGCTGTCAGATCGTGGTGAAAAATTGTTCCTATTATTGAAAGAATTAGTCATCCGTGAGTAAGGAGCACTGTCTCTACGAGATCCTGAGTCATCCTCAAAACGATCATCCGAGTGATGTCGCCCTGGAAAGTTACTGCGATCACGATGCTGGCTCTCCCTCAAGCGTGAGGAAATAATCGATATGGCATTCTTCACGGCATTTAAATCACCAACAATCTGTAATAAAAAAAAAAAAAAAGTTGAGTATTAAGCAGGAAACATATTACTTGCATAGAAACTGTATGTGAAAGAGTTATACAGCGGCTCAAACAGCTCACAGGCATACTAAGTTCATGCTAAGCACGGTTGCAAGAAAAAAAAAAAAAAAAAAAAAACAGCAGAGATGGATTCTTCATACAGAGTATATGCTTAAACGTAAACATGATATGTTAACAAAGCTTTACAACCAATATGTAGACTCCATAAGACCTTAATCAACATCAACATGTCACAAAATGCCTAAAAGATAGGTTGTCCAAATACCGTGATGAAAATTATATTGAGAATTTCACGACTAACAACTATGGAGTCTTCACAAAATAAACATACATACACTGTGATCTTGACTAGCAACATGAAATGCAAACACGACTCTGTAACACCAACACACACAGAGATGAATGGCACTCGACAGATCCACCACCGTCAACAGACTACCATCATGAGTCATGCCAATGATTTTCACCCCTGAAAATACGCCTGAGTGTTTAAAAAGATTACAATATGTACACCTCGTAGCAGCCTCAAAAATGTCTACTTGACAGCAATAGTGACGGATTAGATAGACTACAATATAGGTCATGACCTAAGACAATCTGAAAATAGTACTCCCTCCAAATTCCCGGAAATAATTCATTTCAAGCTGCACATTCATTAAGAAATGTGGATGAATGTGACTAGGGGGTCGGTTCCACAGTCACAAGACTGATTCTTGTCCACATGGCACATGATCAAATTAGAAGTGGAGCAATTGTATGCATTGATCAAATGTAACTAAAATGGGTCGAGTCCAGGGAGAATTGGAGAGAGTAACATGCAACACACAACTTATGGTTTGTCAAAACTAGCAATTTCCATTTAACACGAAGTAAAGGTACTCGTATCCAACAGCAACTGTCTGTCCAAACAAAGTTCAAACCCTACAACAGACGACAAAAACAAGTTCATAAGAAGTTCACAAGGCAATGTGGAGACTAAACCTGAACAATCTCCTCTCCAACAGAAACGCAACGAGGCAACGTATGATCACGAGGCAAAACACGAATCTGAGTCTTAGTTTCCATCCTCATTTGCTCAATAATCTTCCCACCTTTCCCCAACAAGCTACCCACATGCATTTTCGACACAACCAACCTCGTAACCACCCTCCCAAATCCGCCACCACCACCACCACCAAGGTCATCATCCCCAAACCCCTCACACTCCATTAGCCTCTCATGAATCAAAAACAAGGCCTCCTGCGCAGGCGAAAATGGCGGCATTCTACCATCAGGGTCTCTCCTCCTAGTGTCCGAAATCTCTATAATTCTCTCCTCATCGCCCTGAACAAGCTCGTGCACGTTAACCCAAGCCCCCGTGTGTTGCCTTATCGCTTTTATTATACTACCCGACTTCCCTATCACCCCTCCCACCCTCATATCATGACATAGTATTCGATAACTTGTCGTTACCATCGACACTGAGTCACCCACCTTCCCACCCATCCTGGGCCCACCGCCTCCGCCAACTCCACCGCTGCCACGGTGGCGGCTAACAGGGTAGTTTGAATTGTTGTATCTAGGTCTAGTCCTTGAGAAAGGTTCAGGGTCATAGTCATGGTGATCATAATAGTAACTTCTCTTCGATCTCGATCGATCCATCGACGACAAATCAATCCACTAACCCAACTCAAATTTTGTCCAGAAAAACAAGTACAAGTACTTAATTCAGTCAAAAAAATCTGTCCAATCAAAAATAACCCCAGAAAATTGTTTCCTTTTTCTGGGAAAATTTTTGTGTGTGTCCTTTTGTAACAAAAACAATCCAAATTCAATCCGATCCCAGAAATGTACTACGCAATTGAAATGGAAATCATCATCGTCAGAATCAAAATCAACAACAGAAATAAAATGGGGAAGTTCCTGAGCTTCAGAAACAGGTCGAATTACGAAAAAGATTCAATCTATGATGATTAAAACGGCACAATTTTGACAGAATGTTGTAGTAAAGTGCATGAATTAGAGAGAAAAAAAGAATGGGTTTATTTGATCGTAGAAGAGAGAGTAGAAACCCTAGAAATGAAATGAAATGAAATGAAATGAAAAGAGGGAAGAACAAAGGTTTGATTATATATAGACTTATTAAAGAGATTATAGAAATGAAGAGTGAGTGGTTTAAATGTAAACCAACGAACAAATAAGTGATAGTGTTGTGAGGTGGTTTTTTATTTCTTTCGTGAACGTGGGTGTGGGTTTCACGACTTTTCGTCCTACATAAACATACTTGATGACTTCACCTATGAACTTTTCAAAGGTGTGGATATTTTAATACTTCTTCCATTCCGTTAGGTTGTATACGTTTGACCATGATACAATAATTAAGGTAGAAAAAAATCAAGTGGGGTAGAAAATATTATTACCAAAATAACCCTACTTTATTCTTTGCAAGTGGGTGGGTGGGTAGTAATTAAGGGTAATATAGTCTTTTAACTTGATAAAGTGTGGACTAAAATAGAAACGTATACAATTGATTGGAATTTCTAAAAAAGGAATATGTATAGAACCTAATGGAATGGAGGAAGTATATTTTTATGAGACATTTTAATTTTAATGGTAATGGTAATGGTAATGGTAATGATAATGATAACTTGTAATGGCGGGTATAATACGACGGTGCAATGAATATGAACAAGATATAAATTTTGTTGCTTGGTTCACAAATCACAAGTATGATTGTAAAAATGTAAGGAGTCGTTTTGTTTGTACAGGGGAAAGAAATGGAATGAAGAAAAGGAAAGAGTAAGAAAAGAATAAGATTATCCTAAATTTAGTTTATTGTTTGGTTGTCTTATTAAAAAGAATATCAAGACTCAAATATGGGCCCATTTTATCCGACCCGACCCACCACCGTGAGGCGGCGAGGTGGCAACGTAGTGGTTGTTAAGGTGGTGGTTGTAATCACTTAGGTTTGTGGTGGTGAGTGATGGTGTGGGAGAGAAAGCAAGTTACATGGGAAAATAATTTCATTCCCTTGGGGCGGAGAAATAAAAATTAGAGGGGTTTGGAGGTGAGGAGGGAATTTGATTTCCTTTGTTTGTCACAAATAAACACTAACAAAGGGAATCTTTTGTTTATGTGATTCTATCTTTTGTTTGTTTGTCGCAAATAAACACTAACAAAGAGGTTTGGAGGTGAGGGAGCGAACCCTATCTTTTGTTTATGTGATTCTTAAACTTTCGATTTACTTGTTATTTAGTCTTAATTCATATCATCAAATCCCCATTATTTCTTCACGAAATGAGCATCTGGTATTGTCTTAAAACATTTTTATCATTAAAAAAAAATAGAATTTGAAGAAAAAAAAATTATAATATGTGAGAGTTTTGAAAAGGTGTGCTATATAAAATGTAGAGTTGTGAAAAAAAAACATTTTTTTTTTAAAATAGGAAGTGAGGTTTGATTCTAAAATTAATTGGTTATAAGAGTAGTAGTATATCTATATCTATATTTATATCTATCGATGATGCCATGGCCTAATGGTCAAGACTGAGGTAAATAATCACATTTCACATCAAACAACCACATTTCACCATAATAAAAACATAATTTTAAATAAAATTATTGTGAGACCTCTCACAGTTAGGGATAGCTATCTAATTAGTAGAGATGATTTTCTTAAGTAACTAATAGGTTTCAGAGGTGATAAACTCTCACATATAATTGAAAATTAGAAAGTTATAGACATACTCCGTAAAATTTAAGGATAATTGTCTGCATTTGCGAGAAATCTTATAATACCATCAATTTCTATTAAATGAATGGCGGAATAGACAAATAGCTTAAATATAGCGAACAAATGTTGATAAAAAAATTCGTAATTCTGAGTTTCAAAGAATATATGATTTTATATACATTGCAATATAGGTTAATTCAAAATTATTACAAATTTTAATAGATGTCAGTTTTAGCCAAATAATTTTGGATAGTAATACAACTATATTTTACTTCTTTGCTTAAAAATTAGTCCATTTAAATGGATTTATAAAATTGAAAGGTGAATAAATAACTGATGGGTATAGAGAGTAATCATGTCCATTACTCCCTCTATTTCATTCAATTAGCTCCACTTTTCTTTTTCGGCAATTTCACTCATTTAGGCCCCATTACTATTTAGGACAACTTTATACAATCAAAATAACACTTTTACCCCTACTAATATATTCAATTTACCAAAATACCACACACTTTATTCTCTAAAATGGACCCCACTCAACCAAACTACCAATATTACCCTTAACTTTTTATTTTCCTTAAAAATAGTGCAAAAGCCAATGGGGCTTTTTCAATGAAATAGATGGAGTACAATGTAGACGAGTAGCTCTTGTGACAAACGGTCTTTTTTTGGACTAGTGTTAACCAAATATCACTAAATACTAAATAGTAGTCACCATAAATGTGGGTGAAAAAAATAATCCAAAAAAAAGTCCCTTTTTTTTAAGACGAAGTGGTAGATGACATATAACCACCCATAGACCTGTCAAAAATCGACCCGACCCGACCCGACCCGTAAAATTTGACCCGTGACCCGAACCCGAAATGACCCGTTAATTTAGGGTCAAGACGCGACCCGACCCGTTCGACCCGATGGGTCATGTGTAATTTCGTGTAACAAGACTTTTTGAACCTACAAAATTAATATTTCATGAAAAAAAAATAATTTAATATTAATAATTATTACAACCTCAATATTATAAGTTGAAACATCAAAATGATATTGAAAATTATGATTGAAATATTATGAATATATTCATAAATAGACTATTTTAATTTGATAAATTACAAGAATGAATATATATCAACTTTAGTATTACATATCTACAATAGAATATGTACATAATGTAAAATAACAATAAAAGAATCTTTTTAATTAAATAAATAATAAATAAAAAGGCGCGAAAAACGTATTTTTGACCCGAAACCGACCCGTATTCGAACCCGTATTGACCCGACCCGTATTTTGACCCGACCCGTATAACCCGAACCCGAACCCAACCCGCCCGACCCGTTTGACAGGTCTAATGTCCACCCATATATGCATTGGGCTTTGTAAATTTCTTTTTTAGAAGGATAGCCGTACAAATTATGTTATAAACCTACACAATGGGCTTTGTGCGGTGCTTCTTTGATTGGGAGTATAAGTGGGCCAGTTGCACATCTGAACAAGGCTGTGATTTCACTGAACTAGACATTGCAATCAGCGGGGGTCGGGCCTAGGGGTGAACAAAAAGTGGCTCGGATGGTCTGTCCGATCCGGTCTTTGGGGTCCTAAAAAACGTGGTGTACAGTCTTGTCCAAAACCCGGAAAATCCCGGACCTAAAGGGGCTCCGGGTCCCCTATTAAACGGTCCAGCCCCGGTCTTAGAATAGGTGGGTAACCGGTCCGCGGGTCCATTCAGTTCAGTCCGATCTTGGAACGATGAACACCCATACTCGGGTCCCGCTCGAACAAACAAAAGTCTCCCATTGGCGATGGTGGTTAGTACATGTCATATTGAACATCACCACATTGTCACTTTGCAAAGGTGTCAACTTGTTGAGTGTTCCGCAACTGATGCCTCCACATGTATCTGCATATCATTCAACATTGCCAATGACGACCAAGCGATGACATGACTGACTGGCCCATGGTGTTAAAGGCGAAGAGTTAGTGACAAGCTGAAGACTAACTGCCCGATCAAATCGTCCACAAATGACAAACACAATATAAATCACTTTTCATGGCAGGTTGGCCTCATGGTGCGCATTTGATGTGAGTGTAGTATTTTCAATTCTTTTAAGCGCATTATATTTGAACTTATTACATAAACCTATTAAACGAAGTATCCTACTAAACAATTAATTTGAAAAACACAACAACAATATAAAATAAAAAAAATACGAATAATCTCTCATTTCTAAAGTTCCCAAAGGGATTAAGAATTCACTTTCAGTAAATCAGAAACACCTAACGAAACAATCTGTAGACAAAATTCAGCTACATCTATATCATTCACCCATGGCTCTATTTGAGCAAGCGAATGAGCTATTTTATTACCTACTTTACTAAAAGACTATTCAACGGAATCAAAAGGCACATGCTAAACGTCTAATTTCATCTATAAGTACGGAGTAAGAAAAAATGTATTCCCTTATTACACTCCTTGTAAAATAAAGATTACCTCTTAAAATAATCTCCTTTGTATATACTTCTTTTCAAACCGCATAATTAATTTAAAATAAACGATAAATAAATACTAACGTGTTAAAGTAAAACCTTTTCATGCTAAAATTTGTGAAAACCCTTAAACAAGTAGTTCCTCTGTTTCAGTCATTTGTTTACACTTCCTTTAAATTTCACTTACAAAAAAAGTTAAACTGTAAATAAATCACGGGAACGAAGGGGTAGGTAATTTAAAAGATGGTGTAAACAATTAACGAAATCCCATTACTCAGATCCAAAACCAACGGTGACGATCATTCGTAACTAAACTGTGATTGGTCCACGTACACCACTTCGAGACACCTCATTGGTCCACGTCATACCATATGACACTTTTTCTTTTTCTTTTTTTTTTTTCCTAAAAAAAACCACAACACAAAAACAACGCAAACTCAAACTACGCTTCACTCTGATTGGCTAACTAACACCACCCTCGTAATTTGATTGGTCCACGTCATCAACTCTGACACGTCATCAACATAAACCTCTCCATAACTTCCACTTAAATATTTCTTCTTCCACTACTATATATTTGAAAAAAAATACTTCGATTTTATTTCTCAAACACAAAATTCAATTGAATTTTTTTTGTGTCGTAAATTTTAGAAGACATAGTAGAGATTTGATTTCGCCGGAAAGTTTGACGGAGTAATGGCCGGAGCGTGGAGTGCACGCGCTTCTTCTTCTATTGTTTTGGCTATCATTTTGTGCGGTAATGTCTCTCTCTTTCATTTCGATCTAATCGTTTTTTTTTTGTTTCTGACGATTGAATTAGGTTTTAGTTTATCACTGATTGATTGATTGATTGATTGATTGATTTGATAGTGTTTGTGTAGTGTTGAAGTTAAAAGTGAGAGCTATAAGATTAGATCTGAAGTTTATTTCGATTCAATTTTAGTTGAGTAGTAGTTTATCAATGATTGATTTTTGTGCATTTTGTTTGATTTGTGTAGTTCGTTAGTATGTTTGATCTGAAATAATTTATGTCGATTTAAAATGATAGCAAGTTGATTCGATCTACTTTGAGCTGATAATGTCGTTTTCGACAAATTAATTCTTGTATGAGACGATGTTACGTTACGTTGCATATATCTAAATATGGTAAATAGTCGTATATACGGTAGATCTACAGGTCATTCTTTACTTTAGTACAGCTGATGATCAAACAAATTGAATACATTATACATCGTTGTGTATTTAGTTATCGATTCTTGATGAATTGATGCATAGATTGATAAATTTGATGAATTTTAAGTTCAAATAGATGGATGTAGTTATAATATGTGCTACATTTCGTAGAAGAAGACGATCACTATTGTCTAAGAGTTTGATTTTAAGACGGTCTTATTTTAAAACTTACGGAGTCTTATTATAGGAGTATTTTTGAAAGTTCGATTTTAGATATCCCTAACGAAATGGCTAAAATGTTACAATTTTCGTTTTAAAAGAATGTTCAAAATTATGTTGATTAAACAATGAGATCCTAAGTTGATCCTTTATATTGGTATTTTCAGGAAGTCTATTTGCATTTTCGATTGCAAAAGACGAAGCTCCCAAGCTAGGAACAGTCATAGGTATTGATCTCGGTACCACCTACTCATGTGTGGGTGTGTACAAAGACGGCAAGGTTGAGATCATAGCGAATGACCAAGGTAACCGTATCACCCCGTCATGGGTTGGATTCACTGACAGTGAGAGGCTCATCGGTGAGGCTGCCAAAAATCAGGCAGCTGCAAACCCTGAGAGGACTATCTTCGATGTCAAACGTCTTATTGGAAGGAAATTTGAGGACAAGGAAGTCCAAAGAGACATGAAACTTGTACCTTACAAGATCGTAAACAAGGACGGAAAGCCGTACATCCAAGTCAAAATCCAGGAAGGCGAGACCAAGGTTTTCAGCCCCGAAGAAATCAGCGCTATGATCCTAACTAAGATGAAGGAGACCGCTGAGGTCTTCATTGGGAAGACGATTAAGGATGCTGTTGTCACTGTCCCTGGTAATTTGTCGAAACAATTACCTTGTCTTGTTTTTAATCTTTGCAATCGGGTCAATCTTGTCGGATCACTTCGTTTCTGGCAAACATACTGGGCTGGTCTGTTTTGAGTCTGCTGTTAATCGGGTCTTTATGGGTTTGAGTCAATTTGAATCGGGTAAGGTCAAATTATTCAAATTTGACAAAAGTTCGTTATTTTTAGAGTGTATAATCAATTAAGTGATATCAGTCTAATTATTTTAGGTCATTCAAGTCACTTGGAGTAAAACTAAATTGGTTTAGTTCAGATTTCAAGTCATTTTTTGGTCAACAAGTTTCAGGTGAAGCTTGGGTCAGGTCAATTTGACTAATTCGTATCTAGGGTCAAATTTGAGTCTTTTTTTTTTTTTTTTTTTTCCGGGTCAATTTTGGTCTCGGTTGGTTCAGTGTTGCCATGTTTACTTCCAATCCAATTATATGCAATGTGAATGAATAGCTGCTTACGAAGTCTGTTAATGTGCAGCGTACTTTAACGATGCCCAAAGGCAAGCAACCAAGGATGCAGGAGTCATTGCTGGTTTGAATGTTGCTAGGATCATTAACGAGCCTACTGCAGCAGCTATTGCTTACGGTTTGGACAAGAAGGGTGGCGAGAAGAATATCCTCGTCTTTGACCTTGGTGGTGGTACTTTTGATGTCAGTATCTTGACAATCGACAACGGTGTTTTTGAGGTTCTTTCTACCAATGGTGACACCCATTTGGGAGGTAATTATCGCCTTCATCACATATCAGCTCAGTTGATTATTTGAATTACTTCTTGGATTCGATAATTTACGGTGCTTTTCTTTGTTTGTATAGGTGAGGACTTTGACCAGAGGCTCATGGAATACTTCATCAAGTTGATCAAGAAGAAGCACAACAAGGACATCAGCAAGGACAACAGGGCTCTCGGAAAATTGAGGAGAGAGTGTGAGCGTGCTAAGAGGGCATTGAGTAGCCAGCACCAAGTCCGTGTTGAGATTGAATCTTTGTTTGATGGTACCGACTTCTCCGAGCCACTCACCCGAGCTCGTTTCGAGGAGTTGAACAATGACCTTTTCAGGAAGACCATGGGCCCCGTCAAGAAGGCCATGGATGACGCTGGTTTACAGAAGAGCCAAATTGACGAGATTGTTCTTGTTGGTGGAAGTACTAGGATTCCCAAGGTTCAACAACTCTTGAAAGAGTACTTCAACGGCAAGGAGCCTAACAAGGGTGTTAACCCCGACGAGGCTGTCGCTTTTGGTGCCGCTGTTCAGGGTAGCATTTTGAGTGGAGAGGGTGGTGAAGAAACCAAGGGTACTTCACTTGTTTATACTTTTATAAAGTACGACAACTTTTACTGATTTTCGAACATGTGACTAATTTCTTTTTTTCGGCTGCGCGTGCAGATATTCTTCTTTTGGATGTCGCCCCTCTTACCCTCGGTATCGAGACTGTCGGAGGAGTCATGACCAAGTTGATTCCAAGGAACACTGTTATCCCAACCAAGAAGTCCCAGGTTTTCACCACGTACCAGGACCAGCAGACCACCGTCACCATTCAGGTATCCGTTTTTTCTTCTTCACTCGAAAACTAATCATCCCTTTTATGAGTATTCATGTGACTTGTACAATGACTGGAATTCGTAGACAAAACAACAATAGCATTGCTTCACTACACCAATTTTCTAATGCCTCAAAGGCTCCCGCAAATAGCGAAATACGAGGGTTTGGTCTGCATTGGCACGGACATGTTATGCTCATCTTATTTGTCCATTACTTTATACTAACACTTTGGAAAACTTGAGACACTTCAGAATATACAAGGATACAAACTATTAAAAAATACTTAATTTCAGATTTTAGACAATTTAAGACGAAGTATTAAATATTACGACTTGGGTGTACTCCGTAATTCTGAATCATATACTCCCTACATATAACTAGATTTACACGACATCTATAGAACTTAAGCTGTTGTCTAACAGGGCTTTGAATTGCTATATGACAGGTCTTTGAAGGTGAAAGGAGTCTCACCAAGGACTGTAGACTTCTCGGAAAGTTTGACCTCACTGGTATCGCTCCAGCTCCAAGGTTCGTTTCTATCCCCGATGTCTTATTAAGGTCATCTTTTTGTTTCTTATTCACAGATTGCTGATAATTTTCCGTGTGTAATACAGGGGAACGCCTCAGATTGAAGTCACCTTCGAGGTCGACGCCAATGGTATCCTGAACGTCAAGGCTGAAGACAAAGCCTCAGGAAAATCCGAAAAGATCACCATCACCAACGACAAGGGTCGTCTAAGCCAGGAAGAGATCGAGAGAATGGTCAAGGAGGCCGAGGAGTTTGCTGAGGAAGACAAGAAAGTCAAGGAGAAGATTGATGCGAGGAACAGCCTTGAGACGTACATCTACAACATGAAGAACCAAGTGAGCGACAAAGACAAGTTGGCCGACAAGTTGGAGTCCGACGAGAAGGAGAAGATCGAGACCGCCGTGAAGGAGGCTCTTGAGTGGTTGGACGACAACCAAAGCGCTGAGAAGGAGGACTATGAAGAGAAACTCAAGGAAGTCGAGGCTGTTTGTAACCCCATCATCACCGCCGTGTACCAGAGGTCTGGTGGGCCCTCAGGCAGCAGCGAAGATGCTGATGATTCCGAAGAACATGACGAGCTCTAAATTAGTCAGTCGCTGATTCACACAGGTTTGTGATTTTTTTAGGCTTCAGGCATCGGAAATTCTCTTGTGGAACTTTTTCTCGGATGGACAAGATGATGTATTAGATTATGACGGGAAGTTTAGGGAAAATTTGGGAGGGGAGATTCGGAGTATTCTGGTCTCTCTTCCTTGCCAAGTTTAAATTTTGAGAGACGGTGTATAGGATGTTTTTTCGATTGTTTATCAGTCGAAACACATGTAGTTTTTGAATTCAACTATTGTTGCTGTTTTTTGGAATTTGTTTTCTTCACTTGTTTCGAACCCGTGATATAGGGCAGTAATCACTTGCAAACTTTCAAGACCGTATTTGAATCATTCCTCAACGCTCGACTGATCTTATCTCTGCCTTCTCTCGGAAGTTTTCACCTCCCAAAACAGTGGAAGTCACAATTAGACAAGATCGAGAAGAGAGTTTCAGTTCACACGACGCAAAATTTTGTATCAACCTAGTGGCTTATACTCGAAAGCAACCATATACTGATGATCATGAAGACATACATTGTGTTCTTTGGACTAACTATGACACCCAAATTAGGCCTTAGAAGCCCAACTTCATACATTGGCGTCAAATTTGGGCTAAACAGCCCGAAATGTCGTTCAAATATTGGCCCCAACTTCAAATCCTCATCGAACAAAGCGAATATATATGTTTCAAATGTTCGATTTGGCATTAGAGGGGTCCCAAGACCAGACATAACATGGCGAACTAATTCCGCGTTATACGTAGCAGCACTTTGTGGGTCCACCCCAACCTGAGATGGGTCCCCTCGTGATGGCCAACCTGTCTCTCCGATAACAATGTCCACGTCACTGAACCCTAACTTTTTCATGGCACAGAAAACGGAATCTAATTGCGCATCAAACATGTTGGTATACACCACATTTGTGTTGTAATCAAATACACCTTTGTTCGGCCTGAAAAGCGCAAAGTCTAGGGTTTCATTCGAGCTACCAAAAAACGGATACAAGTTAACCACAAACGGTGACCCTATATCCCTCAAAAAGCTAAGCATTGGCCTAAAAACATGCTCATCATACCCTTGTCTAAAACTTCCACTAGAAGGCGGGCTCGAACTCGACACGACCCCTAACGAATGAGGACTCGACACTTGGATTCTTCGGTCCAGTGTCGCACCAACTAGGGCCTTATGCAAAGTTTGCATAGCCGATACCAAATCAATAATTAAAAGCTTATTACCAGTCGATAAGACCTCGTTACCGACTAATATTCGAATTATGTTGGTAGAATGTATGTAAGATGAAATATTAGCGTTGATCCACTCTTGAGCAAAGGTAAAATTAGTTAATTGAGGAATTAAAATATTTGGTATTGTGACCGTTATGGCTATTTTAGTACGTGCAAAGGCTTGTAACATACTTGGATTTGCGTCAAAAAGTTTAACATGGTTGATAATTGTTGAGTCCATTAAAAAATTTGCTACTTTTTCTGGTGGTGGAAGATTATCTGCCATTGTTCCATAATTCACTCCAATGTTCTTGGGCTCGACTCCTAACAATCATCGTCAACAAACAAAAATTAGTATTTCATCTGCTCCCGTGAACAGTTTATAGTTTGACCTTTTTTTTTTTTAGGAATTTAAGAGAAGTGTAAACAAATGTACGTACTAGTAACAAGTGTTTGTGTGTAGATGTGTTTGTGTGTTGTTTTCAATTTGGCTATACTTTAATTAGTTACATAGGTTATACAGGTCTAATGGATTAAACAGGTATAGCAGGTCAAATTTTAACCTATTAATTTAAATGGGTTAAACAGGTTAGGTCAGGTCATTTAAAATATAAACGGGTTGGGTTTGGGTCAAGCACTAATGACCTGTTTATGTAAATGGGCCAGGTTTGGATTGAAGGGTTAGTGACCCATTTATATGTGACACGAACACGAACACGACACGACTTTTTTGTCGGGTCTAATTATAACAAACGTCATTATGTGTCAATAAATTGTTTAAATGAATATAATTTTATTTTTTATATTTTGTTATGAAACTTCTAGCTTGTGATTTGGCTTGACAAAATTAGAAATAAGGTTGAATTTCATTTTTGCCAAACTTATGAGATCTAATTACTCCGTACTATATTTCAAATTTAAATGGGTTAATTTCACAATTGGCCCAGGTTAATACCATTTTCCGAGCCATAATATATCCACCGTATCTATTGCTTAATATTTTACATTTGTTTTATTTTATGAAATGAAAAAAAGTGTCAAATTAATTACCAGAATAAAGAAAATAACATACCTAAAATTTGAATAATTAAATGAAGGGAAAAATAATAAAAGATGATGTTCTTCATTTTGTATTATTTGTTGGTTTCTTTGGGACTTGGGTTGAGTAACTTATACCACCAACTAACTAACTAACCAAGTAAGTACCATACAATAAAAATGTTGGATAAATATGTACTGTTCTTGATTCAAAGATCGAATGAGTATATTGTTGGGGATTCTTTTCTTTGTTGATCAAATTAGCTTTGGTATCATGCATTTTCAATTCATTTTTTTAATTTTATTAAAATTAAATATCAAAATTCAAAAGTACTTACTCACGTCGTAAATTATTATTCAAATGTCAATTATATACGAAATACTTCATATTATAAAAATTAATTAGGTATACAAAGTCATTAGAGCCTAAAAAGACTCAACATCGATAAACTAAATTTAAAGAAGAATTTAAGTTTGACGTAAAGTTCATCTTGCGTGAAATATTAAAGTTTGAACTCAAATAAAAAAAATTGAATTAAATTAAATTCATTTTATTCATTAACCCAATATTATTTTCCTTAATTATCTGTCTTCAAAATAATTCATAGAAGTATCAAACCAAGTTTTAACAACTGAAACAAGTCATTACGAGTACTACGGAGTATTATATAATTTCATCAAGCATATTCATAGTTAAATTAATCTAATTCATCAATTTTTTTACTCAATAATCAAATTTGAAAATATGTGTTATTGTCAAATACCACCTTATAAAAATGAGGTTTCTCGAACCCCGACTTAAAAAAAAAAAAAAAAAAAAAAAAAAAAAAAAAAAAAAAAAAAAAAACAAAACTTGTACTATTTTACCACCTTATATAGGGGACTTTTCTAAGTTCCATTATTGTTACGTTATTAATAATTATAATGTCAATATTAATAGTAATATCCCTATTATTATTATTATTATTATTATTATTATTATTATTATTATTATCCAACACTTAAACCTCTACAAGAAGTTAGTGAACAACTGAGATACAATCTGAGTGCTCACTCTTTTAGCGATAGCAAAATTAAACATAATAAAAATGTAAACGGCAGCACGAGCCCCAACATTATCATGATGCACATAGAAATTTTTTCTCTGAATCCGTCTAAGCAAGGCAACCGAGAAATTCTGAATCCGTCTAAGCAAGGCAACTGCATCTGTATTGGTGACTTTTTGTAAGTTACGTAGATCTGCCATTCTACGTGCATGTAATACTCTGATTTTAAACTAACTAAAAAGTACACCTAACTACCGTTTTCATGTCTCTCAAATTTGCCTCAAACCTACTTTCAATTCAAAATGCTCATCATATTTTTCCCCATGAAATTTGCTTGGTCATCAACTACCCTTACATTCTTACAACATTGACCATGCCTGCTAGATTGCTAGGGGCATTTTCGACTTTTCACATGTACGTACCACGTATTTTTTTTGCTTTATAAATAGCATGCATCGTCGTCAATATTATATAACAGTAACACCTTACTATATTATGTTTTATTTATTTTATTAATACCTTCAACTAAAATTATTCTACTTTATATTTTTATTGAGTAAATGTATTTGGAGAAGTTCATGTCTTTAGCATAATTTTTCTTGCTCAAATGAGTATTCCAATCACAACGACGACAAATATTAATTTAGATGATAGAAGTAAAAATGTTGTTTGAGTGCAAACAATTTTGCTTGAATTATATAAATGTATTTGATGTTGGTGATTGAGATGCTCATTTGAGTAAGCAATATTATGTCTAAAGATGGTGTTATACAATAAATTATGTAACGAGTTGATGATTTTAATTAATTTCTTTTATTCTATCACAATTTCGCTATATTACACTATGTATATATAATTCAATCGCATTTGTTTTGACTTGTAAGTCTTGCATTATTTTGAAAGTGTAAGAGCGAGTGTAGCAGTAGTTCTTATTCTCGAGTTCATCACCAAATTTTTTTATTAAGTTTATTTGTTGCATTATAAAGTTTAATTTTTAATAACCTAGTTCTAAAATAAGAGCGCGTTTCTTATGCATAGGAAAATTGTGATACTGTTTTTTTCTTTTGGCTATTTTCAACATTTTCAATAAGAACAAAGAGCTTTATAAAAGCTCATCTATTGTGAATAAAAACTTTTAATATTGAGATTGGTGAAATATTGAAATGTGACATAAAATGTGAAGAATTTTATATTAAAATATTTTGTTGTTATTGCTCTAAGATTGTAAGGTACGCCTATTTTTTTAGTCGTACAACCCTATTAAATTTACGAAAGTTATTGTGTGTATAACTTCGTAACTATTGGTAAATGATTTACGAGTACATGAATTTAATGTACCCCATGTATACAATATCCGTATATATATATTATATTAGTATTTGTGATTTTAAGACGATTGACCCGTTTACATATTGTTTCATCTTTCTAGGGTTAAAGTTGCTTGGTTTGACGACATTTTGGAGATACGTCATGGACCCCGGAGAAGTTTCATGTCACTTAATTGGCAAATTTTAATATGAAACCATTATATGCGTACAACGGATTATATAATAATACTCCGTAATTGTACTGTGATACAACATTAAAAACAGTATAGTAACTCGATATATTGATCGCTATATATACGCTACAACGGTCTTACAATCAAAATATATATAAAATCATATCTAAGATTGCAAGAATTTTGCATCATTTAATTAAGTCGTGCACAGTACGTGGAGGAAGAATCGGGTGCCCATTTTACCGATTTCCACCAGCAAACGGAAGTTACTTGCCGTTGTCTTAGTTTTCTAGTTATATCGAATTTGTTGTACTTTTATGGTGTTTTACATAGTATGGTTCTAACTAAAAAAATCAAAAAAATAAAACAAAACTCGAACTAAATTTTGAGGTAAAAAAGAATCAAAAAAATTAACAAAAATGCGCATCCGGGGAATCGAACCCCGGTCAGTACCGTGGGAGGGTACTATGATACCACTACACTAGATGCGCAATTTTGACATGTTTTTCTGTGGATTGCAATTTAAAAATGTTTTTTATTTTTTATTTTATATTTACATTCAAAGGTGTAATAACTAACGTAGCATCAAATATCAATAGCCTTTTAAGAAAACTGCTGCCCTTTGCTAAATGACAATATCAAAAAAGATACAAAGCATCGTCGTCACTCAACGACATCTTTAACAATGTAAGTAAGTCCGACATAGACACCGTTCGTTAACCATGATGAGCAAGACAGACAGACAAACAAAGACACCGTTCACTGTTAAGTGTATTTTCCAAGTAACCATACTCTATATATTGCGCCGACCTTGTGTCACTTCTCAATTTCTTATATTTAGAAAACGTACGTGTACAAGCTAGGAACCATCCATCGAATGTATGTGGACAAAGAAATCGAACAAAAATAAATCAAAAAATGAATTTTGAAATACCCATGTGTTGTTACCGCGGATCAAAACGGTCCAAATTAATCATGTAGCATAGCATAAACAACTTTTCCAACTCAAAGTTACTCAAAAGGCCAAAGCTATGTATGTGAATCATTGTGAATTTCTTGTATTTTCAGATTAAAACCCAATAATGGCCACTTAGCTAACAGAACCGTAGTTAAAAGTTACAACCACGCGAATTAATCGATAACCGTATACTAAGAGAGCATGAACTGCAAGGAAGGATTACAAAAGCCGGTGAAGCTTCAGGATTTCGCAAAGAGACTTCATGGCCAAGCTTACGTAACTTGTACCCCATTTCCTCTAATTCCGAACAACTAATGACAAAGTAGTCGCCACATCGACATTCATGACAGAGCTCCAAAACATCCCCTGTGTCGTCGACAGTCATATCCTCTAGGGCAACCTCTTCTGAAATTGATGTGTCGCTTTGTAAATTTCGAAGCTTATGATCATAAAGAACACGCAACTTAGGATTACCGAGGGTTTCCCAGGCCTTTTGCACCTTCATAAATCTATCTTCCACGTCTTCGACTGAATTTGGGAGGTTAGACGATTTATGTAGTTTATCGGGGTGGGATTTAAGAAGGGCTAATCGGTAGCTTTGACGAATGTCTTCGAAACTTGCGTTCTTGTTAATGTTCAGAATGTCGTAATATGTTTCAGATGTGGATTGAGCGTTCAAAGCCATGCTCAAAAGTTGATTCCACGAACACAAAAACTGCGCAAGGAGAACAAACACGTCAATAAAAATTAAAAAAAACCGACGACAGTCTGACAGAGCACAGTAGATAGGTCACAGAAAAAACCAACGTCACTCCGACTACGCAACACATTTGAACGATACTTCAAAGTTCGAGCACAACACGACCCAATAAACATCCCAAAAACACTTCAACAAAAACGCTGTCGATTTATATTTACACATCAACACCAGAAGAAATCCAGCATTTTAGCAGCTTATATATTATCTCATACAATCATAAGTAAATCGATTCGACAAGAAAACACAAATTAAACAATTCCACAATCAAATTAATAATTAGTAATTGGGTGATTTGATAAATACAATCAACAAAATACTGAACAAAGAGTGTAGAATAAGTTTTGCAAAAAAAACCAATAATTATGGGATAATACTATCAAATTCTTAATCTAGAGTCAATCAAAAATTCAACCCACTAAATTATTTACACTGAATTCAGCAAATTGGTTGAATTTGAACCCATATTCATGGAAAAAGCATGTTAATTTCTCTCAATGTTGCAGTAACATAGTTGACAAATTGATGAAGAATATAAATCGATATCAAAATATCAAAAAAAGAGAGGGTAAATTAAGAGATTGAGATTAATACTTACATGAATTTTGGTGGGTAGGAGTTTAATTGAACCAAAAAGGTGAAATCAAGGAGATTAGATTTAGGGTTAGCAATTTAGGGTTTTTGTTACAATGAAATCAATTCAATCGTGCTTTCTATTCAACTGACTGCCGGCACTGCCCCCATCCCAGAATTTGGAGTCAGGTTCCTTTATACGGAGTCCGGTTTCTTTACTTTTAATTTTGGGGTTTTTTTTTTTTTTTTTTTTTTTTGGACGCTCGTACTTTCACATTTTTTCGGCTATAGCTTGACCTCACAAACGGATTAATTGAGTTGGGTTCAAGTCGGGTCACTTTGGGTCGGGTTATTTCGGGTCTGTTGAAGATTTACATCGAGTCGGGTCATTTTGGGTTTTGGGTCGATATCGGGTCAACTGTTCTCGGGTCATTTCGGGTTCGGGTCAATTTGAGTCGGGTTGGGTAGGTCCCTTTCAGGTCAAAATGCAAAATTTTGGTAAATACACTTTTTTTTTTGGGTTAAAATGTTACTTTTTAAGTTTTTATGTATATAATTAACAATAATTGATTACATGATATCAGATAAGTTGTTTTTTAAGTCATTTGAAGTCACCAAGAATACTTTGTATCGGGTCAATTCGGGTCAATTTCATGTCAAGGCATAGCGGGTCTAGTCTGGGTCGGTCGGTTCATTTCGGTTTTCGGGTCAATTTTGGGTTGCGATTATTGAGTCACTTTCAGGTCTCGGGTTAACCTTACCGGGTCGGGTCTGTTTTGCTAGGTCTAGCTGTAGCCTTACGTTTGGTGTATTATTAGTTGTACCCAAAATCTTATTTAGTTAGTCACAAACGTAATCAAACTAGAATAAACCGTCAAATTTGACCGTTAGCTTTGTTTCGTACAAACTTTCATCCCTTTTATTTCAATTTTTCCTCCATATTTCGCATGAAAATATGAAATACCCCGCTTCACTCAACATTATTTTCCCCGAACATAATAGAGGGTCAAGCGGGATATTTAATGCGAAAGATATAGTGAAAAACAATAAAAAAAAATGGGTGAAAAGTTATATGAAACAAAATTAACGGTCAAATTTATTGGTTTACCCTTGCTTGGTCATGATTGATAGTGACTAAATAAAGTCAAAGGAACAACCGGTAATACGCCAAACGTAAATGTACAACTAGAAAAAATGGAAATTACAACAGTGTAAATTTTAATACTAATAGTTTACTTTAAGATCCTCTATAGTTTATTTATAGGAAAATTTAACGGGAATAAACCATCCTATTGGTCGTCTTCCATTAATAAACTATCATATCAATAATCCCACAATAAACCATACTCCCTCCGTTTCACTCATTTAGCCCCAGTTTCCTTTTTCTGAAATTTC
This sequence comes from Dianthus caryophyllus, assembly GCA_023091065.1. NCBI lineage: Eukaryota > Viridiplantae > Streptophyta > Magnoliopsida > Caryophyllales > Caryophyllaceae > Dianthus > Dianthus caryophyllus. Next base: position 3,789,817 of record CM041518.1, read on the forward strand.
AGTCATTTAGCCTCATTACTATGTATGGTAGCTTTTAATAATTGAAATAACACTTTTACCCCTACAATTACACTCATTTTACTAAAATACCACTCACTTTATCTTTAAAAGTGGGACCACTTAACCAAACTATCAATATTACCCTCAACTTTTTTCATTTTCTTAAAATTTGTGAAAAAGCCAATAGGGCTATCTCAATGAAACGGAGGGAGTACTATTTAATCACTTACCCATAATTGTACTCCCCTTCTTTTTCTACCGGTTGAAGCCGGTTAAATGAGTTTGTGGGCCCAAATTTCTCTTTTTAAGGCTGCTTCTTCTTCTTCCCTTATATGAGCAAGCAACGGTCATTTCCTCTATCACAAAAATTCATTATTTTAAAAAAAAAAATCCTCTAATTTAAAAAAAAAAAAATTGCTTCAAGATTAAGATGAAATCCACAATTAACACCATCTATCTTTCCTCCTAGGTCGCAATTTCTATCTCTTATTGACTTCAATACTATTCCGTATATTGCTTCTCACAGTCAAAAAGTTGAGTCACCTTTGAAATGTCACCTTCAATAACAACATAATCATGAAATCAATTAAGGGGGAAATCAAATAGCAAATTCCAGAAAAATAGCAAATGTACGAAAGTAATTTCACCATGAAACTAAAACCAATCGCAAAAGCAGTAAGCTAGGGTTTATGAAGGTAAATAAACAAGTTATTAAATCAAAATACATAGGTCAATTTGAGCATTTACAAAACCCTAAATCGATGGAAAAATCCAAAAATGTTGAAAGAATTGCAGAAGATAAGTAAGGAATCAAACAGTGACTTATCTTAAAATGGTGTGCAATTGAATCGAGAAGATTGAAATCAAACAAAAGTGTGGAGTAAAGTTTGTTGAATCAAATTAATGATTTGTTATTACTACACGATTAAAAAAAAGGTGAGTACAAAAACAAAGAGGTGAAAGAAATGAGAGGAACTTTGGTTTTTTTAATAAAAAGTCAAGTCTAAGTGAAGGTTACCTGCTAAGCAGGTAGTCGGTTACAATGGTCTAATAATGGGTAAGTGATTAAATAGTACTCGTATGGTTTATTGTGAAATTATTGATAGGATGGTTTATTAATGGAAGACGACCAATAGGATGGTTTATTCCTGTTAAATTTTCCTTATTTATATGGGTTTTTCGAAAAATATAGAAGTACGGAGTACTAAATTACCAAAAGTTCAATTGTTAAAGAAATAAAGCTAAATTTGAGTCTACTAGGAGTATTGTTCTTTAACTAAAGTTCAGAAAAACTAACACGTTTTGTTGGTCTTAACATCGACCCAACATGGATGAACATAGAATCATTTGACTATAACCTTACATTTGAATATGATAATGACACGAAATGAATGAGTGAATATTGATGTGTGTCGGTTTGCATTACTTGGTGTGTGAGTATATAAGTACATTCATACATGGGCTTATATTCATGGGCCTAAAAGGCCAAGGCCAACTAGTCCTAACCCCCCCCCCCCCCCCCCCCCCCCCCCTCAAGCTGGAGTATGCAAATTCAGAATGCCCAGCTTGCGAACAATCAACTTAAAAAGAGGGGCGCCTAAGGCCTTCGTAAAGATGTCTGCAAGTTGCTCACGAGAAGAAACATGAGCCGTAGAAATGAGACCCTCCACAATAGCGTCGCGAATAAAATGACAGTCGATCTCGATGTGCTTCGTCCGCTCGTGGAAGACTGGATTACGCGCAAGGTGCAGCGCAGATTGGCTGTCACAGAACAACTTCATTGGCAACGAAACAGAAACACCCAAAGTACGAAAGAGCCTCTGTAGCCATTTTAACTCGCAGAGAACAGCGGCCATGGACCTGTACTCAGCCTCAGCAGAAGAACGAGAGACGGTTTGCTGCTTTTTGGTTTTCCAAGAAATGGGAGAGCCCCCAAGGAGAACAAACCACCCAGTAACAGAACGTCGTGTGACAGGACATCCCGCCCAGTCGGAATCACACCAACCAGAAATATCAAAAGTACTGTCAGACTGTAAAAGAATACCTTGACCAGGGCTACCCTTGAGATAACGCACAACACGAAGGGCGGCCGTCATATGATCTTGGCGCGGCTGATGAAGAAACTGAGAGAGAACGTGCACCGCGTACGACAAATCAGGGCGAGTAACAGCGAGATAAACCAAACGCCCAACGAGACGACGATAGGGCTCCGGGTCATCCAAGATTGGCCCCGTAGCAAGGCCAAGGCGGTGATGTTGCTCAAGAGGCGTGTCGGCCGGTTTGTCCCCGAGAAGACCGGCTTCAGAAATAATATCGAGGGCATACTTTCGTTGACTAAGATAAATACCGGCAGAGTGACGAGCGACCTCGATCCCCAAAAAAATATTTGAGAGTGCCCAAATCCTTCATATGAAAACAGTCACTCAAATACGATTTAAAACGTGCAATAATGGATGGATCATTACCTGCGATCACAAGATCGTCTACGTAGACCAGGACAAAGAGACGAGCCTCGTCTTTGGAGTAAGCAAATAAAGAATAATCAGAGTACGACTGCTGAAAACCATAGTCACGAAGAGCGGAGGCGAGCTTGGAAAACCAACAGCGGGGAGCCTGGCGAAGACCGTATAAAGACTTCTTCAAACAACAAACCTGGCCTTCTTTGCCACGACTGAACCCGGGCGGGAGGCGCATATAAACCTCTTCATCCAAGTCACCGTGTAAGAAGGCATTATGAACATCCATTTGGTACAGTTCCCAGTTTTTGACAGCAACAACAGCGAGAAAAGTGCGGATAGTGACCATTTTGACGACTGGAGCGAAGGTCTCATCATAATCCATGCCAGCCACCTGGTGATTACCAAAAACAACAAGGCGGGCTTTAAGCCGTTCAACAGAGCCATCAGATTTATATTTTATTTTGTAAACCCAGCGGCATCCAAGCGCCTTTTTACCTGGCGGGAGAGTAGTCAGCTCCCAAGTCTCATTGCGTTCAAGCGCGTCAATTTCGTCCCGCATGGCCTGACACCATCCGTCATCGCGGATGGCCTCACGAAAAGAAGGAGGCTCCACCCCCACAGTGATAGCAGCAAGAAACTCACGATGGCGCGGAGAGAAAGAATGACAGGAAACGTAATTGGCAAGAGAGTAAGGCGTACCTGTCGGAGACGAGGGTGAACTAGGTGAGCTAGACGGCGAAGATGGACTTGGTGCGGTGTCGACAACATAACCTCGGAGACGTGAATTAGGGAATTTACGACGAAGACCACGACCAAGAGCACCCGTAGTAGCCTCGGTAGCAGGGCCAAGTGTCGTAGGCGCACCCTCGGGGACTGCCACATCGGGATCAGTAGGTAAACAAACATCCTCAGCAGAGGGAATAGTATCAGGAGCACCATTAAACGGTTCATCCAAGGAATGAACAGAAGAAGACTGGGGCATAGCAGGTGGGTCAGGGGAAATAGAAGCAGAAGGAAAATGAGTTTCGTAAAATATAACATCGCGAGAAATTAAAAATGACTTGCTGTCGAGATCAAAGAGCTTCCATCCCTTCTTGTTATGCGGATACCCAACGAAAATACACTTGCGACCCCGTTTCTCAAATTTATCACCGTTCGTGCGTTGGTTATGAGCAAAACAGAGGCACCCAAAAACACGTAGATTCGCATAATTAGGCGGAACGCCGTACAAACATTCACAAGGGGACTTATAACCAAGCAACACTGACGGAGTACGATTAATGAGAAAAACAGCGGTAAGGATGCTCTCACCCCAAAAAGAACGAGGCAGCTGGGCCTGAAACAAAAGTGCGCGCGCGACATTTAAAATATGACGATGCTTGCGCTCGACACGGCCGTTTTGTTGAGGGGTGCAGACGCAAGACGTCTGGAAATGAATACCCTGTCGGAAAAAATAGCCTGCCATACAATTGAATTCGTTCCCATTATCACTGCGGACCGTTTTAACAGAGGCAGAAAATTGAGTCGCAACCATAGACAAGAAATGCATAAACATGTCTGTAACCTCGGTTTTATCAAGCAACAGATAAACCCAGACGGACCGAGAGAAATCATCAACAATTGTCAAAAAAAATTTCGCACCACATGACGAAGAAATACGATAAGGACCCCACAAATCACAGTGGATCATTTCAAAAATAGACGAGGCGCGGGTCTCACTTAATTGAAAACTACTACGATGTTGTTTGGCAAAATGGCACGCATCACAAACCGCGGTTTTATTGAAATTAGAAGTATTCACAAAAGGCAAATATTTGACAACTTTATTCGACGGATGACCCAACCGTTGATGCCAAATATCAAGAGAACACGAACTAGGGACCACATGATTCACCACCGAGGGTCGAGCACCCGCATAAATCCAATAAAGTCCATCTCGCAGCTCACCAGTCCCAATCGTCGTCCGCGAAGGGTCCTGAATAAGACAAGTAGTGGCCGTGAATTCAAAAGTGCACGCAATACGGGAAGTAAGTTGTGAAACAGAAATTAAATTACACGTTAAACTCGGCACAAAAAGAACATGAGTAAGAATGATATGATCATTAATATAAACCGTCCCCATGATTGTCGACTCAACCTGTTGGCCATTGGGCAGGCCAACCGGACGAGCAGAGATCACGGTTTGATTCACCAAACACGATAAGTGACCAGTGACGTGATTAGAAGCCCCGGTGTCTAGTATCCAATGAAACATACCACTGAGACGATCGGTTGTGAGCACGGAAGTAGTAGCTACGCCGGAAGTTATGACGTTAGCATGGACCACAGCGGGCCCCATGAGAGAGCTCACAGCAGGCCCCACGGTGGCAGCAGGTGCGTGGGCAGCAGCCACAGCAGGTACGGGAACAGGGGACGCAGAAACAGGGGCCGTAAAAACAGAGGCGGCAGACCCGCCTACAGCAGCTACGGTGGGGGTACGGGACCCGACTGCGCGTGCACGACGTAGGTCAACCAAGGTTCTCGGCCTGTCGCCCCACCACTCCGGAAATTTCTGTTGTTTAATATAACAGTTACGGACATCATGACCACGGGTATCACAAAAAGAGCAAAAGGGACGAGAAGCAGAGCGGGGCTGTCGAGAAGGGGTAGACGTGGCAAAGGCCACCACGTCTGACACCTCGGAGCGCGTAGCAGGGGCTTGCAAACTCTCTTCTTGTAAGACGGCGTGGTAAGCTTTATCAACCGTAGGAAGAGGATCAAGTTGTAGCTGATTTGAACGGACGCTACGAAATAAGTCGGGGTCGAGACCCATGAAAAATTGGTGTAAGCGCTCATTGTCAATACGTGTTAAGACCGTTTCCTCAATTTTGCACTCACACTTACCGCACTTACACGCAAGCGGCGGCTCGAGGGAAAGAAGCGCGTCCCAGAGGGGTTTTAAACGACCAAGATAAGTCGTGACATCCATACCAGGGAACTGTTTACAATTAACCAACTGAAATTTAAGATTATAAATTTTCGTATCGTCAATGACACGAAAACGGGAAGCCAATTCAGACCACGAAGCAGCCGTGTTCTCGGTGTAAGAGATGGTGAAAAGCAGAGGTGGCGAGATAGTGTTCCGCATCCACTGCACGATCGTACAATTGACCACTTCCCAGTGTTCGAGAAGAGACGACTCAGTTGGTTTCTTAATCGTGCCATCAATGAACACGAATTTGCGACGGGATTTCAGGGACATACGCATTGATTGTGACCACTGACCAGTCATCATAGTTATCATGACGAAGGGAAACGTGAGACATCACCGCGCCGGGACCATCGTGGGACCCAATATAGTATGGGGAAGAAGGGTCGAGTTTTGTCGAACCCGATTATTGCTGTTGATTTTGATCAGCAGACATGGGAATGAAGAGAGGAAGAAGAAAGGTTTAATTTAAGTTAATTAGGCTCGATACCATGATAATGATACGAAATGAATGAGTGAATATTGATGTGTGTCGGTTTGCATTACTTGGTGTGTGAGTATATAAGTACATTCATACATGGGCTTATATTCATGGGCCTAAAAGGCCAAGGCCAACTAGTCCTAACAGAATATGCCCGTAGTTGGTCTTAACATCAACCCAACATGAATTACCATAAAATAACATATACAAAGTACTCACTCAGATTCATCAAATTTTTACTCGTAGCATTTAACCAAAATCTCCCTAATAAAAATGATACCGAGTAAAATGATACCCAGGAAAACTGTTGAATTTGAGGGAGAAGTAACCATTCAATTCGATACAACACTCGACCTGATACCGACAACCTACAACTTAGGGCGGAAATGGAAATAAAACTAAATTTTACTACTATAGAGTAGATTAATACCAAAATCTTAAAATTAAAACTTTACAAATATAATTCTTTAGAGATCATCTCATGCAACACTTTACAAAGTTATTTTTTTCGTCCGAACCGACCCACGTCAGTTGTGATGTAATGTAATTTCTTTGGAAGATTAAAGTATTCATGTTTGACAACTTTTGTTGTCAAAAAACACACATTTATATGACGAGTTTTGTTTTAGTAGACTCATTCTCCTGAAGACTAATCAACACTCCAAAAGCCAAACTTGCTTTAATTTTTTAGCATTTCTTAAATAAAATCCTTTCGAGTACCAAATCAAACCTTAACCTCCAATTATAATCATCTTCTAGGAACCCAGCTCTACTAAAAAAAAAAAAATTACCAAATACTCTTAAATTGTCGTATAAAACTGTCTTATAATATCGAACGTGCTTAAATTCAGTCAATTGTTTATATGATCAAAACTGGCGGTTTTCTTAGCCGGCCCATGTCATATGTTAAAAACTTAAAACCGATCCCCTATACCCTTATCAAAATTCATGAAATAATTATTCCGTATATTTCTGTACAATGAAAACAATCTATATACATCGATTATCAAAAGTGGAACAGTAAACAAATAAGTGAGACAAATTAAGTATGTCCGTGTGGACATGACATAGAAGATTCAGCAATCCACAGCAGTTGCATAAAACTTTCATTCACTTCAAATATCCAATTGAGTCCTACATTTGCTGCTACATGCCTCAAAATGTCAACATATCTTATTTTTGCTGCCTTTCTTGACCAAATTTTCCCTTCTATATATACCTACATATTTCAATTATAGCAGCGTTTTAATATCGATATCTATATCTATATCACAAATTCTCGTTACAGAAAATACAGAACTACAATGTCTTCCATTTTTTGAGATTTTGAGCTGATCGACATACGATATTGGCGTTCCAGAATCCCGATTGTAAGATGTTCCTAGAATTCGGTGCTCCCATTCGATTATTAATATCACTCGGGTCCATTTTTCTGATTGTTCGACTTCTTTATCGTACTTCGATTATCAACATCTGCAAGAACTGGGTGAGTTTTCTGCAGGACAAATTTCATATATACAACCTGTATAAAATCCCACAGTACAACGAATATTCACAAGAAAATGGTCTGTACCGAAAAATTTCAACGTATATAAGAGCGTTGCCTTCTGTAGAAGACTCAGATTACGCAGCGCTTTACTCGGGGGATAAACCGAGTGATATTCACGTGTTGCCAGGCGCTGATCAAGCTTTCATAGACGAGTTCCTACACGCGCGTGTCACGTGGACGTATAAGAAGTGCGACAGTAATAATAACCTGGGTTCGGAAATCGTGCTCAGAATTAAGTCGCGCGATAAGAAGAAGGTTTTGGCACCGTATATACAGCACATATACAAGACGGTTGATGAGATTGAGCAGAGGAAAAAGGAGTTGAGAATTCACGTGAACTGTTCTTCTGGGTGGAGGTCTTTTCCCTTCGTTCATCCGTCATCGTTTGACAGTATCGTCCTAGACAATGATGTCAAGAACAGGGTGAAAAACGACCTCGACCAATACACGAAATCAAAGCAATACTATGATAAAATCGGTCGAGTTTGGAAGCGGAGTTACTTGCTTTACGGCGGGTCTGGTACAGGGAAGTCCAGCTTCGCAGCAGCGATGTCAAAGTACCTGTCGTACGACCTGTACGACCTCGACATCTCAAGGATCTCAGACGGGTCCAATCTAAAGACGCTCCTGCTACAAACGACACGAAAATCGGTGGTTTTGGTGGAGAATTTGGACATGCATTTGATGGGTAATTCAAGCAGTGTGAGTTTAAGTGAGGTAATGAATTTCATGGATGGTGTTGTATCAAGTTGTGGTGAGGAAAGGGTAATGATTTTTACCATGAACTGTAAAACCCAAATCGACCCGTTAATTCTACGGCCGGGTCGGGTCGATGTCCATATTTACTTCCCATTTTGTGACTTTAATGGGTTCAAGGCCTTGGCAAATAGTCACTTGGGTGTAAAAGAGCACAAGTTGTTTGGTGAAGTTGAAGAGTTATTAATCCAAGGTGGTCCAAGATCCATTAGTCACGCCGCAATTAGCGAGATAATGATATCGAATAGGACGTCAGCGTCTCGTGCAATTAAGTCGGTGATTAAGACGTTACGAAATAACGAGGGTGGCGAACGAGTGGAGGGTGATACAGGTGGGAGTGAAAGGGTAGCGGGTGATTCAGATGGGTCTGGGTCAGGAACTAACAGACGAGAGGGTAATATCGCCATGAGAGAAATTCAAAAATTGTATGGGATGATGAAATTGAGAAATAGTAGAAGGCAAGAGTCTATAGATTTGAGTAATGAAGTTTGTTAGTTTTTTTTTTTCATACATTTTTTTATAATCTTCAAAAACATTTCACTAGTGTAAGCATTTCTATCTTGTGTATTTTTTCATTTAAGATTGTAAATTGGTTAGTATATACGGAGTATGCATGTACAAATACGTTGCAAAATGGAACACCTTTGCGAGTAAGTCTATAATAACATGGTTTCACGCGTATATTTGTAGCATACATTGATTTATATTAGATAGATCTTCAATACACGAACAGCTGGTGTAGTCGTAAACTCGTAATAATGTCGAGAGTCTCTTCGTCCAAACAATACCTTAAGGTGGATCTTTCAAACAAGTCAAATTGAATGCTATATAAAAAAATCGATAACTATGAACCAGTTGAAGAACAGTGAATCTTTTAGTTTGGTAAACTGTATTCGACAATGTCACACAAGAACATAAACACGCGGTAGGAATGAACACTTATGATTGGGGACATCTATACAAAGGTAAAACGACTAAAAGCGAGCACACGCTTCAAGAGAAACAATCAGTAGATTTGATATAGAAATCGTTACCAGTCGTCCTTGACAATTTTGGACTTTTCAAAAATGAATTTACCTTCCTTGTACTTCTGCGATGATTCATAAGCACGCAAGTACTTCCACCCCAACACTTGGTGACAATCGTCGCAGGAGATATCAGCGACAGTGTGGAGACCAGTCATGAGCGGCCTGTCCTCTTTTGGCCCAACTTCGACGTTCATTGCGTGGGAAAATAAAAAAGCACGGCCGTTTCTTCCCTACAATAATGAAGAAATCATTTTGTGCTTCAACAATGTCACTTCAGTTTAACATAACGACAGACGCATGAGGATAATTGTGGAAATCACAAACATTTGAGAGCTGCGGGAGTATACTTGTTGTCGTTAAAAGCTTTTCGTTCAGTTGAAAAGCAAAGGATTGACACAAACAGCCTAAAATGAAAATGTACTCAATCACAAGACCTTCATTGATCACTAAACCGCTGTACGTACAGAAATACATCTTCTCGGAAAAGAAAAGGTAATGTCGTCCACAAATAGTCGAGACACCCAAGTAGACCGAGTACGTAAGGTGGTCCTTAATCTCAAGGTAAGAAGGAACAATAGTCTTAAAACCGCAAGGCTAGAAAGTGACTTTCCTAACCGATCATTCTGTGAATTCATAACATATCTGATTTTTCACCACGATTCATGATGTATCAAACAAAATGGCAGCTAATTTACCCTTTTGTTTCGATACAGAGTTGAGGAGGGAACATAGAGAACACGGAAAGAGGTAATTTTCCTTACAGACTTTCCTATGTTCCGAAATATTTGATTTACGTGGTCAGATGTTAAATGTATCGATCTATGTCTCTCTATTTCTCCAATGCAAGTTTACTAACCCAACAAAACGAAAATGCATCCCTCCCTTCCTTTTGCTCTCGCTACAAACCCGTTTAAATTTCTCCACCAAAAGCAAACAATGGGACTCAGCTACAAGTTTCCGACACCAAATTAACATCGATAAGCTAATAAAGTCGAGAAATTCTTAGGTACGCCAGGTGTACCACTTCATCGTACACCTCAACTAATACGAAAATCATAATTGTAACTTTGCAAGGTAGAATTTATGGAAGGCTAAGTAGTAAGTACGATAACGTGTTACACCCGGTAAACTTTATACTAAAAGTTTTTCGATCAAATCGACGAATTTCCATTTCAATTCAAATTGAATTATTTGTACCTGAAAAGACTTAGAAATGATATCATCATGAAGACAAACTTGATTTCTACAATTGTAGCAGCTGTATACTCTTGGACCACTCAATTCAGCCATCAAAACCCACTTAAATTAAAACCCTAAAAATCATTTAAAACAGAAAAAAATAAAATAATTAAGCAACAAATAGAATTTTACTATGTAATTAAACCCTATATGATTAAACAAAAAAGAAACAAACTTTAATTACCCAGAATTATGAAATAATTAAAATTAAAGCTTTAGATTTAATTAATTGAATTATTATATGTGATTAAAGCAAGAAAGAATCAAACTTTAGTTACCAAGAATGATGAACAATAAATCCCAGAAAAATTAATTAAAAAGTTTGCGTGTAAAAATAAACTAATCTTTTGGATAACAGTAATCCTTTATACACATTAAAAGATTCATGAACCCACAGAAATTAAATAATTGGGTAGGTTTGAAAAAGACGTAATTTTTTTACGGAAGTGTAATCAGTAAGAATACTGGGATTTTTTTTAATCAAAATTCAAGTGAAAAAAATGCAGAAAATTAAAAAAAAAAAAAAAAAAAAAAAAAGCCAAACCAAAAGTAATGAAACAACAGAAGTAGAGATTATCAAATGAAGGCTTCTAAATTGGTAAATAAAGAAATAGAAGTAAATAACCTGAGATAGTAATTAGTTTTGATTACTCTGAATAGAATAAAAAAAAAAAAAAAAAAAAAAAAATCCCCAGAAATTATTGATTGACTCAATTTAAAAGTCCACAGTTTGGAGAGAAAATAAGTGTGGAGGTTTAATCATATCATGTGTGGGTTTTGAGGCAAATGAAATGATTTGCAAAAGTTTAATGATAATAAATTAAAAAAATATTTTATTAATGAATTGATTTTGTTTATTGATTATTTCAATTTACGTTTTAACTACGTAGAGTGAATTCTCTGTCCCTTTCTATGTACCACACAAATAAGATTTTGACATATCAACAATATATATAATTAACTCGTATATATTTTAAAGTTAAATATGATAAGTTCATAAGAAAAATACAGTGGAACACAAAGTGAAACATAAAAGGGGTACAGATCCTCACTCCTCTATTTGTGGTTGATTTTTCAAATTGAAAGTGAAATACGAGTAATTTATACGTCTTATTAGAGAACAAATTTTACGAATAAATTAGAGTACATGTATTTATCCTTGTACGATTTAGTAATTTTTGCTCGATTAGTATTCACCAACGTGCTTTTGATATAATGATATTCGATGCAGTTTATGAACTATAAAATTGTACAAGTAACAGGTTGAAATAGATACCACATCGCATTTATGTTAATCGAATTGGATATGGATATAGTTTTGGTGGGTGGTGGAACTAGTATAACAACTCAATGATGTAGTAAATGTTATGAATGTTAAATGTAGTCGTAAAGATGGATTTTTACATCATAATCTTATTTTATCCCGATAATTTTTTAATATTCTAAAAACTATTAAAATTATCCTTTGATAGATAATTTCAAAAATATTGTTGAGTTAATTGTTTTAAGATAACTTTTTACTTTAATAAATACGGAGTACTCCGTAACATTGTGTGAATTACCATAAAATTAAGGGATATTTAAATTATCTTATCGACTTTGGCGGATTCTGCGTAGTGCACGTGTGTGAGGTTTGTTCACATACACTTTCTAAACAGTAAATATGTACGATATCCATTTGTGACGGAAAACTTGACGTTAAGTTTAAAGAAGAATCATCAATTATGAGTTTAGAGTCTGATTAAAGCGCATTATTCGCCGATTAAATCTTTATTATGTGTTGATTAATTAGTATAAATTTTGTTGATTAGAGTCTGAATAATAGCGTTTAATCGAGGAATAACGTGGTCTAAATGTACCCTAAACTCATAATTAATCTTCTTCCATAAAATTAACGCCGCCAAGTTTTCCGTCACAAACATATCGTACATATTCACAAAGCTTTGGGTACCATACGAACAAACCTCACACACGTGCACTACGCAGAATCCGCCAAATTTCGAGCACTTAAATATCCCTAAAATTAAATTTGAAGGACAAATGAGATGAGCGTAGCAAGTGTATGTTCCACCTAACGTACCCACCATAAATAGTAGAATTAATATAGATAATCAAGATAGAGTCGATACGAGTATGAAAATCCTATATTTACTATCTCCTTGCCAATGGTATTACTAATTTGACATTTCCTGCACGGCTAAATGACTACATTTCGATAATAACTTTGTACCAATGGAGCAAAACTTGAATAATTTTACACAAACTAAATAATGCAATAACAAAGGATATTTGTGTATATACATACAACTTTATTCATATACTTCGATATTACTAATACATTAAAAAAAATTACTTTATACTATCAATAGGTCTTGTTTCAGATTGTCTAACATGTTCGACATATTTTAATGCATAAAATATTTTAAAACACAAAATTCATCTAACACGTCAAACGATCTTATACAAACTTTTTAAGTAGTTTACAGTCCATAATTCTTATGAGGCTGACTTAACCATTTTAGCAAATTCAAGGATAAATTTGCCTTCTTTATAAGCTTGTCTTGGTTGATGGGCTTGAAAATACTTCCACCCTAAAACTTGACCGCATTTTGCGCAATATAACTGACCCACGGTGAAATCCCCTGTCAGAAATGTTTTTACTGTTTTTTCACCCACGGTAACATTCATTGTTTTACTAAACATTGCTGCTCTTCCTGATTTTGCCTGAAAATTAACCCAACTCCATGCAATTTTTTAGCTATATGAACATAAAATACGGTGTTCCAATTTGAAATCAAGACGATCTTTCATAAAAGTTATTACTGCGGAAAACATTCTATTTCATTTTATGAAATTGATTGTTTTCTATATGTAAATGTAGGTTTGATCAATTTAATTTGTGTTTTACAGAAAAACAAACAGTTTAAACTTATTTTTAAAACAGAAATGTAAACAAATAATTAAAACAGATTGAATAATCGATAATTGATAATCGATAAGTTAGAAACTAACCACGAAAGCCTTAGAAAGGAGGTCTTTGGAAAAGGCAATTGGATTCAAACAATTATTGCAACTATACACCTTGCTTTCAATACCATCATTCCATTGATTAGCCACCATTTTAATCCTATGCTAAGTAATTATTACCCGTATTATTAGTTAAATTAAAAGAGAACAATGGAAAATATAATGCGTTCACTACTATTTTTTGTTTTGTTATTTATTTATTTTTGGGTAGTTTTGAGTGTTTTGATTAAGCTAAAGATGGATTGAATAAAGTTTATATGAACCAAATGATGGTAGACTTATGTGTTGACTTTGACTTTATATGGTTATGAAAACCATTAGCGAAAATGCCAAATATTGGCATATTATACGGAGTAATCCACAAATTAACGGCACTGTATAATAGAATTATTATCTAGTATTGTTGTGAACACAAAATCTCATGTGAAACCGTCTCACAATAATTTTATTGTGAGAGGATCTCTCACAGAGTCACATGTAGAGATAGTTATTAGAAGTCTTTTCTTGATCTCTTTATCAAAGAGACCTACTCTATTGTGAAACCTCTTACGTTTAGTTGAATTTATTTAATAATAATACGTTTTGACATTTGAGAAAGTCTTCCCCCTCCCCCTCAAATAAAAAAAAAAAAAAAAAAAAAAAAAAAAAAAAAAAACCCACTAAATGTTGGCAAAAGGCTTATTACTGGGAGCCCACACAGCTCCACCTCTAGGCCCTAATGTGATAAGGGGTCGCAAGAGGACGTAGCTACTACGTTAAACCTGAGGCGAGGCTGGGGGAAGGGAAAAACTAGAGCATTTCATCACTCGAACCCCTAACCTCTAGGCCTTTACGGCTTAGCCTTTGAGACCTCAGGTCAAACCACTACGCCACGACCTCAGGGGTAAAAAAAAAACCACGGAGTAAATTGTTTACTCTGTCTTTCTTTTATTAGTGAATATATTTTTTTTTTCAATTTATCAGGTTCTTACCTTTTTATTTTCAAAATAAATTACAAGTACTCCGTAATACAATACTCGTATATAACTAAAATGGATTAAAGGAAAAAAAAATAATATCATTGGACATCAATGCATCATCAATCAAATAGGAGTCTTAAATATTTCTATCAATCTATCATAGTGACTTATCACCTACCGAGTATAGACTATGGTGTTCACTCACATGCATTTGAATTGTCTTTAAATATTGTACCGTATGATTGTATCTAATCCGATTTATTTTATTCTCCTAACAAAAACAAAATGAATAAAAGTTAATTCAAATTTACATTTAATTTATTTTTACATTTGGTGAAGGGGGAGTCAAGTTGATCATATCCAAATTGTACTCAATCAAACAAAAAAACATAATTATCTATTTTTTCCTAAATCAACTCAAACCCTAAACACCACCATCGATGCCGCCACTACTGCCAAACCCCACAAAGCTGCTAGCCAACACATCCAAACCACCCCACAACCATAAATTCTCACCCTCCCTGGGTAACTCCATCGCCGGCCTTTCAACCGCAGACGGTCATGTCATCACCATGACACAACTTGATACACCCTAAAATCCAAATGTAACCACCTTCACCCCCACGCAAGGTGGCCTAGCCGCACGACCCAACGTCACCCAACTGCCTTGCCCCCATAGTGACCCGGCCGCTTTACCCCCACTATGACCTAATCCAACCTTACCACCACTGTGACACAACCTTAAAATCACCTTAACCCAAGACTCCTTACAACCATCTTCGAACAAACGCTCTGCAACCACCACTGTGACCTAGAGCTCACGACCCACCCTACCTCACAACCCAGCCGATTACCCTAGCCGTTGACCATCAGGACCCAGCCCCAATATAATTAATCCAAATAAATAAACAAAATAAAGCATACTTATGAAAGGACAATAATTTAATTAACAAATTTTAAGAAATCGAGAAATTACTTGCATGTGTTCATATTTAGACCAATAGCAATAAATTCTACTCGTAAATAAAATTGATTAAATTTGAACGAGTTTAAGTTAATTTGACAGGTTCAGAAAAAAGACGAAATTTTATGATAGATAGATAGTAAATGAAAAAATTACACGAAAAAATACGATTGAGTAAACCCGAGCAATAAATAAAAAAAAGGCAAAATTATCAATTACAGCCTTATAAAAACACAAAATTAAAAATTACAACCTTATATAACATTTTTATTAAATTACAGCCAAATTTTTAACTTCAATCAAAAATTGCGGCCAAAGTGTATTTCCGGTGAAAAAAAAGTGAAGATGACCGATTTACCTTTAATTAATGATTACCTAATACTCTCCTATTCTATTTTATACTGTATTTCATTTTGATACTTAACCGTCCCCTTTTTTTACTCCCCTCTCTCTTTAATCTTTCCCCCTCTTTAACTCCTTTTTTACTCCACTCATCACTTCTCATCAACATCATCACTTCACCTTATTAAAAAAATGAAGTACTCTTTATCTTGAAGCCATGTAATCCTAATCAACATTCACAAAGCTTCTTCAACTTTTTTTTTTTTTTTTTTTTTTTTTTTTGGGTCCTCAGTTGTTGAAGGTATTGTGTTAACTTATAAACCTTATTTTTTTGTTGAATTTAAACCTTAATTTTGTGTTTTAAACTTTGTTATTGCATGTGATACATCAAAATCCCCAAATTAAATTTTCGCACTGGGTTATTAAGGGCCATGGATTTCCTCACAGTAATTGGACTGCTACATAAACATCTCTTCTCACCACCGTATCCAGATTGCGTACTCCCCTCCGACATTGATTTCAGAAACGACAAAAACGATTACAAACCCTAAATGACACCAAACTGTTATTACAAAGAAAAGATATGGGTAATCTGACATGAAACTCAACGACATTGCAATCAATACCTGCGAAATTTCCTACAAACGATAAAGCCGATCTTGAAAAGATTCAAACTTTATTTGAAAAATGAAGAGTGAAAAGAGGAAGATTGGTGAATTGAAATTTAAATGAAAATGGGTTCCAAAATTGGGTAATTATAAAGGAAGAAATGTTCAAGGGTATATTGGTCATAAATAAGCCAAATTCAGGTTATATTTTTGAATTTTGAAATATATCACACTTATGAACCAGCGCTCTCCGTTTTGGCTGCAATTTTTGAACGGAGTTAAAGATTTGGCTGTAATTTAAAAAAAACGTCATATAAGGCTGTAATTTTTAATTTTATGTTTTTATAAGACTGTAATTGATAATTTTGCCTACAAAAAATAAAAAAATAAAGACAAAACAACGGCAACAAAATAGTAGGTAGTAAAGTAACATTTGCTCTAAATAATTTTTGTCGCAAAATTCAGTGTCATGGGAGATTCGTACTACGGCTACACCAACCCAATGCTGCTGCAGCAGCAGCAGCAGCCGCCGGCCACCGCTGCCACCACCGCCGCCGCCGCCTCCGCCGTCTCCTCCGTCTCATTTGCCAGCAAACGCTCTCGTTCCGACTTCGGTACGTTCTCTTTTTCGCTAATTTAGGGTTTATGTTTTCGTATCGTTTTTAACCGCGAAATTGATTATTTCACTTGAATCACAGCTTATTTTTCCTTGGAATTTGTACGAAGTTTCGTTCTTTTTTTTTTTTGTTTGTTTTAGGGGTGAGTTTTATGTTTTTAGTTTTGATGATTGTTGATTTAGGGTTTCGGTTAAAGTCTGCTGTACAGTGATGGAGTTTTGCGTGATGATTGAATTGCTCGATTGAAAATTGTTTTCGATTTTGGTTAGTTGAGTTTGTCGAATGTTTCGTTGTTTATTCCGCTGTTTCTGGAGAAGAATTAAGTGAAATTGTTTGTTGTGTGAGTGAGGGTTTTAGTTGCAGGGCCAATTTGTTCGTCAAAGTTGCTCGTGAGTATGCGCACGCGCGCGAGGGTTTTAGGGTGCTTGTGTGTTTACAACATTGAACATCAAGCGTAACGACATTTGTTCTGCGCGCCAAATTGCTAGATATGTTGGTTTTAGAGGATAAATAATTTTCACCCAGAAAAGTCGATTGAGTTGTGGAACTTGCATTTCATTGTCGGCAAAGTTTGTCATAAAGTGTGATTATTTATACGTGACACTCCCTTTATTATTTACATGAAATGGGACGTTTACTTTTTGATGTTATAGCTTGACGGTAAATATATTATACGGAGTAAATATGAAACTAATATATGTAACCTGCATATGTTTGATGATTGCTGCTTCTACACCTTTGTTTCCAAATTTGTCATCGTTTTCGTAGTGGAGATGGATCTTGGGCGTAAACTTTCTGATTTGGTATCTTAATATTTTGATTTTGTAGATGCTTCCCCTGGACAAGACATGTCGGGTTATTATTCGCGGGAGGATGACAGGGCACCCCAACGGCAGATGACAGATGCTGACTCAATTAATCAGCTCTATAATTATTATCTACATAGTGGGGTAATGATCTTTAAGCTTATTTCTTGCTCTATTTGGGCCTTTCCTATTTACTTATGCATCTATGAAAATGATACAACAGCTATATTTGACGTTATCTGATAGACACGATTGTGATAAATTTCAGCAAAATCCGTATCAAGGGATGGAGTCTGGCAGGTTACATAGCTCTAGTCACCCAGTTGATGATTCTCGTATGGTTAGTGATTCTCGCTTTGGGAATGATCCTCGGTTCATGAATGATCCTCGCATGGGAAATGTAATGAATCCTGATATGTCTGTCAAAGGACATGGTCCTGACCTTGGATCGCGTATGGCGGAAGGGAATGATCCTCGGTTCATGAATGATCCTCGCATGGTAAATGTGATGAATCCTGGTATGTCTGTTAAAGGACATGGTCCTAACCTTGGATCGGGTATGGCGGAAGTTCCTCTCCCATCTGATGCTAGTAGCACAATCTACGTGGAGGGTTTACCACCAAACTGCACGCGGAGGGAAGTGGCGCGTATCCTTTTTCAGTTTTTTTCATGATGCTATCATTTTGATGACATCTTCTCTGAGTGTGTTGTTAGTTGTGTCCTGCACTCCTGCTTTCCTTCACTATTACTGGCAGACATCTTCCGACCTTTTGCAGGGTACAGGGAAGTCAGGCTTGTGACCAAGGAATCTAGACGTGTAAGTGGCCAATTATTTGTTCCAATAAATTTTGGTTTGGTATTCTTTTCATGAATGTGGTAGTCCTGATATCGTTTTTCTATCATGTTTAGCCTGGTGGTGACCCGCTTGTGCTGTGTTTTGTGGACTTTATGAGTCCATCACATGCTACAACCGCACTAAATTCCATTAATGGTGAGTTCTTCCAGGGAATTTTTGCTTGTGTACCAACTTTGTGTTACTTATTAGCCTCTTATCCCAGTTATTTACTACATATATGCATTAGTTTTGTGGCTCCCAATGTATTTGTATTTTGTATGTACATTGAGTGCCTGTTTGATCTTTCGTGCTGTATGTATAACGCTGTTGGAGAAGTATGCTGTTTTTCTAAGATAACTGATTTGCATAAGCACACAATTTTCAGTTTATTCACCAAATATTCTTAAAAGAAAGTTCTGAATGTTATTAATTGAAAATTTCATTAGTGGTCACAATTCCCAAATTCACGTGCCATGTATAACAGACAGTTGTAGACAGAAGGCATCATTCTGGGTTTAGGATGTGGGGTTGGTGGAGAGTACGGTACACAAGATAGAGCTTCAGATGACCTTGTTGTTGCTATATGGTACAGTCTGGTAGATCCTTGCTCATTAGATACCACCGAGGCCCTAGAGTGAGGGATATGCTTGCTTCTCTATATGCGCAGTTTACTTCAACTTTTCTTTATTTCGTGGTCACAAAATAGATTTCCAAGCCTGTTGATCCTGTTAGTAATTTTGTTTGGTTGAATTGCGCCTATGTTTTCGCCCCCCTCTCTCTTTTCTCCTTTTCTTTTTAAACTTTTTGAGGAGAAAAAATATCGTATGTTTACTTAGTCTGAAAATTCTATTTCGGTACCCTTGCGTGTTATGACACCAACTATAATCGCTGCCAAAATGAGCTTATTGTTTTTAGTGAGCTTGAGCAAACCGTCGTTCACTCCCGTACCCAGACAATGTTCAGCGCTTTCTTTATTGGTCACTGACGGCTACTGTCTAGTTGGTTTTACACTGTTGAATACTGTATAAGGATGACCACTTTATTAATTTTGGTTGAGAATGTTTTGAAATTAGATACCCTGTTGTGAGATTTTGGAATTTACTTTTGCCTCGTAAGTCGTAGATATGCCGAACAGCCTCCTGGTAGTTCAATATTTAGGAGTTTATTTCATCTATTATGTTTTACTGGAATACATATTGGTTTCTTCTTCGAGAAGGGGATTGGTCCTTCCACAGGCTGTGTGTGTTATGGATCTGAAAGGAAATTGAAATTGAACAGGCATTTATGGAATGTTGTGATTATTTGGAATATCTTCTCGTAATTTATCCAGTAATGTAATCATACTTTTCCTATTCACTTCGATGTATTAAGGTGGGTCCCTTTCACAATTACAGCCATGAATGTGTACCGCATTTTGAGTTTTTTTTTTTTTTTTTTTTTTTTTTTTTTTTTTTTTTTTAATTTTTTTTAATTTTTTTTTTTTTATGAAGCAGTTAGGAGTTTTTTCTGAAAAAGCCGAGTAGTTCAGTTTCAAATCTGCTTGCTTTACGCATGCCATAAGCTTTTCTACAGATACCTTCACCTCTTTGTACCCTTTATTTTGGAAGAAGGTTCAGTAACTTCTATTGCCGCAATTTTGCACTATTTTGCTTTTGGTATTTGGGTTAACCATGTTTAGATTTTGATTGCTTGACACTGGTAGGTGGTAACGTTGTCTCTAGGTCTTTAGTGTCGTTTGATTGATTGACTTCTCTTCTGGGTTACCATAATTTTTTCGATTGATACCTTCACGTCTTTGTACTCTTTCGTTTGGAAAAAGGGTTCTGTAATTTCTGTTGCCGTACTTGTGCACTATGTTGGTTTTGGTATTTGGGTTAACCATGTTTAAAATTTGAGTGCTTGACACTGGTAAGCGCGTAAGCGGTAGCCGGTAGGCCTTGTGTCTAGATCTTTAGTGTCGCTTGATTGCTTGACTTCTCATCTGGCTTGTTCTTCTTGGTTGGAGGATAGTCGGCCTCAATATTTCGCTAAGGATTGTTGGGCCGTGGACATATAGGGCTGATTTCTTCCCGGTTATATTATAAAGCATATTTAATCTGACAACTACTCGTTTTGGTCAGCATTTGTTGTGATTATGTTTTTGGCTAGAACTAATGTGATAACATACGTTTTTATAGCTCGTGGGTGATGATATCGAAATTCATGTAGACTGTAGAGATAGATCACGGTCGTTTTTGTGGCGCGAGTAAAGTTCAATTTTGCAGGTTATTTGTTCGACGAGACTGATCGCGTCTCGGCTCCTTTAAGGCTACAATACGCTCGTTTTCCTGGTGCAAGGTCAGGTGGAGGACGTCGAGGCAGACATTGAATAGTAATTCTTGCAGGTGATAAACGCCATTCTTGATTCACTAAAGCTAATAAATTACTCGCTGAATAGGTCGTAACCAAAACGAAAACTCTATTCGTTAAGTTATCGTACGACGTTTCTATGTAGGAACCCGCTCAAAATGGGAGGTTGCGATTGGGAACGATTCAAACCGTCTTTCTTTTGGAGAAGTGTGCGTAGATGTGTATTCTTTGGCTTTGTTAGGGCCAACGAAATGGGGCGGGTAACCTAGTTAGGGAATTTGAGGCTTGTATTGTTTCCTTGTGCTATTATGTAGTGCGAACTGTTTTCGTTAATCACGTATTCTCCTGAAGCGAGTCACGTTGAATGAATTTTTTCTTTGCTTCGACGATTTCGGATTTGTATGTTTGCTAGTGACGCCAATGTATATGCTGAGCTTGTAGTGATTGATTAAGGCTTTACTTCACCCCCTATTTTTATTTATTTTTGACATTGTTCAACTGCGTTTTCTTCTTGCTAACTCTTCAGCTGGAGATTGTTTATGGACGATGACGGTATTGGTTGTTAATTGTATTCTGCGCTGCGCATGTGACTTGAATTGTCGGAAAGTGGTAATCTCTTTTATTACTTCTGGTTATTATTTACCTAATACGGAGTAATTGTTTGTTGATGATGCTTTGTGATTCCACTTGAAAGCGAGGCCTCTGTTTTTGTGTTTATGATGTTAAAATGTGCTGTTTAACGACAATTCTCGTCTGGAATTTTGTCAGCCGCATAGATAAGTCTACATGTGTCTATTTACCTGATCGCCTCTAGTCTACAACGTTTCACGTGTGTATGCCTGATTTTACCTTGATGATAGGGAACGACGCGCTGTATATACATGTTTTTCTATTTGTTCGTGCTTGGAGTAGCTTGCTGGTTTTATCGAACGTTATTAGGGAATTTGTTTATTAGACAGGAGTCGCCTGCGTTATGTATTTTATGGTTACACCTTTTGGTTAACTTGTTTGCTGCATCCGTTTTCATTACGATTTGCTCTAGACCCAAAAAAAAACGTTACGGCTTGTACACGAGGCTAACCAGCGATTTGGTTTCGTAATAAAACTTGTGTAGTTAAGTTCTAGGAGTACTGTCGAATATGCATATAACAACTTTATAAAATGACTAAATAGTACTCCGTATTACGGAGTATTTTTTTTTTTTTTTTTTTTAAAAGTCGAATATACATAATTCACTTAAAATGGATGATGGGTTTATTTAGGCTCTGTTTGGGAAAACTAAATTTCAAAAGGTAAAATCAAAAGTGAAATTAAAAGTTTGGCTAAAAAAAGCTAAATTGAAAAGGTAATAAAATAACTAAATTTGAAAAAGTTTAAATTAAAATTATTTTACTGATTGGTAAACAACCTGAAAAGATAGCTTAAATAAAGTTAAATGACCAAAAAGGACATAGCTATTGATAGTTTTATTATTGATAATACATGTTGGTATTCTAATCGTATTCTTCCAAATTAAAGTATTTATTTCATCACAAATTTTCTTCATCTCCTGAGATGACTCATTTAGATTTTCGTTGTTTGTGCCATCATCATCAACTTCAAATCTTCGCCATCTATGTAGTGTGGGTACTTAGCAATATGAAAATAATACGATAAATGTCATCATACTCAAAATTGGTGTCGAGCGAAGACTATACAATGAAACAAAATACTACCAGCAACTTCTTCATCAGAAATTAGGGTTTAGGTTTTATAAATATTTTAGGAAATAGGTATGGAAATTAATATTTTAATTAATAGGATAAAAAAGAAAGGGAATAATAGTAAAAACTTATAACCAAATAAATTTATTTTTAATAAGCTACTGAAACTTTTATTTCAAATTTAGTGAAATAAGCTTCCATTAGTGAAATATTTTTCAGTCAGCCTTCACCAAACACTTCCAGTTAAAATAGGTAGCTGGAATTTTGGTCAAACAATTAATTTGGTCAAATAAAATTTGGTGAAAGTTCTGAACCAAACAAGTACTTTAATGCATAGTGTGAAAGAAAGAAATAGGTGCACATTTCAAAATTATGTGCGGTGCAGGATCATGTTTTGACTACCCGTAGTAGTGGTCTTGGAAGGTAGGTCTTAACCTACCTTTTGCATTAAAATATTATTTTTTTAACTCTTAATTTTCCCACCAAACCTACCTCTTATTTACCAACACAATAATACTAGGTCTAAACCTAGGTTCACATTATCTTATCAATATTTTTATCTACCTCATATTTAATATTCAATTAAACAAAATAATAAACTAATAAAAAAATATTGCAAATAAAGGTTTGGACCTAGGTCCAAAAAACTTGATTTTGGACCTAGGTGAAGAAAAAAACCAAAGTAGGTCCAAAATTATAATATTTTTTTAATCAAAAATGAGGTCTACACCTACCTCAATTTATCTACTACGGATGGTCGACGTCCTTGCAGATTCAATAGCTTATCTCTTTCATAAATTCACCGTTCGACGCAGAGTCGCAATCGTTTGACCCGTTCAATTTATATTTCGTTTAAAAGTATATATAATTTCTTCCTGTCGTCTTTTTTTGATAGTAACAATACGAAGTGAGTAATAAGTTGGACGCATATATTGAGGACGTTTTTGCCTAATGGTCAGGACGGAGGTACCCTGAGCATTAGGTTTTAGGTTTGAATTTTCCTCACCCGTTGTGATGGCTTCGTGCGTTTCTTAGACCTAAAAAAAAGTTATACACAAAATGAAACCGAGAATTCACGCTGAATAAGACGTACCTGAGTTCTATTTTAGACTTTGCGTCATCACTAACTTAGCTTTTTGGAAGTACCTATAGAATTCATTGCGTTACGGGACCATACTAAAAAGCTTGACCTAGTTCTATCATCAAAAGATTCCTCTATTTGTGACCAAAATATTCCATGACATTTATTATTGGTTTTCAATTTGATCCTAAAAATAGTTGTTATATAAAAAAATTTAAGATTTTGTAAGAATTCTTAACTCGATAGAAAACCGTAAAAATCTTAAATAAATACTTGTAGATTTTGAAGACTTGGTTGATACAAGTATTTCATATTTTTATTTGTATTTAGAAAGGTTATAATGTACGGAGTACATCATTTGTTAATGTTTTGTTCGTTAGCTTGCACTCTGATTAGAGTGAAAATGTGACAGGTTCTATTAAGTCTTGTGTGCAATGAATACTTACTCGTCTAATCGAAGAATTTTCAAAGTTAGTGAGTCGTTCTAAGAATTTTCAAAGTTAAGTGTGACATGTTCTATTAAGTCTTATTTTCGGAGTACTTTGTTAAGAGAAATCAAAAATATTATCCTTAACTTTTTCATATGCTGCCAAATGCTATATTCCAAAAATATCAAAATTAAAAATAATACGAGTAATAATATTAGTTTTATTTTTAAGTTTTCATGCAAGTTGAAATATCCCAAGGATTCTGTGTGAATCTAATTGTTTTATTGTCTATATCTATATTATTAAAACATAAAATACACTTTTTTTTTTTCTTTTTTTTTTTGGGAAGTGACCCGTAACTTTCAACCACCTTTATGAGTTCATGTCATCATGTGCATACTAACATGGAATAATAATAAAAAAAATTAAAATAATAATAATAATAGTAATAGTAATAATAATAAAGTATTTCGGCTCCCCACCAATTTCATGTAAACTTTTTTTTTTGTTTCTATTTTTTGTTGTTTGTTTACTTTTTTTTTTTTTTGTTTTTTTTTTGGTTTAGCGTAATACAAATTAAAATGTAGTCTGATTATCATCCAAAATCGGAGAAATAGACATCAATCAAAATTAATTATACTATTTTGAATCAAATTATTTTTTGTTGGATATATGCCTTGAATCTGTTAGTTGCCACTTCGAGTGACTATTCGGGGGTCCCGCTGACATTGGGTTAGGATTTTGTCTGGGCCTTAATTATGTCAAATCTGTATTAGGGTTAGAGAGTATTATATAACCTCTCTAACCCTCACCCTATTTTCATATGTTTATCCTACCGTCGGAAATCTGTAATCTGAAAACTCCTCTCAAATTAATAAAACTCTCTCCCTTCCACCCTGTGGACGTAGCTAACACGACGTTAGTGAACCACTCTTTCTTTGTTGTTCATTTTTCTCTTTTCTTCATGAATTATTGTTTAATATGACAATAAAAAAAAAAAAACAAATTACTGAAATAAAGTATAATAATTACTCCTAGTTTAGTTACCCTAAAACTCTAATCTAATTATCTAATTATATATATTAGTCACCAATATCCTATCTACTACTTCCTACAATTCTCAACAGAAAACAACCTATAAAACGTTCTAATGAAATCAAACAAAAACCCATAGGCCATAGCTAGAAAACACATTAGATTTACAGCAACAATGGAGGAAACAATGGACGAAACCGACTACGAATGCCCGATCAAACAAGTAGACGTGACCGTCCCTAAAACAGACGATCCTTCGATACGAGCTGTAACATTCCGGATGTGGGTCCTAGGGATCGCCTCATGTGTGATCCTATCATTCGTGAACCAATTCATGTGGTACAGAAATAACCCAATGCTGATATCGTCGATATCAGCCCAAATTGCTGTCGTGCCCATCGGCAGACTGATGGCCAAGACGTTGAGTAAGCGGGTTTTTTTCGAGGGTACCAGGTGGGCGTTTACGCTCAACCCGGGCCCGTTTAACGTGAAGGAGCATGTCCTGATTACGATTTTTGCGAATTCAGGGGCAGGGAACGTGTACGCTACGCATATTTTGAGCGCGGTTAAGCTTTATTATAAGCGCTCGCTTCCTCTTCTTCCTGCTGCCATTGTTATGCTCACTACTCAGGTTTTCGCTTCTCTTTTTTCTTATTTTTGTTTTTATGTTTAGTGTCGATGGAATAAAGTAAAATGGATCGCTCGTACGACGGTTTTTTTTTTGAAAACGGTTTGTATCGATAGCACATGGCTAAGGCTGCGTAGATACGGACTAGTTTATAAGCCTATTAATTGTACAGGTTAGCCCGAGCCAGCTATTAGGCCAGGCTTTTACCGGCCTACCAAATAAAGGGTCGGGCTTTGGCATTAGTTTTTTAGGGCTCGCCTTTTCAAGCCTCCGTTTTATTGTTTTTGATTGAATCAAAGGGTTCGGTTCATACCTAGATGTGGTCGACTCTACTCGTATAAGTAAAAATATTAGGACAATGTTATTTTTGCTATGATTAGGGTCGTTTGGTTCAGAACACGAGAATAGTTTCCAATTCAAGGCATTCTACTCCATCAAAATGATTTTAAGCTTTCATTTCTATTTAGGTAAAAGTTAAGTTAGGTGAACGTACCTTAGAGAATTAGACCGTCTTATATTAAGAAAAAGTTTGTATAATAAATGAAGCTTTAATAAAGGCGGTTTTCCTTGAATTTGTGGTAACATTACCTTAAATAATAGGGCAGTATTTTATTTAATACTCTTTCTGATTCATCTTATTTGTTAGTTGAATGATTTTTCAATTCTTATCATATCCTTTAAATGATACGGAGTATCTGATAAGAACCTAATGAATCGAATAAAGTAACCGTTTTTCCTGGTTGAAACATGCAGATATTGGGATTTGGATGGGCTGGTCTCTTTCGAAAATTTCTCGTAGAGCCGGCTGAAATGTGGTGGCCTATAAATCTTGTTCAAGTTTCCATTTTTAGGTATTTTTTTCTTTTATTGTCGTCACCTAATTCAATAGTTAAGTCGATAAAATTCTAAAATGTAATACTCGTGATCTAAATTTCAATTTATAACTTATAAGCGTACGACATCAAAGTCGCCTTTATCGCCTCTCTTACATAGGAAAACGTAAAAAAAAACGTATATTTTCTCGAATTAATTATACCATTGAAAACTTTAATTTTATGGTAAAAATATATATTTTCTCGAATTAATTAATCGCGTTTACTTGTTTATTATTTTAAGGGCTCTACATGAAAAGGAAAAGAGATTAAAAGGAGCAATAAACAGAACACAATTCTTCCTCATAGTTCTAGCAGCTGCAGCAGCATACTGTGTGTTACCAAGCTACTTATTTGGACTCGTCTCGAGTATTTCATGGGTGTGTTGGCTAGGACCAAAGTCGGTCCTAGTCAACCAGTTAGGCTCGGGCCAAATGGGCCTCGGGATTGGCTCCTTTGGGCTAGATTGGGCTGCCATCTCAACATACCTAGGAAGCCCATTGGCTAGCCCGTGGTTCGCGACAGCAAACATAGCTGTCGGATTTGCGTTCGTTTTGTATGTCATGGTGCCCTTGTTTTACTGGAACGGTTTGTACAAGTCGAAGATGTTTCCGATATATTCGCAGGGTCTTTTTATGGGTAATGGGTCGAGGTACCATGTCGAGAGTATTACTACTCCGCACTTCGAGTTGGATAAGGTTGCGTATGCTAAGGACGGTCCTATATATCTCAGTACAATGTTTGCGGTGACTTATGGTCTCGGGTTTGCTGCTCTTTCCTCGACACTGGCTCATGTCCTGATTTTTCACGGACGGTAAGATTCGTCGTTCAGTCTCATGTTTTTCTAAAGTTATCTAAAGTTTAGTATGGAGTATTTCGTAAACAGTCTTTTTTCTCAAAATTTTATCTAGTTATTTGACGTTTGCTGAAGTGTTTGATAAGTATTTAATGGTGTAGAGAAATATGGCAACAAATGCGAGGGGCTTTCGGAAAGAAAAGGAAAATGGACATACACGCAAAGCTAATGAGCGTGTACGATCAAGTCCCGACATGGTGGTTCCATGTAGTTCTCTTAGCGAGCATTGCACTGTCTATATTTGCGTGCGAGTACTACAAGGAGTCGCTTCAGTTGCCGTGGTGGGGTGTCCTCTTTGCCTGCGCAATCGCCTTCTTGTTCACGCTTCCTGTCGGAATCATCCAAGCCACAACAAATCTGGTAAATATATACTCATAAAAACTCAGATTTATTCAGTCATCTGTTGCACTGTCTTTAGGCACCGACTAACTGTATCGTCTCTCGACTTTTAATGTGTACAGCAACCAGGTTTGAATGTCATCACGGAGTACATTATTGGGTACGTGTATCCCGGAAGACCGGTTGCAAATATGTGTTTTAAGGTTTACGGCTACATCAGCATGAATCAAGCCTTAACCTTGACAGGTGACTTTAAGCTCGGTCATTACATGAAAATTCCTCCTCGATCGATGTTTATGGCTCAGGTAATTCGTCTTTTATTCAATCTCGTCAATTTTAGCCAAAAACTCGACCTAAACAATTCTACCCTACAAAAATTGAAAAATATAGCGTTTATTGTAAAGAGGTCATACAAAAGACGAAGGCTCCGTTCTTTTCAGCTTAATTCAACTTCTACAAATTCAACTCAGTTGTTATAAGTTTAGTTCCGACATTACAAGAAAAAATAACACTAAAAAAATTAACTTCAGCTCCTATAAGTTTAGCTAAGATCCTATAAGCCGAAAAGAACAGTCGAACAGGGTTTAATCACAACTGTTGTTTCAGATTGTAGGCGCAATTCTATCAGTAGTGGTGTACACCGCCACAGCATGGTGGATGATGCATTCAATCCCACATCTCTGCGACTTATCCGAGTTACCACTAAACAGCCCATGGACCTGCAAAATGGACACCACCTTCTACGACGCTTCAGTCATATGGGGTCTCGTGGGACCACGTAGGATCTTTGGAGATCTCGGGTACTACTCGAAAATAAACTGGTTCTTCCTAGTGGGTGCAACCGCGCCCTGCCTAGTGTGGCTAGCTATACGGGCATTCCCAAACCAAAAATGGATCGGGTCCGTAAACATGCCCGTCATATTTGGGGCAATAATGATGATGCCCCCGGCTAGTCCCGTGAACTTCATTAGTTGGATCATTGTGGCGTTCATCTCGGGTTTTGTCGTGTTTCGGTATCGTCCACGGTGGTGGGAACGCTACAATTATATACTGTCGGGAGGGCTCGACGCGGGGACCGCGTTTATGACGATATTGGTATTTTTTAGTTTGCAGTATGTGAATAATATAGGGCTAAATTGGTGGGGAAATCAAATGGATGATGTTAATTGTAGCTTGGCACATTGCCCTACTGCCAAAGGTGTTGTGGTTGATGGTTGCCCTGTTTTTTAATGTTAAAAAAAATCCCTAATATATTTCTTTTTTTATATTTTTTAAATAGCAAGTTTTATTTTTCTAGGTTATAATTTTATGTAATTTGAATTACGAATGTAATTTGTACATAACATCTATTTTCAGCGAAATTATAAAAATGCTTGTTTATTAAGTACGCCGTACGTAATTTCAGACACTCGGAGAGTCTCTAGCATTCCACACGCATATCAATGTCTTCAACTTCTTAAAGAGCTTTGTTCAGAACCGTAAATCTCGTTAAAAAAACAGTTTTACTCATACGAATTTATAGAGACCATCAAAGTTATAACCATCGTTTATGTCAATGGGATATAAACATTTGACAAAGTATTTGTATTCATACAACCGTCAGACTTTTCGTGCAAGTCATAGAATGATATGGCGTAGTAGTAAAGCCTAATTACAAGAAAACGAAAAAAATAGGGTTATCGCTAGATAACTTAATGACTGATGAGCAAAAAAACCGGCAAAGAAAAGACTACATTCTTGAACCAGAAGTAATTTATCGAATATGGATGTAAAAAAAAAAAAAAAAAAACTTACATAATACTCGGATTTTTTTTTCAACAAATACCTTCAACGTTTCATGCGAGAACGTGTTCATATCTTGCCTCATTTTCTGCCGTGTTGGTTAAATGGAGAGGACTGCGGAGAAGAAAGAATTCTTTACCTGTCTTGATTATCAGCTTGGAGATTATATATTTGGGAAACAACGAGCTTTGAAAGCTCGTTTATTGCACTTTGGACAGGGTATTCTTCTCCATCACTCTGTGACGCTAGCCTCGAATATTCATAAGCAGCCGCTGTTGTCTTCTTCGATGTTAGGAGAGCTTTCTCCAAATCGCTTTGCGCCAGCAGCCTAGGAGACTGAATGTCAAGCGCACAAACATCAGTGGGAGAAGTTGCAATCAATAGACACTTCAAAGGAAAAAAAAAAAAAAAATTGTGTTTTGAGTGAACAAAAACTGTATAACAACTGCGCAGTTGAGACCGTTGTCTGCGTCCATAGTCTCCTTGTTGTTACCATTATTGGTTAAAATGTGACTACTTCAGGAGAATTTAGAATGGTCAGAATAACTGTTAAAGTGGTCACCTTTCATTCACAAAATTATACTACATTTTACGTGTTAAATAGTCACCGTAAGCGTTATAGTAATCACTACGTACTGCGTCTTGCCTAAGCAGTTGTAAGTTACACCTATCACAGACCTCATTCTTTAAATGTAGGCGAAATTGCAAATAACTACCTTTTAAAACCACTTTTTTTCAAATAACTACCTTTTATAATTTTTTTTTCAAATCACTACCTTAAAACGTATTTTTGTTTTCAAATCAATACCAGTTCCCCGGAAAACGTCATATTTTATCAAATTCCGACCACTTTGAAAATTTTTGTTGCCTTTTATTTGAAACACCCATGTCAAATACCCATTCTACCCTTCTACCCTTTTCTAACCTTTCTTCCTCTATTTAACTTAACCTCTTCATTTCATCCTCTTTACCTCTTTACCTAAAATTTCTTCCATTGTTTTTAATTTTTTCTCTCATATTATTCAATCAAACAATGATTCTTTCACTTTTCAGCACTTTCCATCCTTATTTTTTTGAGTTAAATGAGATTTCCGGGGAACTGGTATTGATTTGAAAACAAAAATACGTTTTAAGGTAGTGATTTGAAAAAAAAATTATAAAAGGTAGTTATTTGAAAAAAAGTGGTTTTAAAAGGTAGTTATTTGCAATTTCGCCTTAAATGTAAGTTTTAAGTATTAGAGAGTACGTCTCTTGACCGTCTCACATATAAGACAAGAGAACGTAAGACACTCTATCCTTAACCAGTAATGAAGCAACATGGAGTTTTCGTCAACAAGGGAAATGCGAAGGGAAAAAGAATAAATAACGTAAAGAATATTGCCTACCTGGTACGGCTTCCCACTCTTTTCGGCATCCAGTAGCTCTCTGATCGGAAGATACGCAGCCGTTTTGCAAAGATCCACCAAATCAGAACCCGTACATCCTTCACACAAACTAGCAAGGTAGTTGTAGTTGATGTTTTCCTCAACCCTTTCGCCCTTTAACGTAACCTTCAATATTGCTGCTCTCTCCTTGCGGTCAGGTATTCCGATCTCAAACGACTGTGAAAACCGGCGGAGGATAGCCTCGTCGAGCTCTGACGGACGATTTGTCGCAGCGAGAACCATCACTCTAGCATGCTCTACAAAACGACATCATCTGTAAGGTAACAAAATGTGTTTAACTTAACAGCATAAAAAAGGACATTAGAATTAACCGTCTTACGATCAGTTGTAAAACCATCCCACAGAGACATAAATTCTGTCTTCATGTTGCTCATAGCCTCGTGATCAGAATTTCTACGCTGTCCCAAAAAGCTATCAACCTCGTCAATGAATATAATGGCAGGCTGTAGTTTGTGAGCCAAGCTAAATACAGCAGCAACTGTCAAATTTTGAACAAGCGTCAGCAACTACTGCGTAGCTACCCTTTTAACTTTTAAGAGAAGACGGTAATAAATCAATGCTAAAACGTTTTCGTGAGTGTGTTAAACACAGGCTCGCATCATACATCACAATCAAGAATCCTCTCAGCTGTTATTACGTGTCAAATCATCACGACTTGTAAGTTATAACCTCACAGAGAGGATGACAAAACTGTAGTCTCGATACGGGTTCTCCACACAATTCAAACAACTGTGTGTTTCTATTGTTCCATTGTAGCATTTTATAAATTTAAATTAACCAGAACAGGTCCACTACTAATTAATAACTCTATGATAGACTTACCGAGTTTCTGGGCATCGCCGAACCATTTGCTCATTAAATTTGAAACTTTGACATTAATGAAGACTGCGCCAGATTCTTTAGCGATAGCTTTGGCAAGCATGGTCTTCCCGGTGCCCGGAGGACCGTACAAAAGAACCCCCTTCTGCGGACCAAGCAATTTCCCGTGAGAAAAAAGCTCGGGCCTTTTCAGGGGAAGAATCACCAATTCAAACAGTGCATGCTTGATGTTTTCTAGACCACCAATAGATCCGAACTCTACTTCAATGTGGTCAGGATTTATTACATCACATGCTATTACATCCTGTAGAAATATCGAGCATTAAGCGTACACCTCCCATCAAAATAACTATTCCATGTCGCAAAAAAAAAAAAAAAAAAAAAAGGCTACCAAAGCAGACACCAGGTACGAGTATATGACAAACGGGGTACGAGGATATAATATAGATATGCTCCGTAAATATGCAGCTTTAGGTACAACATCCGTTCTATTTATAGGTCTGAACAAAATACGCCTTATTCATCGTACCAAAAACAATAGCGAAAATACAAACACTGCAGGAAACACAAAAGATAGCATAATTGCTAATTCGTAATCTATATCTTGGTAGACGAGTAATTAATGTCTTCACAGAAATGAAGGCTTAAAGAGAAAGTAGAGATTAGCATTTGTTGGAAACATAAACCACATGGAATATGGTTTTAAAATTGCCATATCGAGATCTTCTGTGGTAGCATGGTGCTTAGCTGAAACCAAATCAGCTAAAGAAAACCCCAATGGCTCCATAACTAATGCTTCAATGGTCTACGATAATTCTAAGATAAGGGGAAAATCCAAAGTTAACCGCTTAACTCAGTAAGGTCTTAATATTGACATAAAACATTGTCGTAATTCCTAAAGCACATAGACCATTGACAAAAGGATTTGCTCAGCCTTACAAGGTCTAGTACCATTCTCCTATATCCATCTCTCTTTACTAGGCCCAAGTTCACCTCCAAAAAAAGAAATTGAAACACAAAAAACAATAGAAAACAAGAAGATTTAAACACATTCCATTCAACATTGTTTGGAACATATATTAAGAGGAAAGGAACGGGAATGGAGGTAGAAATATTGCAAGAGTTCTTTTGTTTAAATGTTTTATTATGTTGGGAGTATTTTCATTGTTCAGAAGGCGGGGCAGAGATCTCCTCCACTTCCAACTCCTCCGCCTTTACGATCAAAACACGGAAATTTGCATCCCTCACTCACTTTCCCTCCCTTCGCTTCCCACCCCATCACATATAGACATCTAAATACAAGGTAATGGCTTAAGAGTTCAGGTGAAGACAAACATTGACCAAATCGACAAATGTCCAACCTATCGACAATTTGGCTTATAAAGTTTAATTGAACTCACAATTAATACAAAACTGCGTCATTTATGCTAAAACACATAATCATCACAACCAAAACCCTCTCTAGTAACCCTACACACCAATAAACCCGAATCTCAATCAACGATATTAACTCAGAATTCAAACTACCCAGACAGCAAAACAATCAACGCTACCAACACAAATCGAGAATCAACAAAACTAATCCTAAATCACAGCTCCCCCAGAAAAAATAACAGCAATTGCAGCAACAAAAGATTAAACCTTCAAAATGATAATATCAATCTACTAAATTCGCCCTAAACACGAGTACCTAAAATGGAAACAACAATTGTAGCAACAAAAGATTAATCATTTTCGAACAATAACATCCATCAATTAAACTAAATTAACCCAAAATCAAAAACTGCCCAGAAAAACAAAAACAACTATACCAACAAAAAGACTAATCCTTCGAAACAATCATCTCAAATCAACCCGAAATCAAAAATCAAAAATACCCAGACAACTAAATAACAATACTACTAACAAAAGATTAAACCTTGTACAGCAATATCAATCAGCTAAATTAACCCAAAATCCAAACTACCCAGACAAACAAAATCAATCATTTTTCAAAAAGCAATATCAATCAGCTAAATTAAGCAAAAACAAAAATCAAATAACCCAGAAAAACCTAACAATTATTACAACAAAAGATTAAACCTTTACCTCATAAGGATCAGTTTGAACAAGAGGACGACCTAAACGTTTGGCGATTTGTTTTTTATGTTCGAGAGCTTTTTTGGAGGAATCATGATTTGGGTCTAATTGTTTAAGACCAATTACCAAAACCAAACAACTAAGTGCTGCACTTGCTGCGTACAACACCAATTGTTGTACAAATCCTGTTTCTGTGTTCCCCATTTTGCTGCAATTTGGGTCAAATTAGGGTTTTGTTTGACAAAATTAATTTGGGGGAAAACCAAAAAAAAAAAGATGAAGTTTTGGGTGTTTGTTCTTCTTGGAAGAGAAGAAAATGAATTTGGCGTACAGACTAACACGGTCGTGTTGATACCATTTTTGTCCGATGAATTCCGGTGAGATGACTTTTAGGTTCGAGAAAAGTCTGAAATTGAAAATACAGCTGAATTAATAAAAAAATATTTAAAGTAATAAATTGATTGATAATTAATTATTTTAAATTTAAAAATAAGGTAAATTTAAATTTAAAAATAAGGTAAATTTAAATGGAGAAAATATTTTTAAATTAATTGAAAATATAGCTGAATTAATAAAAAAAATATTTAAAGAAATAAATTGATTGATAATTAATTATTTAAATTTAAAAATAAGGTAAATTTAAATTTAAATGGAAAAATTATTTTTAAATTGATTGAAAATGTAACTGAATTAATAAAAAATATTTAAAGTAATAAATTGATTGATAATTAATTATTTAAATATTTCATGATTAATAATTAATTATTTAAATTTTTAAATAAAATAAGTTAAAAATCGTAAATAACAAATTCAAAATAATACGAGAAGTGTTATACGTGTTACTGCTTTTCAATTTATATTGAAATAGTAAAAGATATTTTTGTCTTTTCACAATGAATTTGATGAGATGAATTTCACATATTGTGACCGATGGCATATTTTCTAAGGAGTATGATTTTATTTGATACTCTCTTCATCTCAATATAATTAATGACTCCTTCCCATTAAAATTTTTCTAAAAATAAGTGCTCATTTTCTATTTATATTAAGTTTTAACAAACAGTAAGTCTCCTGTGAGACATGTCTTACATTAAATTAATGTAAAACTAAAGTACAAATTGCAATTTAAAAGGTACAAAAATAAACAAAAAATATACAAAAGTTACTTATAAGGGTACTATAGAAAATTTAGTAATACTAATCATAATTATTTAAAAAATGGTACAAAACTTATATAATCTAGTACAAATAAGTCGACTTACAATAATTTATTGTAAGGCTCGACTTACGCAAGAATTTGTGTTTAACAAATGATTTTTAAAGTTTTTTTCATTTTTCATTACCATTTGTTAAATCCTCCTAAAATATAAAAGGGACACTTGTTTTGGGATAGAATAAGTAAATCATATTATAATGTGCAACTATATATATGACTCAAACACAGAATGATATGATATTATTGAAAATTATAAAAAAATTAACATATTTATTATACTCATAAACAATAAATTATTATTATTTATTTTATAGAAAGATAAAGAGTGAATTATGTCATATAATGTTATGAAGTTTGTTTACATAATAAAATGATCAAATTATTCTCATAATTTTATTCTTCAAAAAAAAAATATTATAATAAAGCATCACAATTATTTACTCTTAATAAGGTGACTAAAGTAAGTTGGAATATCACAATGGAATAAATAGATAAAGGGACATAGTAATAATCAATAAATTGTCTTATAAGTTATAATATTCGATTGATGATCGTGTACAACAGAAATGTTTACAAATGAACCAAAAAAAGAATGAAACAAAGAAACAAAATTGTTTACAAATCAAATCACCAAAAATTTAATTCTAATTGTGTAAATACAACTACCAAAAATGTATTCCAAGAGCTTCAAAAAAAGAAAATGCATTTTAAATTTTGAGATGTCACACTGATATTGTTATATGAACTCATAAACATAAAATAGTTACTTTTTTGTTTTTGTTTTTATGGTCCATTAAATTTCTTGACACTTTCAATTTATAAATAACGTTCATTTATTTGTTTACATTTCATTTGAAATAAATTTGATAAGAATTCAAATTAAGATTATGCCTCACCCACTTCCCTAACCAGTCCAAAAAATTGTTCCACTTTGCGCAGCTCTCGGGCCTAAAAGCAAACCCGGCAAAAACAGAAATCTATATTGGGGGAGTATCAGATCAGGTACGGAAACGCATACTAGATGACTCTGGTTTCAGTGAAGGGGTTTTCCCTTTCCGTTACTTGGGGCTTCCTCTTGCTACTGTGAACTTGAAGTCAGACATGTATAGGGGGTTAATAGACAGAGTCAGACGGCATGTACTGAACTGGGCTAATACCAGCCTCACCTATGCAGGTAGAATTCAGATAATTAACTCTATATTTTTTGGTATGGAGAATTTCTGGTGTGCTGCTGTCCTACTTCCAAAAGGAGCAATGAAGCGATTAATTAAACTTTGTAAAGATTTCCTTTGGAGCGTTGATGAGGGGAAAAGGAGGTTCACCTTCCTTAGTTGGAAAGCAATCTGTCATCCGAAAAGGGAAGGAGGTTTTGGCATCAAAGAAATTTTGTCTTGGAACAAGGCTCTTATAAGTCGGTTTCTGTTGGGGCTCGAAATAGGGAGCACAGGTATTTGGTATTCATGGCTACGAAGCTACAAATTGCGGTCTTCCAATCTCTGGTCAGTCATGGCAGCTGAGACAGATTCTGAGGCATGGAAGGACATATTGAGTGTGCGAAACGAGCTTGTTCAGCAGGCAGGTAGTGTGGACCAAGCACGGACGCTGCTACATGAATGGAAAGGTAGTGTTTCTTTTGCCTATGACTTTTTCAGACACTGTAATCCTACAGTCAACTGGTCCTCTGTTGTTTGGAGTTCAATTAATGTCCCCAAACATCGGGTTATTGGCTCTTTAGCTATGCAAGGGAAACTACCTACGGTTGACAATCTATGTCGACGGGGGCTGCTTCTGGTCAATCATTGTGTGCTTTGTAAGAAGGCGGCTGAAACCCATGACCATCTTTTCTTTGAGTGTGAAATATCAAGGAATTTGGTCCAGTCACTTTTCAGTTGGATGGGTTTTCGACGACGAGTAAGGAGTCTTCGATTTGAAATCAAATATCTGGTGCATATGACTCGGACTGGGAAATGGAGGGCTTGGTGGTTTGGGTGCACTTTGATTGCGGCCATTTATCACTTGTGGATTGAGCGGAACAGACGCATCTTTGAGGATGAATCGAGATCTTTAGATTGTATTCTGAAACTGATTAAGTCGGATGTTTGTATCCGAATGTTAAACAACGTACGTGAGGACGAGAGTATTGTTGTAAATGCCCTAAACGGGAACTGATGTACGCCTCTTGATGGTTGAATGAAAATTGCGCTGACTTCTTCCAAAAAAAAATTATAAAAACAATAATCAATAAACTACAAATATATATTTATTCAATTTCAATCAGTTATATACATTTATTTTTCGGACATTATTATAAGTGATAAAAATGGTCAATGTATTTTTAAATATATAACATAAAAGATAGTCATGTGAGATTTTATTTAAATTATCTTAACGAGTGCATTATGAATATCAAATTTTTATAAATTTTTGATACTATGTAACTAAAGATATGAACAAAACAGAACATGCGTGTATAGTCAGTCAATTGGGATGAAAGAATTATATATTTCCAATTTAACAAAATTTATTGGAGTAAGGCCATGTGTTTTTTGGCTTAACATTAACTCCTACAGTTTCGGCTCAACTCCTATAAATTCAATTCTGAGTCTCTGACACAGTAAACAATAATTTGCACCACAAAATAAATTACTTTAACTCTTATAAATTCAACTCAACTCTTACAAATTTACTTTCTATTAACCAAAGAAAACATGTTCTTTCCAGCTCAATTTCAGTTCTTATAAGTTCAGTTCAGCTGTTATAATTTCAACTCGGCTCCTATAAGTTCAGCTCTGACATTACAAGCACAAATTTACACACAAAAAAAATAAGTTCAATTTTTATAAGCCGAAAAGAACAAGTCCTAATTATCCGAAAAGTCAACTAAAAAAGTTGCCAACCACTTCCTACTATTTTATTACCAACACACAATATAAATACCAAAATGTGACACAATTTCTCCACTACTCTCAAAATTTGTCTTGCAAAAAAGTGGTTGGTGTTGGTGGTGAACACAAGCACTTACTAAAACCCATCACTTTTCAAACACATTCCTCTGTTTTTCTTCTTTCTTCTTCCTTGTAAGTAACGATTTCCTGCCCTTTGATAGATCTCTCTTCAAAATTCAATCTTTCTTTTAATTTCTGCTTTTTACTGCATTTTTATCATCTGGGTTAATGTTTGATTGTATTTTTAATTACTCATTTATTTTAATTTTTGTATGAATTTCAGCAGAAAAATGTCAGAAGATCGTAAAGTTCTCACCTTTGAAGATGTTTCAAAGCACAACACTTCTAAGGATTGCTGGCTAATTATTTCTGGAAAGGTTAAGAGAATTAGATCTTCCATTCTTCCCCCTTTTTTCGAGATTTACTTTC
Source organism: Dianthus caryophyllus (assembly GCA_023091065.1). NCBI lineage: Eukaryota > Viridiplantae > Streptophyta > Magnoliopsida > Caryophyllales > Caryophyllaceae > Dianthus > Dianthus caryophyllus. Next base: position 3,828,461 of record CM041518.1, read on the forward strand.
TCTGTCTCCGTCAATTGTTATCTATGTTTGAAATTTCCCGAATTTTCGCATTTATTATTTTGTCCATAAATTTAATTTGATGCAGTACTTAATTTTCTATTGAATGCTATTTACTCGAAAAATTATAGCTTGATTTTTTATTTTGTTTTTCTATTTTGTTTGAATCAATGATGATTATTGATTTGTCACTTGATTGTCAAACCTTTTGGGTATATCAGTGTATGTGTGCTCCTATGCCATCTGATCTCCTGAAATTTGTTAATCGGTCCCGAAAATCCCTTCAAAACTAAGACTTTTTGAATGGGCTATCGAGTTTGGATCAGATCAGTTCGTGTCGAGTTTTTATAATTCGGGATCAGGTATTCAGTAATCAGTATTCCAACTGTGTTTCTCGTAGAAGTCGTGATATGTGTGCAGTAGTGGATGTATGTCGTAGCGTACAGGTCCCTTAGATCTCTCTCTGTGTAGTGTAAGATGTCGTCCATATCTCGTTCATTCCATAGATTTGGCCAGCTTCGAGAAATTGTGTGCTTGGTAAACCCCTGCAGCAGTGTCTGTACTTCTGCTATTTCTGATCGTCGATCTCATTTTGCACTGTGTGATCTGTTCAGGTGTATGATGTAACTCCATTCATGGAAGATCACCCCGGTGGTGACGAAGTTCTTCTCTCTGCAACTGGTGCGTGCTACTCCGTATTATCTTTGTCATTCGACAATCGTTTTATGTAGTTCTTTTTTTTTTTTTTTATGTTCTCACCTGAGCGTCTTACAAGCTCTCTGCTGGACATTGTAGGCAAAGATGCAACGAACGATTTTGAAGATGTTGGACACAGTGACGGCGCCAGAGACGAGATGAAGAAATTCTACATCGGAGAAGTCGACGTGTCAACCGTCCCATTGAAGCGTACCTATATACCACCTCAGCAAGCCCATTACAATCACGACAAGACTTCCGAGTTCATCATCAAGATCCTGCAGTTCCTTGTGCCGATTCTTATCCTAGGGTTAGCGTTTGCGGTGCGTCACTACACCAAGAAGGATTAGTGAATCACTGTCCTATTATAAACATGTCTCTTGTGTTAAATGAATTGTTAGTGTCAGTCAGTTTACATCTTTCATAGAACTGAATAGTCGGTCGTGCATTGTCGTCTGAGAGTTTTTATGTTTTAGCTTATTTCATCCCATTTTTCGGAGATATCTGTCATACTACATACCAAACATAAAAGTCCTCGCCGAGGGCATTTTGATGACTTACATTTATGTGATTGTCGGTTAACTTGCAAAATTAACCATGCTCGAAAATTACTTGATTAGATACACAACCGAAATGACTAATTCACAACAAAATCGTGACGTATATCAGGACCAACTTGAACTCCAAGTGCAACATTTAAACATAATATTTTCGGATTTTAACTCTAAAGAACTGAACAAATTGTAAGATTTTTGTCATTTCCATTTTTTTTCTGAATTAATAACGTTGGGCTTAAGCCTTGCAGTATCCAACATTCAGAAACCTTACAACGCAAGATACAAGAATGATCGATCAACCGTAAAGTGAGTTTCATCATCTTCAGCCGAATGGTTCCGAGCTCCCCTTGAAGCACCGACACAAAACTCCCTTTCTGTGCACACCTACAGTCAACAGAAAACTCAAAAGTGATACCAAACAAGCACCGAGATTGTTGTTACAAACTACGTAAATAGTCCCAAACTATGACACGGCCTGTTCTATGAAATGATAAATAACATTCAGTCTCAAAAACGAATGTTCACACCAGTAAATATCAATATACGAGACTTGAAGACTGTATCCTAAAAAAGAGGATACCAGCGCAATGGACACGCCAAGTTTTTAAATAAAAAAGAATATTCATGAGTTTACATATTTAGAATATTAAGATTTTAAATCATATTAATGAACGAACTGGAAGGTTTATACATAATCTCATCTTCTACATTTGTCATGCAAAGCCTCCCTCAATTTTGTAGCCGAAGTGTCAAACTGATAAGGACCCAATTACCAGTTACATACCATTTCCTCGATTGCCGTGATACATACCATAATGTCCCAAAAGTGAGCGGTAGAGGTAACATTGATCGCAATTACTTTGAGATTTTGTGGAGATTAGGCAAACAGCTTACAGGTATCAACTCTTGCTCAAACGCACTTCCGGGACTGCTTCAAAAGTTGATCTAAGCACAGCAATCAGAAAGCACAGTACAGGAATTTGTTCCGAAGCACGAAGTATCAGAAAGGTCCATCGATCTTGTCATGAAGCGTTATCACCAAATCATGAGCATCATCCAAGAGTTTCCAGACGTCAAGTTGACCTGCCATGTTGTTGCATTCCCGCAGGATTTCGTCCATGCTACTATACTTCTCAATGATCTGTTTTCGTCTCTGTAACACAGAAGCAGCGATGGCATATAACAATAGATCCTCTGTTGGAGGCGCACGTTGTCTTATCCTGCTCCATGTGAATTTCTCGATTCCAGCCCTCAGTGCAGTCTGATCAGTCCACATGACCTCCCAAAGACAGAGCGTCTGCTCGAAACTCAACTCTCTTCTAAACAGGACAACCACCATCCTATACACAAAGAAACAATCCTCTGCCTGCATCTTCACCAAATGCTTGTAAAGGTGAGAGTCCTTGTACTTAATTATCTTTCCGACGGTCGTAAGTTGCCTTCGGATTCCGACCTCATCGAGCCTGAAGTTATGACGGGCTTTCTTCATGAATCCCACAAAACACCAGAATGCCATATGATCTTCGTCGATCACTGAGATAATGGGTGACAGAAGATCACTCATTCCTTGACAGTATCCAATTTCTGAGTCGTAGACTGCATACGCTTCAAGTATTGCTACCAGTCGAGCAGCATGGTAGATCCTGCAAGGCTCGAGGTGTTCATAATCCTTAAGCCCGACAGCCTGAGCAGAACGGTGAGCCCGATCTTCAGGTATAGCAGCCTGAGACGGGGAATAAGGTATCCATTCTCCATTTGCTCTCACAGCATCAAGACGAATGATCCGTTGCCAGGTGGCAAAATCTTCAGTCCAGGCAACATTTGATTGAGAACTTGGCTTGGGAGGGGAAGGATCCACTTCCGAGGTTACATCAGTATCATTATTGAATTGTTCAGATGGATACGAAGCTTCGTCAAATTGGTCGCCGTCAGATGACCTTGAATCAGATGAATCAGAGTAGACTATGGATGGAGTAGCACTAGTAATGCGTTGAGAGCTACTAGTCTGATCTAAAACTGTACTGGAATCGTTTTCAGAACTTTCAACATCAGAACTTCTTTTCTCACTAGAAAGCGAATCACGTGCACTGACTACCTCTTCAGAAGCAGGTGAACCAAGCTCTGAAATGGAGCTTAGACATTCTCCATTATTGCAGCTTTCTCCTGTTTCCTTCAGTCTAGTATTCTCATCAGTTTGCTTTCGTAGTTGTCGGCTCTGTCTTCTGAGTTTCTCATATTCCTCTCTGATGACACAGATACAGCTGTGTGAATAATGAAAACTTTCTCGAACAACAAATTGTAAACTTCCTGTGAAATCGTTCATAATACCTGTTTTTGTTCCTGACAGCATCTCTTTCTTCTTTGGAGCTGTTTAAATCATAGCTGTCGAACAAATAACCATGAATTTTAGTGCAGGGAGTATATGCTGGTGTTAAAAATACATTTATCGTGCTTTTATAACCAGTATATTGGTATAGTGTTACCAGTCAGTTAAAATTTTCACCACACAAGTACTGAAATTCAAAAAAGTACGCATTCTTGGTCGACAAATCAACATTCTGTCATACAAACACGAAAACTGATAAACCACCAATACTTGCAGAAGCCAAATATATGGCATAAAACCGAATTGAGCTTAAACACTTGTGACTCTGTCTAAGATTAGATAAAAAGGAGAACCATTGATGAACACATCTTCATTTTGTCTTCCCAAAATTATTGGCCACTTCTAATGTTTTTAGAATCAAAATTCTACTTTGGTTTAATATGATAACTCATGTTTGAAGCTCAAAAGACAAATATATAACTACCAGATCCATTCAAATCCACAACATTCACAATGAAACTCAGAGGAAAATTTACACCTAATGAAGTTGTAGAGAATTGGAATGAATCTAAAAGGACAATGAGGGGAAATCAAATAAGTGAAAGATTAGTATTTGTAAAAAGAAGAAAAGAAACTGCTACTTAACTACTCCGTATATAAAAGTGAAATATAGCCTTACATAGACATGTTAAGGTTCAACAGTACTCGTAAGATTTTACAAAACTTGAGATCGTAAGTGGGATTGGAACGGTCGCAACTTCTTGGATCGTAAAAGTCTACAGGTTTGGGTTTGATTTCTAAAATCAACGAGATGATCCCACAAAAGGGAACTTAATTAACAAAAGATGGGCATTCAACTATTTGAGGCATATACAAAAGGAAGGATGTATTTTAAAATGTATGTTTATTAAGGTATCCAGAAATTCAGATTTAAACATAGATTAGAGGCCATCTTAATGTTCTGCCATTGCTTAAGATGTTCGTTATCAGACACCTCTATACCATCATAACATCACATACAAATAAAACTACACTGAAACAGTGAAACTAAATTATCAACGAACATCATTTTCCCATACGTGAAATACATTTAACTTTACAAAACTATGCTCCATCGACCTAAAGTCGATCAATGAAAGGCCTACAGAGTAGGGGATGCAGGCCATGCAGCAAACATCCAGGAGACTAGGAATATTCTATTCAACATTTCTACCCCCACCCTTCTTTTGTCACCAGTTATTGACACCTTTTTTTTTACTAACTTCACAAAACCGACCTCATATGCTAGCACAAATATATCAAAATAACCATTGCCATAAAGCAGTTTCTTTCTTCCCAGCACACCAAGTCAGACATTTAGTCTTTCTCCACACAATTAAACATATAAGAAAACCAAACATGATTCTCATATTTGGGTTCACAGGAGTACAAAAGATGCACCATTCATAGTCAGAGTAGCATGCTCGATCACGTTTGAGCGTTGTCCAAATAGTGAAAAAATTACAGAGGACTAGATAACACATTTGGGGCCCTCACAGAACTAAAAAGCAAGTGGAGACGAATGGCTGCCAAATTACAGAGGACTAGATAACACATTCATAGTCAGAGTAGCATGCTAGATCACGTTTGAGCGATACTTATCCTTGTACTGTTGTACATAGTCCGGTAGAAAGAGATCTAAAATATATCATTGCCAAATTAAGCTAGAATCTAAAAACATGATTAATATCAAGATATTCTCATCCGAGTAGTGACAAAATATACGGGCACACCAAATTAAGTTCTTCTAAGCAGAAGCCTGAGTGCCTATGATTTAACTGGACCATGAGGGCAGTAGGGCACGCTAGAATCTCAAGAGTTCATATAGGTAGATTGTACTAGTTTGTTTGCTACCTAGAATAGACAAATAAGATGGTGCAATAAAACTGACAACAATACTAGAACAAATTTGGGCGTAGTATACAACCCCTCCACATTAGATACATAGTGACATTGGAAGGTTGCTTGTCAATTTAAAAACCGATACTCACAACAATGAAAATAACAAAAGGTTTAAACTCCCAAATTCATTATATATCACTAGCAAAGCTTTGATGCTGAGACAAAGAAATATACTGAAACGTCATAGGTTGCAAATTGCGAGTAACGAGACAAAACTATGCAGCCGTTTTACAAAACCAGGAGAAGAGGTTTTTGAGTACTTACACGCCAAGAAGAAAAGGCCAAACCTCAGCTCGAATGCTTGGATCAATACCCTACATCAGAATATTTGATTTGATGAGGAAGTGCAAATTCACAAGAATCGAGTAGCCTAACCACCGAAACGACTCATTTAAAGCTATAAGTAAACACATATGCCTGCATGAGGCAACTCACCCCACTTCGTATTTTTTTCAAAAGCTTAATTCCACCATCATGAAGTTTCCCATCTGGTGTAAATGAACTTTTCCACAGCTGTGGATTGAGTGAATGCTTTCTTCTCCGGCGAGACCATGGTGATTTAAGGTGACCCCTATTGAATATAATTAAAAATTGGCGATTTCAGAATCCAGTAAAGAAGAGTGATATAGCTGACAAACAAAAAAAAAAACATACAATGTACACAAAGAATATCAGAAAACGTCATCCATCAAGCTAAAATAAAATAGGCTTCCTTTAGCCATAAATCTAGATACGTCCATGACCACTATAGCAGTGACCACAAAAACAGAATATTTCAGAAAAAACACCAAGCATAGACGCACAGACATACAAGTACATTACTGACTTACACCCTCGCTCCACCATACTTACAAAGCCTAAACCATAAACCCGTGTTTCAGTAATTACACCAGTAGTACGAGTAATGTTTCCCCCGCCAAATCAAATTCAACATTTGACGAAAATATTATGAAAAAGCTAACCCATCTAATCTATCTATTTGGATGAAACCCACAAATATCCAATAATCCTAACTTTTGACCAGTTTGCCTATAATTACCGAGTACAGCGATAGCTCAGTACACAGTGCATGAATTATAAAAAGAGGCCCATGCTTTCCGGGGAAAACAAAACACGCTACGAGTGATCTAAACATCCGTTTAAAGTATACATTATAACGATGAGCTCCAGAGGTTACTAGCCTAAACAAACCTAAATGAGGATCAATTAAAGTTACGACACACTAAAGAGTGATCTAAAGCTAGCAATTTTGAGCTGAAAATTTCGGGACTTTTGCGAAAAAGGAGAGTGAGAAGACGCACCGATTAAAAGAAGATGAAGGTGAAGACGGTGACGCTGGTGAAGAAGAACCAACAAATAGAACCGATCTCAAATGAACCCACGACGACGATGATGAAGATAATGGGGATGATGAATGTTTTTTATTCCTACTATGATTTCGATTAAACGGTGACGACAATGACGATGGTGAAGACGATGACGGTGATGATGTGGAAGAAGATGACGACAACGATTTCGACGACGAAGAAGAAGTGTGGTTTCTTCTTAAAGCTTTCATTTAATTTACAATTTTTACAATTTACAATTACTAAAATTCAATCAAACAAAAACCCTAATTAAACACCTACACTTTCAACCAAATTTCCATACAATTCACAACAACAACGACAACATCATCAACATCAACAACAACAACAACAAAGATACAAACAAAAAGAGTTGAATCTAGGGTTTACAAATTTGGGGGGAAAATAATTTTGTGAAGTGTGAAGAAGTAATTGAGATTTCTTTACCTACTAGTGTAAACAATGGCGGCGAAGAAAACAAGACCAGCTACGGCAGTGACGGCTACAGCTACTCCACCGCCGCCGCCGCCGCCGCTGCTTCCGCCGCGTCCGCCGCCGATCAACATCAACGCGCCGCCGATGTTGCGGTACAAGCTCGACGACGTCATCGTCGTCGGAGAAAAAATTAAACAAATTTTTTCAAAAATCAAATTGATGAATTTTTTTTTCTTCTTCAAAAATTTGGAGAATTTTTCAACCAAAAACAAAGAATTTCTAATAGTGATAAGTTGGATCTTTTACTTTATCTCTCCTCTTTCTCTCTCTAGACAGTTAGCTTTCTTTTACATTTTTATTTTTTAATTCTAATTAATTAATTAATTAACTAATTTATATAATAAAATTATATTTGACTCATTTTACAAATTATTATTTAAGTATTTTTTTAAAAGAGAAATAAAATGAAGGAAGAGTGAGGTGGAAGAAAATGGAGGGACATGAAGAGATTCTACTTGCTACTTCAAGATAGTAGTAGTAATTCATTGTCTTCATAATTCTATCTATATATATATATAGCTACATATTGGAAAAAGCTAAGAAAACTACTCCCTCCGATCCATCATTTTGTTAACATTTACTTTTGAATCAAATTTTTAGGTGGGTGGGGTCTTTATATTGTAGTTACTAAAATGCCTCTATGGTAGGAAAGTGTAATAAGATCAGATAAAAAAAAAATAAGGGTAAAATTAACTTTTTGTAGTTAAAAGTAAAACCAAAATAGAAATGTTAATTATTAGATGAATCATCCCAAAAAGGAAAATGTTAATAAAAGGATGAATCAGAGGGAGTACTTATATTGTGTAATTAATTCTCACGCTTTCATTAAAAGTAAGTCATACATTAAAAGTAAGTCATACGATATCTGCAAACGATATCAAATACGGAGTAGGAGGGAATATAAATTTTTAAAAATAAATAAAGAATACTTGGAGACAAAGATCGCTATTAGAATAGAATGTTTCTGCACCTCCTTCAAAATACTGTTGTTTATAAACATAGTCTTTCACGAAGGAATCTATAGATCTGAAAATATAGTCTTCAAAATGATGGCCTGGGCTTTTTCTGTTTTGATAAAAAGTAGACCGTGACTTTATATCAACTGTATCACCGTACGCAGAACATTTATCGTTCTCATGATCTTGCTCATAGAGCTTCGACCTCTACAAAAGAGATAACAACCCCACCAAAAAAGTGAGAACAATCCATCAATTGATGGGGACAAATCTCCACAAATGAGCTGAGAGACAGATTTTTTCATAAACTACAATAACTAATAAAATAGCGATTAAAACTTGTAGCTTACCACCACCGAAATTGATAAATGGTAATGGATTTTTTTTTCCTGGGGTTTGAAGAAGTTGGAAGCAGATTTTTTTTTAGCCTCTATTTTCATGTAATTAAAAGGTTAGATTTGAGTCTGGATTTGTCCAGTTTAGGTGCTAACAGTCCGACCTGGCCAACTTAGTCTTATTCAACATCTCAGGTAGCATAGCATGTCATATTATAATGCATAAAAGGTGTTTAATTTAATGACTATTAATACTGAACATTTTTATAACCTTTGTATTATAAGCGTTGAAGACTCAAAGTGGATATATTTATTCAATAAAAAAAATTTGTTTGCTTTGTCAATATATTTTTTCTGCAGTTGCCCCCTTCCACGCCACGATCAAATTTTAGAGTAATAAGTAATACAATTAGGAAATGTAGAATAAATCTGGATATAGTCGGGATGAGGTTTATAATTATTAACTTAATATGCTGCAAATAGAGATGAGACATTGAAACAATTTTCATATTTTTCAAAATACGACAAAGCAATGCAACTTATATACGAGTAGGAGTAACAAAAGAGAATGCATACATTATTTTTTTTTTTTTAATTACAATACTATATAGTTATCTATTATGGATTATAATTTTTACGTACTTATTTTCATGCATACTCCACATATATATAGCAGATGCATTGAAATCCAATTGTCATAATAACAGTAGCTTGCCCTAGTGTTTTATCTCATGTAATTGACAAAGTCTAAAATAAGACCGTTGTATGCCTACAATGTCTAATAGAGTTATAAAATATATTATTGATGATATCCATAAACGAGAAATTAAGTAATCAAATTGATCGTTATATAAATACAACGATTTTACATTAGAATTTACTCGTAATTATAATTAAGTGCACATATTTTATATTTTTATTTTAATATAATTTGGAGCCCATGCTTTGCATGAAAACACGCTAAGACTTGGTTGATACTCCGTAGTCCGTATATATGCAAAGTTGAAGTAGGCATGATTTGAAAATGTCTCATTTGTTGAATTTTCTTCTTTTATCATACAAAATGAAAAAAGGAAAAGTCGTTATATTATGGTGATATATCAATAACTACTTTATTTTAATTTCTTCTTTTTATGAAAATGGGCCACTTTATAATCCATTTGAGTGCACTTTTTAGTTTCACAAATACTTCCATAAAACCGTTTCACGCGTGCGACGGGATATTTGTAATTAAAATGTACCTACTTTAAGGTTTAAAGTGACTATTTTAACGTTTAAAGTGACTATTTTATGGAGTTTTAAAATGGTCACATTTAGCGTTAAAATGGTCACATTTAGCGTTAAAATGGTCCTTTAAGCATTAAAATAGTCACATTTTACTCATAAGAACTACGTCGCACACATGAAACGGTTTTATGCAAGACTTACTCTTTTAGTTTTTACCTTGTGGCAAACCTTATTGTCTCCCAGTTGTTCTTATGAGAGATCCGTCTCATACACTAATTTAGTGTGAGACAATTACCTTAATCTCTTAAAAAAAAATTAAAAACAAAAAGATAAATAAAACAATAAAAAAGTAACTATCACTCATGTGAGAGAACTCACATAAACTTATTGAGTCTTGTCTCAAGTGAGAATTTGTGTTATTTATAATTATACTTTTTAATTAATTATTAATTATATGGAGTAGTTAATATTACAACGATTAGAATAAGTTGCTAATATACAATTAAGAAATCGGAAGAAAATAACCAATGATTCTTTAGTCATGAAGTGCTAATAAATCAACTCGGAGGATTTTAAATGAAATGGACAATTTCTATTTAAAATTAAGTAATGTTTTGATATTTTTTTGTTCCTTTTGGGTTCAACAATATAAATCTAGTGTAAAAAAATAAAAAACCAGAAAAAAAAATAAAAATAACTCGCTCGTTTCTAATTATGTGCTCTGTAGTACGTAGTAGTGATCATATTCAAAAATTATAACCGGAATTTCCAATGCACAATTATAAGCTATAAATGATAATCAAGTGAAAGTAATAGAATACCACCAATTGTACCATTATTTCTTTCTTACTCTCGCTAAAATACACTTTACAATACTTATTTTGTGCTTTTTACAATATAACTTTTTAAAGTACAATTGAATAAGATATTGTCAATTTAAATTTTATGAGTATTATAAAAGTACACAAGTCTTATTTAAGACGAATATATTCGTCTTAATTATATAACCCGTCAAATACATTCTATTTACATATATAAGAGTATAAGACAAATATTTTACATATTTCTAACGCATTTTACTTTTATCTTATTCATAGTAATATTTAACTCGTCTTACTCTGCAAACAGATATAAACAAAGTATTAATTAATTACTCATAAATAATAAGACTAGAACAAAGAAGAAGAAAGGTATAATTGAAAGATGGGAGAGTAAAGGGAGAATGCAAATGGATTAGGTTTACGCATGTTGATTTGTTGTGATCACTCAATTAACTTTTTGTCTACCAATTTTGGTTCACACATGGTCTGCACCGTTTTTTTGTTACGCTCGAATCATTTTTATTTGGCCTTTTCTTAATCGAATCTCCACTTTTACAATATCGTAATTCGTAAATATGCTCGCATGTTAAACTTATGAAATTCAAATTAAAATAACATGAGCTAAATTTATTAGAGTTGCACTAAACTTACAGTCGAAATGAACTTTTTTTTTTTAAAGTAAATTTGTGTATGTTAGGCAAAACTGAATATATAGCAGAGTTGTAAATTAGTGAAATAAAACATTTTAAGAAAAAAGGTTAAAAAAAAAAAAGTAAACAAATAAATAATACACCGGTTTTTTTTTTTTTGATTAATGATTAGGGCAGAAGAAGCATTTTTTATATTGTTAAACCATCGACGGTGTTGTAACATCCCTTCTATGTACCAAGTGATCATTTCACAACTATAAGTGACCATCTTAACTCCGGTAATAATATACTTACGCCCCATTCTTTCTAGCTTATTTCCGCTAAATTCGATTTAGATAAGCTATTACAATTTCACTCCATCTCAATGTAATTCAATTTAGATCGACTTCAATAAATCCGACCAATCTTGCTACAACTACTACTGCTACCCCTACTACTCAGTTCAGCTTCGATAAATTTAACTACTATCGCCACCACTACTATGCTACCCTTACTCAGTGTAGATTTGCTTTGATCAGTTCAACTCAAATAAATTCAACTACAATAAGTTCACCTCAGCCAAATTCAACTAAAAAAACAGGTCCATAAACTCAAAGTATAGTAATCTAATTATTTAACAAAAGACTTGCTTTATTTCTAAAGGTAAGTTGTATCAAGCAGTTTAACCTCATAACTCGATGAGAACCGTACTTAATATGCGTCCAAAAGTTCAAAAACGTCCTCAACGCTTACAGCATTTATTTAGGCCCGGTAAATGTTACGGCCACATGAAAAAAGAAAATCACCCGCGTGAAGGAAGAGTACGCGTGCAAGGCACGCTACGGCCCTGGCACAAACACGCAAAACCTACAACAATGATGCAGCGTCCTTGTCGAGAAACCATTTCAGCTCGCCTTCAGGCGACACCAACTGAACAGGCAACACATTGGAACTCTGGTCGCCGTCACCGAGGGCCGTCTTCACAATGCCCGCTTTACCGGCACCAATAATCGCAAGGGCAATGTACGCAGAGGAGTTGATGACGGGGAAAGTGAGTGTGATTCTCTCGGGTGGTGGTTTCGGGGAGTCCTTAATGAAGGTGACCCATTTCTTGTCCTCGTTGACGAGAGGGTGGCCGGGAAAAAGGGAGGCCACGTGCCCGTCTGGGCCCATTCCGAGAAGCATAGCGTCGAATTTCGGAAAACCGGTGGTTTGCGATGTGGCTAAGATGTTGGATTGTACGAGTTGTTTGAGACGGGTTTCGTAGTCTTCAGCGGCTTCTTCGGTTGAGAGAGTGTCGTTGATGGCGTGTACATTCTCAGGGGGGATTGGAACCTGGAAAAGCCAAAAGTTATGAGAGCAAATAAGAAAGAAAACAAAACTGTAAAGGTTGAATTGCTCGTTAAAGGAAATGCCTCAAAATGAACCCTCTTCCACTAAAACAATTTCGAGGCTCGAAATGAATGTAGCCAAGGTAACTCATCAAGGACAGCAAAATCGCATGGTCGAAACGACTCGCAACACATGTCGGACACACCAATACCAAGCACAACACTAACATTTCACAGATATGTGGATTTCCGATACAAAACCTCAAAATTTTCATAAACGAAATAAAGAGGAGCAAACAACAAAGAGTACGAAACAAAAATAAAGAGGACAATCGTAAAAGGAAAGGGAAAGTATCATGAATTCTACGAATGAAAGAGGTTGGAATGTCTTTATTTTCTAATGTCGTGCTCATGTCAACTACATTGGTCGAAGGCACTTGTTTGACTGTGTCCGCGTATCGCCATATTTTGAAAATGGAGGGTTAAACACTCAGTACTCATGTCGAATCCGAGACATGTCAACACGTCTAAGTAAAACAGAAACAAACTAACCTTTGTGGATAGGAAAGCATTTCACAAAATCGGGAAAATGGAATTTTAATAGCAAAAAGCTCGTGTTGGTTCAAATATTCCATATTACGAATTTACGAGAGACATAAAACTGCCATTTCACTTGGCGGGTTTAAGACACAACGGATGCAGCAATGTAGATTGATAGTCGTAACTTGTAAGGGCTTTCATATTCCAAGTAGCTAAAACTTAAAAGTATATGTCATGCCAAATGGAGGGTCTGTACTCTGTAGTTCATTTAGTCGAACCGCCATTTGGCTTCTCACTTTTACTGTAAAAAATGTTATCTAAAAACTGCGAGCGTGCCTTGCTCGCAAATAAGAGTACGGAGTATTTCACAGAGTATGCAAGCAAACTGCAAATCGTAAACTGCTATAGGATGTAAATGTAAAGCTCACGTGACACCATTGAATCTGACCTTATCTCATCGAAAGCAAAGGTCTCACTTGAACAAAGATTATTAGTAAAACATAAGTAGGTGATAATATCGAACATGATCTTTAAAAATCGGCAATACATCATCAAGTGATCAAGCATTCCCAAACATATACTCCTAATCAAATAAATCACCTAACAGAACACTAAATCTCATGTAATTCTACACAAGACTTTCTAAAGATGCCAGCTTTCGGTTTTCATTTTGTTTCTCGCAAGCATAAAGCACACACATTTCGAATCCTACTCATGAAATAAATGCACTTCACTTTGTGCGACTCATGTCCAGCACCTCGACACAACACGATTTCACATTCACACTTCGTTGTAGGTCAAAATATTGTAAAAAAGTTTCACAAAAGTCGTGTCCTACACTCCGACACTTGAAGCCAAGTTGAAGTAACATAGCGATCATCTACTTGAGGCCCTCGAAATCACGAGCCCACGATCGTAGGAACTTTTTGAACACCCTAAGATAAACCCTAGCATAACAAGCCACAAAACCCTTACAAGCTAAACAACAAATCATCTCAAATTTCATCATAATAAATCAATGAACAACAAACAAATATATTCAATTAAATATACTAAAAAAACAGAAAAAGGTGATACCTTGGACAAAAAACCATCAAAGGCAAGTTTATAGTTACTTTCAGGATGAACTTTGGGAACAACTCTTTCATCAACCCAAAATATATGCCATTTTGACCACTCTATTGTACTCAAATATGGTTCCTCCGCCAATTTCCTAAAAAAAAAAAAATCAAATTAATCGCAAAAATGACCTCAATTTAGTACTCAAAATCAATTTACGGTTTTTCTAACGCGTACCCATTTGCCTTTTTTTTTGGTCAGAATGTAAGTATGCATTAATACCCAAACAGAACGAAATACAAAACTTGTCTAACAGATTACATCAGTTTCAAATTTGCTAAGCAACAAGCATCCCTACTACTAAGTCCGTGGAGTTGATGTTGCACCCTTTCCCGAACAACCCGTTGGATCCCTTTAACCACTATTCTCGGATGCATGAGAACCCCATTAATACACGCTACATTCCTGGCCTGCCAGACCGAATAAAACAGGCCCACACACACACAGCATACAGAACCATCCGTTGTAATAGCGTACTTTGACGTCGTCGATTCCATCTCCAAACCTTATCCCACGGTACCCGACAACCCAGCCAATCCTCAATACCAAGTACTATTTGGCTGCTATAATCACATTTAAAAAACAAGTGCAAACACGATTCTGCCTCCACATTACATAACACACAAATCGTATCAATGCAGACCCCAAACTTACACAACCGATCCCTTGTCTGAAGCCTATCTTGGATCGCTAGCCATGTAATAAACGAGTGCTTTGGTAAGTTTAAGCGACACCACACGAATCTCGCCCACTCCACTCTCCGTGATTCACCCATAAGCCACTCATAGCCCCCCTTAATCGTGTAGGGGCTGCCTTTCCGAAGATACTCCTCAAATATCATCCTAAGCTTGTCCTTCACGAACATATGCTCTAGTTCATAGATGGTCGATAATCCCTCCACTCTATACCTTTCATATAAACGTGATCAACCCATTTAATCCATAGGTGGTCGGCTTTAGAAGCCACCCACCAAGCGAGCTTCCCAAACCTCCATTCAACTTACCAGTGCACACTTGCCTCCAATTCACACCCGGAACACGCTGAAACTGATCAGAGCCACCCCACAGGTAATTTCGGCAAATGGCTTCAATCTCTTTAAGAATGGACAAAACCGATTTCACTAATACAAGTCGACCCGCAAATGACAACTTGTTACTCCCCCAACCTCGAATACGGCCAACCACTTTCTCAACAAGAATATGACAGTCCAAAGTTCCCAGCCTCTTATAAGTAATTGGCACGCCTAAATAACGAAATGGATAACAGCCCTCTATAGAGTAGGACCATAGAAAGTGGGTGAAATCGAAACACAGCCTGTTGAGTGTTGAGCAACCCCATTACAAATCCGACTCAAATATTCCATATATAAGGTAGATAACAAGGGCGATAGTGGATCACCCTGTCGCAAACCACGGGCATCCTTAAAGAAACCAAAGACCCTACCGTTTACGCACAAAGACGTACCCATTTTCCTTGGTCAATAGTTTAGTTACGGTATTGTACTGAACACACGTTAGAAAAACCGAATCGAGAAAAAACCCAAAAAAAAAAAAAAAAAAAAAAAAAAAAAAAAAAAAAAAAGTCAAAGTAGTAGTACCTGAGTGATTTGATGAGTGAACCACCAGAGACAACAACAGTGAAAGCATCCCTTTGTTTGACAAACTTATCAGACAAATCAGCAGCGTACTTAGCCAAAGAAACAGCAACGTCTTCTTCAGTGTCAAATATTTCGAAATTTCCAGAATTGCCCTTGTGAGAATATGTCTGAGACATTGAGATTTTGGGGGTGAAGAAGGTGAGTGGAGGGGTTTGAGAGAGGGGTAAAATGGTCAATTTGGTGGGGGAGATTTGTGGGGTTTTAATGGAGAAGAAGAGAGGTGTTGTCTGTGTTTGTTGGTGAAGGAAGTGAGGAGTTGTTGGGGAGGTTAAGTGGGTGAAAAATGAAAGAGTTGAAGAAGATGCCATCAAACTCAACTCATGTGTGTGTGTTTTTAGTTTGGTGATTTATATAATTAATTAATTAAATTAATTAATTAAAATTAATTAATTAATTAATTAATTGACTCAGAAGATAAACCCTAACGCAGGAAACAAAAAGCAGATATAAATACACTTAGAAGTCAAGAAAATATGAACAGAACACCTTCCGCCGCACACCCAATTTTACATTTTTAGAGAGAGAAATCAAAAAAAAGAAAAAAAATGCAGATATTCGTGAAAACCCTAACTGGGAAAACAATCACCCTTGAAGTTGAATCCAGTGACACCATTGATAATGTCAAAACTAAGATCCAAGACAAAGAAGGTTCCTTTTTTTCATTTTTCTTTTTGGTTTTATGATTTGATTAATTGATTGGGTTTATTCATTTCATATCTTTTTGGTTTTTTTTTTTAGTTATTTGATGATTACTTTCAAGTTTTATGCAAAGAACCCTAATTTTTATTGAATTTTTGAATGAGTTTGCACTTAGGTTTTGGTGATTTCATGTGTTTTTTTTAGTGGTGTAATTGGTTGAATGTAATGATATGATTATTACTTTCAAGTTTTGATTTTGATCAACTTTTCGTGCTTGTAGAATAATGTTTAATTTAATTTGTTAAGTTGAATTTGGAAAAAAGTTTCTTCTTTTGTGATGGGATTGTTTGATCGACTTATGTTTTTGGATGAGTTTTAATTTGTCAAGTGTTGATTTTGATTAACTTTTTGTATCTTTTAGATGTGTTTTAATTTAATTTGTTTGAATTTTATGGGCTTTCTTTGATATTTGCAATGTAATTATGTTCTAATCACTTCATAGTTTTGTTTTATCATATATAGATTTGGATTTGCTAATTTGATTGTAAAAGGTGTGTTCTTTAGAATGTTTGAACTTGTTTTGTAACCATGGTTTGATCATTTTGTGTTTTGGTTATTTTTATTTGTTGAATTTACGGGTTGTTGTTTTAGTCTACATTCTTAGTATCTGTCGATCGCTTTAGGGTTTTGATTTTGATCATTTTGAGTGTGTTATTTTGGTGTTTTAGGGATATTCTAAGTGTGTTTTTCCACAGGAGTTACGTAATTAGAATGTTTATGAGCAGTTTTTTTGTATTGAATTTAGACGACGACACCAAAGCTCTGATTATGACGATAATGGGTTTCGTGTTTCTTATTTTGATCGTAAAATAGGTGTTGTTTAGAATGCTTGTTTTTACTTGGATATTGACTCTTACCCTTTTCATCGAGTTGGTAGTATACATTGAGAAATTTGTATGCTGCGGGGTGAAAGTTTTACAAAATAATGTTTTTCAAACGATGGATGCGCTATACAAATTAATAGTGGTGTATATTTGGTTTGTATATAATCAGTGTAATACTGTTGGACTCATTTCGAAAGTGTTTTGCTCGCTTCTCGGCTTTTGGTATTGGTTCTGCACCTCTGATATTTGAAAGAACTACACTTTGAGAAAGCGCAAAACATGTTCTGAGGCATTTGATTTCCAAATCAAGTTTAGACTTTGACCTGTTTTTGCTGTTTTATAATCAGGAATTCCACCAGACCAGCAGAGGTTGATCTTCGCCGGGAAGCAACTTGAAGACGGCCGCACCCTTGCTGACTACAACATTCAGAAAGGTCAGTTTTCTTCTCGACTTCCCGGTTCATGTTACTTGTTCTCCAAAACTACACTTAGAATGCTTTTTTATATATTTGTTTTTACTATTGAAATTTCTGAAACTTTGACAAACAAACACCTTTTGCGTTTTGTTTTGGGTGTCTATTGTTTTTACTTTTCTCTGTTTTCTTTAGCTTTTTTCTCCTCCAATCGAAATTTAGACTGACGATATATTGCCTTGTGGTGTTATAGAGTCCACTCTTCATCTTGTTTTGAGGCTGCGTGGTGGAATCATCGAGCCATCCCTGATGACCTTGGCTAAAAAGTTCAACCAGGACAAGATGATTTGCCGCAAGTATGTCTTCAACTTCCATTTTATCCCGATTTTCACAACATTTTACTGTGGCTGCCCTTGATTGTTTATGCATATATATGTTGGTTATGCTCGTCGATTTAGTATAATTGTTATTACTACTACGTATTTCTTTTCTCGATTGCAGTACCCTCTTTCAAAAAGAAAACTGTTTTTATAAAATGAGGCATACTAATTTCGAGGTTTGTTTAAATTTTCCTTTAAAACCTCACCGTTTGTGTTTCAGATGCTATGCGCGTCTTCACCCTCGTGCTGTCAACTGTAGAAAGAAGAAATGCGGCCACACCAACCAGGTATATACATCCCCCGTATGCACTATCATGTTGTCGTCTATTTTTGCAATTATTTTCCGTTCCAAGTATATACCCCTTGGTGTTCAATTCATTTTCATATTGATGTTTGTGATTTTTTGTGTCTTTTTGTTTTGTTGACACCGTTTGTGTTCATCTCTTTCAGTTGAGGCCAAAGAAGAAGATAAAGTAGAGCGATCAGTTTTTTGCAGCCGATATTTTGGGACCGCCGACTCAATGCAGTCAGTGTCAGGGTCGAAGCAGCTACTTCACTATGGCTCAGACGTATCGTAGTGGCTATTTTCTAGTTCATTTAGTACCAAACTTTTTTACTTAATACGGTGTTGAATTCTCTAGTACTGCCTTATTTGCACTGAACTTTTTCCGATTTGTTGGTGTCTGGTGCGGTGCAACTGTTTTCGAGTGGTCTATTTGGTGAATCTGTTCTGTCTTCCTTTTCTTGCTCTTACCATATTTAACTTTTTGCGTATTTTGAACATTTTACCTAAGGTTTAATCAGATACCTATTTAAAACTGATGACGGGTTAAGTATGCCCTTTTTCTGGTAAGTGTAAATTTCACCTTGGGCCGCATTAATTTGAGTATAATCGACAAAAGTTGATCTAGCGGCCGTTTTGTTTAAGAGTAATAATTTGTAAAGTGCAGAGTTAACCGGTTTGTGTGATACGTCGTGTCCTATTTGTTCGACTTGAAGCTGACACTATAAACTGATCGGATTTGGATGAGGGACTAATGACCAATTATATCAGATTCGAATACCATACACCTTGCTTATTTTGGTTAATTTCTATTCCTCCGTATAACATATATCCTTCAATTAATATTTACTTGATTTGTTACCTAATACCCTTTGCTTTAGGCTTACACTCGCTTTTATTTTAATGTTTTTTGTTGTTATATTCTCCTTTTGAAAACAATAAATATTATTAGATCGATAAAACTTCTAACACTTTGACAAGTTTATTAGCTGTTTTACGCGTGAAACAATGCCAATTTCAACCAAAAATAAGTGCCAAGTTGCTTAAGGTATCATTTGTTCAACCCAAATTCTTGTGTGGGTCGGACCTTACGATAAATTATTGTAAGTCCGCTTCATTTGTACTACTCGTATATTTTTATAGTTTTTGTACCATTTCAGTAATATTTACGATTAATTGTCACTTAATTTTTTAGTACCCCTACAACTAGAGATGGAAGTCCGGTTGTGGGCTAGTGGGCTATCACGGCCCAGCATGGTAAGTAGCCCATGTTGGCACGGCACGCAATGGGCCATGGGTCGTGCCAGAGTCTTTTTTTTTTTTTTTTTTTTTTTTTTTTTTTTTTTTTTTTTTTTTTTTTAAATGACGTGCCAAAGCGCGACGCGACATGACCCGCCTTAGGCACAACACAACTTAGGCACGCATGTCGGTCCACTTATGACACGCCTTTGACCTGTACAACATGGCATTAGCTCGCATTTTTAGTGAATTAAAATTAATTTTTTACAGGTTAGGTTCTATAACTGTGTAGAATCTTCGATATAACTTTTAATATACGAATAAAAAAACAGTAAAGTGTGATCTTGTTTTAATTGTCTTATCGAACACATTATTAATATCAAAATTTTAAAATTTTCAAGAATACGAAAACAAAAATATGAACGAAACAAAACGAGTATTGATGTATGTGCATAAAGCAAACATATAGAACCTATTGGAATGGAGGAAGTATTATATATCGAGTCCACGTTTTGTGAGACTAATTAAGTGCAGTGGTTGTATGTGAGGTCAGATCGTTTCGCATTTTTATTTTTTTTTTCTAATTTTAAATAACCAAAAATAAAATTCACTTTGTATTTGTATTATTTTAAGCTTAAAAAATCAAATTTGTTAAAATTTCCAATCGCTCGAGTCGAAAAAAACTCAGATAAACAAATACCGCGGGTAGGCCGACACGCCAATGACCCAAGGCACGACCCGACACGGCACGCCAGGCCGTGAGCCATGGGCCGTGCTTGGGCCTTCATTTTAAAAACAAGGCACGGGCACAACACGACACATGGCATGCTTAACTGTGCCTGGGCCATGCCAAATTTTGGCTTCGGCACGCCACGTGGGCCGGCCTTGCATGACCCACTTCCATCTCTACCTACAAGTCATTTTAGTAAATTTGTTTCACGTTTTTTATACTTTTAACTGCAATTTGTATTATGATCTCACATTAATTAATTCAATGTGAGGTTGATCTCACAGGAGAATTATTGTTTATCAATTTGTTAAAATTTGTTAAATTGCTTGTCGTTTTAAATCAAGATTGTACTTGAATAACAACACATATTGTCGTAATTAATTGACTTTTTTCATGTCCTCTTTAATTTTTTGGTCCCTCACTACTGTACTCACTAGTCACTTACTGATAAATTTCACTGTTGATCTTTGTTGTAGTGGTTGTAAATTTTTTTTTTTTAACTTTTCTACTTTTTTTATATGTTTATACGAATATATTAATACCTTCTACTCTTTAATTTTTCGATTTAGTTATCCATCAAGTTATTAAATACTCCGTAGTTGGAATATTCGGCTACTATATACATTCAAGCTACTTCTTTACCCTTCATACTTCGTGTTTCGTAATACTTCGATAAACATAAGATTAATTAATTCGGCTGTTTAAGTTAGATTGGATATGACACCATAATGTTAAAGTATAGTTGAAAACTAGCTAATACCTAAATATTGTCTGTACTAATTTGTTATAGCATTACATGATGAAGTGTAAAATCTAGTCTAAGTCATCCTAATTAACATTGAATCAAAGACAAGTTTAAGAAAAAAAAAACATTGACATTACACTTGGTGTCTTCATTCTTCCATTATCCTCTTGTCCTTAATTAGATTCATGAATGATTACTTTAACTTTTGTATCTTAGTGTAGTTAATCCAACTCGAAATTCGTTATGGATTCAGTAAAAAAAAGTTTTTTTTGAATAGCTCCACAAGACCAGCCACACGTGCTGTTTGAAAAGGTAAACAACTGATCAAGAAGTGTGCTCCCTTCTCATGAGTCAAAGATTAAACCTCTAACCTCACCATTTAATTTAGGGAAAAACCATTATCAAAAAGGTTTTTTTGGACAGATCAACAAGACCACACGTGCTGTTTGAAAAGGTAAACAACTGATCAAAAAGTGTGCTCATTTCTCATGAGTCAAAGATTAAACCTCTAACCTCACCATTTAGAGAAAAACCATCATCAAAAAAAAAAAAAAAATTAAGCTCATGGGTGAATTTTAAATCTAAAATCATTCTTTTATTTCATTGAACTAGCTAATTACTATCTTTACACACTAATTACTATTGCTAACATGATCTTACAAGCTAACTTTATTTATATAAATCACCTAATGTAGAATAATACAAATATGACTATACAATCATATATAATAATACAATCACATAATTAAATTATGTCAAAACACATAATTATTATAAATGTAATTAAGTCCAAGAGTCCCACCAATGTGTGCTAGAACTTGATTGATCAAAGAGACTTGTTGCATCAAAATTGCACCATTTTGTAGGTGAAACAATGGACCCATCAATGTTTTCTCGAATGTCGTCGAGGAGTCGAGATTCCTCGTCTCCTTGCCCTAAGAACGCCGCCATGTTATTATTGCCACTTTTGTCGTCGTCCGAGTAAACAACACCTTGTTGGTGATCCATTATTTCTTCTTGTAGGTTGCTTGATTTTGTTGCTAATAATGTTGTGTTGTTGTTGTTGTTGTTTTCTTTGTTGTCTTGGTTATTGTTTGTCATACAATAATCTTCACATCTTCCTTCATAGGGTCTTTTATTGACTTCATTGCGTAATTCTTGAAGCTATTTTACAAGAAAAAAGAATGTTAAGTAACTTTGATTAGTTGCATAAATAAAAATAATAATCACCAAAATTAAGAATAACACACATTATTTCATCTATTGTACCCCTTTGCTTAGTAAGGGAGAGTTCGATCTTTTAATGGAATTTTAGAAAAATGAAAATAAAATACTCGTAAATTGAATTATCGAGCGATTGAAGAAAGTATATAATTCATATAATAATAAGCAAATCAATAATAAGAATTTAAATTAGAACTATATAAATTACTCGATATTCAACTTATATACGAGAATATATACGATTTTTGAAGACGAGGGATAATATAATCGTAAAATTATTTCTTAATTTGATTCTTCTTATATTATTCCGAAGAATAAAATTTAGTATCTACGACCCCATAGCCAACAAATTATGAAAAAAATATGTAAAACAAGTTGAATAAAATAAAAACAAATAAATAATTAATTGATAAACATAATATATATACCTGAATAAGCAAGGATTCTTTGTCTTTCCTTAAGGACTCTAATTTAACCTTAAGATTATCATAATTAGACTTAAGTACCCTATAATTCTTCTCAATTTGCTTAGATTTCCACCTTGCTCTTTTATTTTGAAACCATATAGCTACTTGCCTTGGTTGCAACCCTAGCTCCTTAGCCACTTGAATTTTCTTCCTAGGATCGAGTTTCGTTTCTGATTCAAATATTGACTCGAGAGAACGTACTTGCTGGTCACTAAACCGTCTCTTGTTGTTCTTGTTCCTGTTCTTCTTCTTCTTCTTCGTCTTCTTTTTATTATTACTCGACATGTCGTTGTCGTTGTCGTCGTCTTCTTCTACTTCTTCTTCATCATCAAGGCTTAAGGAATCAATATCATCTCCTTCTATTATTGATAAGTCTCTAATGCTTTGCATCATTAAATTAATTAGTTTTGGTTTGTTAATAGTTTTAGAATGTACTAAGAATTTTGTATATGAGAATAATGTAGGTGTTATATAGTCAAAAGATTATGATAAACATTAAACAATAAAAATAGTAATATTAACTATTCCGTATTATATATGGTCGTTTTCATGTCAAATTGGTTTTTAATGATGGTTTATCTTATGCCTTCTAATTGGGGCCACTTACCGTAGGACACTTTCTTACTCGTGTTGCATGACTATCTTCACACATCCGTCGTAATATCAATATATATACTCGTATATCTTATAAAAACAATCGTAAATTTGATCGAATAAAATTTAAATTGATAGTTATTTACTCATTTTATGATATTGCATGCTAATATATATCAAGGTATTTGATTATAATTTGAACCCAAAATGTTATAACATTTGTTCACTTATTATATATAATACGGAGTAAAACACTTTTACAGATAAAAGACGTCAACATAATTTCATACAAACTCTGATACCATGTTTCGAACCAGATATATCAAGAAATTATTAAGACAAATTAATGATTCTTATACGAATAATATGAGTCGGTGGTGAAAATTAAAAAGGAATATAATAAGAGTATATAATTATTGATTGAAGGGGGTATTGTGGGTGCAGGTATGAGATAGAACAGTGTTAGACCCACCAAAAGTTTGGTTTAATAACAGGTTTGCATAATGACAGTGATACGAAAGTGACGTAGCTGTTTTAATGGGCCATCAAAATATCTATTTTTGTGAACCCTCTTCACTCCTTAACCTACATTTCTACGGAGTATATACGTATGAGGCAGTGAACACTTAGATCAATTGGTCGGGAATTGTTCTAACTTAATCGAAGGTGTTGAGCTCAAACCACGGGAAAGATAAAACTCATGAGGAGGAGTTTTACTGTTTGTGATCCTATTGACTTGAATTCGAACTAAACCGAATAGTATGCAACATGAAAAAAACATGCACTTGTATATGTTTCATGTTTCTATCATCCTTCACATCTTTTACGTACCTAGCTAACAAAATTCGGGCATTTTCATCGAGTTATTTTTGCGGTTGGTGCTTCAAGTCTACTCTATATATATATGAACTTCATTGGTTGACAAGGAGAGGATAACCCTTGAACAAACTTTACAAAAGCACACGACATTTTGGGGCTAGTTTAAACTTATCAAACACAAAACGAATTCGGCATAGGCTGATACCATGGTAACTGATGAAACGGCCTGACCTAACCCGAGAGGAAAATAAATTAAGCCCAATTAATAATTTTAAGGGAGATCCATATTTCTCAAAACCAATTGACAGTGAAAGAAGAACCCTTTACTTTATAAAGCATACGACCCTCTTTTCCACAATAAAAGTAGAACTTTCACATGTGAGCATATATTCCTATAAATCCACCTGGTGTGAGCTTCTTAATAACCTTTTTTTCACATAGAGCTGAACAGATTTGAAACTAATTCAAAAACCCCAAATGAACATATGAACTAAGCACAAGGATGTTTAAAGTATTAAAATATATTATTAGTGTATAAATATGGGATGTCTTTATTAATTAAATAAACAATTACTTTTTGTGTGATCGAACATCTTTTTATTAATTACACTTAAAAATTTTAATGAATAATTATTTATTTAGTTATTATTATCTATTATTAAGTTTGAAATTATTACTTTTATAATTTTTGAAGTTTTTATGAAAAATCGTTTAATTTTTAACACGGTATTAAGAAAATAGTAAAAAATGGTTAATTTTTTTATCGTTACGTTTAGGTGATTGTTTAATTTTTTCTTTGAGTTACTCTTAAGAATAATTAATTACTCGATTTAATTTAGTCGATTTAACAAAAGTTATAATTTAAAAAAAAAAAGATTTAAAAAAAAAAAAAAAACAAAACAAAACAAATACGTGCAGATGGCGAGGAGCCATCTCGCCATCTGCATGCAGATGGCGAGGAGCTTCCTTGCCATCTGCATGCAGATGGCGAGATAGCTCCTTGCCATCTGCAAGTATTTGGTTTTTTTTTTTTTTTTTTACCTTACATTTTATGCATAAATCGCTTTTTAAATTATAACTTTTGTTAAATCCACTAAATTAAATCGAGTAATTAATTATTCTTAAGAGTAACTCAAAAAAATTAAACAATCACCTAAACGTAACGATAAAAAAATTAACCATTTTTTACTATTTTCTTAATACCGTGTTAAAAATTAAACGATTTTTCATAAAAACTTCAAAAATTATAAAAGTAATAATTTCAAACTTAATAATAGATAATAATAACTAAATAAATAATTATTCATTAAACTTCTTAAGTGTAATTAAGAAAGATAAAGTTCGATCAAGACAAAGAATTATTTATCGATTTAATAAGAAATTAAGCATAAATATGTCAATATTCTATTCATGGATTATTCAACGTATTTAGCCTAGAGTATATTGGATAATACATGAATAAAATACCGACATATTTATACACTAATATAAGTTAGTTGATTGAAATTTTAAATAAATTTGATGTTTTAATTAGAGAAAGTTTAATTTCTCTAGTTCGGTGTTTGTCTATAATTCTACTTATACTAATCAAAATGGAGTTAAATCAAAGGTTTTTATCTTAAAACTCGATATTAATCTTTTTTTTTTTTTTTTTAAATCATCTAGCAAAATGTAATTTCTTTTCACATCAATATTTTTTTTTAACGAATTAAACTTTTATACGAAAAAGCTGACTAATTTAAATCAATTTTTGATAATAAAATGTGAGACAATGAGTAAATCTAAGGATATGTGTAGTGTACGAAGGACTAATTTTAGTACAATAAGGCCTACTTTGGTCAAATATGCTATGTGTAAGGATATTATTAAATCACAAATATGCATTTAATTCTAATTTTTTAAATGATTAGATGTTTTAGTTTTCTCCGATCCCCTCTAGTACAATTAAGATATGTTATCAAATGATAGTGTAGAAGTTCTTGTATTATGAGTGTTTCATGTAGGGTCTCACCATAAACATGTACGGAGTAATAACGAACGAATTTTTCCCTCTCAAATTCTTCAATAAGATTACTTATTTCGACATTTAATAAATCTAATTATTTTAAATCTATCAGTTTATCTTAAATTTTATTTTAATATTTTTTTTATTAGAATAAATTATATCGATTTATATTTGTGTCATAGTAGTGACCAAAATGGAGACCAAGATCAATTGCCTTTTTTTTTTTTTTTTTGAAGAAAAGATCAATTGCCTTTTAGTTTAACATCATTTTATTTGGCTTTGGTATACATAACATCATTTATTTGACCCCAATAGATCAAAATTTGTGTACCCAAATTAAATTAAAGAATTGTGAGCCGTTGTTAACAAGTGGGCTTAAGATAGTGAGAGTGCTATCGTTTTCGCCTAATAACTCCAAAAAACAAAGACACGTAAATTAAAGTGAAAACTTTGTATCAACTTGATTTGATTATTCTAAGCCAAATTCCATTAATCGTTTGATTAAATATTTTTAAAGGATACTTTTTTGAAACTTAAGCCTTGTATAATTTTTTAATAAAACTCTCACCTTATATAAGTACAATGTTTATGAACACCACCAAATTCTCACTATGACACCGTAAAACGTGAAGTAAAATTCGTCCCGGTTATAGCGGACCCTTAACTTATGTTTATGTGAATCTTAAACTTACGATTTATTCGTTAATTAGTCTTAAGTCACATCATCAAATCATCATTATTCTTTCACAAAATGACTATTTGGTAGTTTTTTAAAATATTTTAGCCATAAAAGATGGGAGTTTTAAAAAACAATTATATAAGGTGGGAGTTTTGAAACAGTGTATTATAAAAGGTGAAAATTGTGAAAAACCCCTTATTTTTTAATAACAGAGATTAGAATTTAAGACTTACTGCATAGGGTATCTCTGTCCTGAAACTTCTAGCTAACTGCTAAACCATAATTTTTCGATTCATCTCACAAATTGTAATAACATAATCTCTTGTGGTAGCAATTTTATTTATACTTCCATCATAATTTTTTTTTTATACGAGTACTTATTCATGTCAAAAATGAGTATAATCATATGGAGTAATTTTTTAGTATCTTTTAGTCTAATATGACTATATGAGTTTTAAGGGCAATACAATGAAAAAGTGGATTCAAAACTATAACCTACATTATAATCTCTCAACCTTAACGAATCTCTAAGACATACGGAGTACTCGATAAATTGTTCGTAATCTTTACAAATGAATATTTCTAATTTGTTGTGATTAATAGTTTACAATTACGATTTTATAACCTTAACTATAATATATACTCCGTAACTTCTAGATCATTTGATTAGAAACTTTAATTAAAGCCGACTTACTATTTACGATAATAATTAGACTCCCTCCATTCAAATCAACAATGCAAGTATGCTTTTAGCACTTGTTTTAAGAAAATATTAAAATAATAATAAAAGGACAAAAAAGGGAGAGTAAAGTGGGCCATATGAATTAATTAAGGAGTTTAATGGGTTTAAATATTGGTTTTGGGTGGGTTTTAAGGGATGAGACAAGTGGGCCATATGGATGAAAATAGAAAGTAGTAGTGTGGATTTGAATGGATATAAAAGGTATAGTTGTAGTGTGGATATGAATGGAGGGAGTATTACTCAGTATAATATTTTAAGACTAGACTGTCTAGGTCATAATGTAAGGGGACAATTTTGGGACCAATTTAACAAGTGTAACGTTTTGTAGAGTTGCCCAAATAGTAAGTTTAACATTGTCTACACTCTCGCACTTTGTTTTTTTTCACTTTGGCCAAACTACTAAACGATCGAGAAAGGTATGTGAGGATTGTTCTTATTTGATTGTGTTACCTCATTCTAAAACGTTGAGTTCGTCTAAAATTGTCTGAAATTTAAAGTTCATTTTATAAAAAAAAAAAATAATAAAAAAATCGAGGCATAGTGCTTTGTCGGTGGCTTAATTTTTTTCCAATAAAAAAAAATAAAATTGCTAACTGAACTTGTCTAAAATGTTCTTAGATTATTAAATTCCATGACAAACTAAGAAAAATAAGGTAAAAAACACCTCATAATTCATTAATTAGTTTTAGTTTTACTCGTGATTAATAATACACCAAAACCAATACTCCATGTACAGGGTGAGGAATCTGATGATTCATAGCGGTTGTCATTTAGCTGCAGTTGTGCAGTCTTTCAATCACAATCATTCATTAATTTAATTAAAAAGATATATTATCAAAATAAAATAAAATCTAAAGATTTGAAGGGAATAAAAAGCAATTGCATATAGGCAGCAACTGCTGTGAATCTCAACACCTCCGTATATATTAATATAACTAGTAGTAAAGCCCGTGCGATGCACGGGTTTTAAATATGACATTGTAAAAATAATAATAATAAAAAAAAAAATTTGTCTTAGATAGAAACCCTTAACATCACTTCACAAAATAAGTGGTTGAAAAATGTGGAATAAAATTTATATAACTTCTAGAATAGCAATTAATCTTATAGGAGTGCATAATTTAATCAAAAGTTTTTACACAAAGTGTTTTTGAGACGATTTTAAGGTAATTTTATCTTAAGAACTCTTATATAAAAGTTAATTCGATCTCTTAAAGTTAACTCTCCTCCCTCTTATAAGGTGATGATCACACAGATAATGATTATAATTTTTACACAAAATGTTGCAAGAGACATACTCAAGTTTTCATTACCTTCAACCAATTTTTATTTTAAATTTTTTAAATTTTTTTGTCAATTAGATTCTTTATGTAACATATAATGATTAAAAACTAAAATGGATTATAATCTTAACACTCATCAACCATAAATCATATACAAAGAATTTGCATTCAAACAAAATTATACTGGATAAATGACACGGCTAAGTCGTATCGCCAATATCAAAATAAACCTAACAAACAACTAACAGCAGCTAGTGGTAAGCAGGATCGAATCCACAGGGAAACGTAGCAGTTATAAGTTAAAGTCGGCGTGAACAGGTCTAACTCGGGTGTGAAAAGAGGGTTTGTTTAAGACTATAGCTAAAGCAATAATAAAGCAGATCAACAAAAATCAATAGGGAGAAGGATTAGGGCATCAGGATCATTATGACAATGATTCAGGAACTCAACTCAAAGGTAAATAACAATCAATTTAAGCTATGCAAGTGGCTAGGTTCAGGAATACGCTCTCTCGAGTCAATATTAACCTTAAGCAAATTTAGCGGGCTCTCGCAACTTATTAAATTCAACTTATCAAATACGCGTGAGTCTAGTTTCAATTAGGCTTTCGATCTTAAACTGAAACAACCTAAATTCAATTCAATAAAGGCGTCCTTAAATTCAATTGATGGTAAAACGCATAGGAAGAAACCAACTTGCACAAGTTCAATCAATTTAGCAATTAAAACATGTCCTGAATCAACTATCACAAATCACCCTAAACCCTAATTATGAAATTAGCTACGCATAATGGAAATTGAAGCAAAACAATAATAAGAAGACATGATAATAGAAATAATTGCAATAGAAATAAAAACCTGAAACCTTACGGAGTACCGACGGTTACAATAAGAGCAATCTTGAAACTAAACTTAAGCTTGAATGTTTTGTAAAGAGAGAATAATAGCAGTAAACTAAAACTAAACCTAAGATGTAAAATAAAGCATAAGTCATTAGTTTTCGACCTAAGGCTATATATATATGTTTCCAAATATTAAAACACGAAATAAAACAAAACTCGACGGTCAAGATTTGAGGCACGTGGCCAAGCCCAGACCGGCTGCCTTTGGTCGGGCTTGCTCTTCCTCTTGGGCTTCTATGCTTCTTGGGCCATTAATACTCGTAGCCCTTTTGCCTTTTGGTCTTAATTTGGCTCCCGAGCTCCTGCGCAAGCTCGAACTTAGTCTTGTTGTCTCAAATCTCGTACTTGCTCCAAATGTCCCGGGTTTTGGCTCAAAACCACCAAAACCTGCAAAATGTAAATGATAGGCAGCAGTATCGAGAAATATAACAAATAGCTCGTAAAATCATAATGAGTACGAATAAATGCAAGCTAAATGCGACTAAACCGGGGGCATAAGATGAATATAAATAGCAGAGGAGGACACATAACATACGGGGTAAGGATGACAAAGACGAGAAAAGAGGGTAAAAAGGGGTAAAGAGTGCTCACATTATCAAGTCGGAGCTCCCCCAAACCGAAGTCAATCATGGAGTGCGGCTTAGAATCCACAAATATGCGTCCAAATCAGTCCAACGTCGAAGTACTTCGGCATAGCACGCAAGAAGAAACGAAACAGTAAAAATCAGGTATGGGGCCGGTCCAACCACACACGTACGGCCGGCCCTGTGTTTTTTTTTCAATTTTTCGCTTTTTCCTTCTCGCTTCACCAATTTACTACGGTGCTTGCCTCGAGTCTTCTACGGCCGACCGGCTGGGATGTCTACTCGTAGCGTCTTCTTCAAAAATACTAAGGACAAAGTCCAAAAGTACCTGCGCGCTAAAATCACATATAAAACCCTCGTCCTCACGCGCTCAAAAGAAAACCATAAAATGCCATCAAACCAAAGTACAAGTGTAAATAAAAATACAACGTCATCGGGTTGCCTCCCGGAAGCGCTGGTTTATAGTCCCGCACGACTCTTCAAAGCTTCAAAGATCAAGTATAATTAGGCCGAGGTCGTTGGCCATTTGCGACAGCTTCACTTGGCGAAACAGCAGTCGTTCGCCAAAGAACTCCTCCCTCTCGAGGCAAAGCAGCGTAGTCCATCATCGTGGGCCCTCGATCGCGAAATTGCTCTCCAAATCGCCCTTGTGCTCCAAGCGGCTGAACCGTAGGCCCTCCTCCATCACTAGCGTCAAACAAGTCGGCTTTTAGCGCTTTCTCCCCAAACCAACCTTTGCAGCCTATCCTCAGAATGAACCTCGCACACGGGAGACAATGTAAACGACCTCCAAAGTGTCTCCAGTAGAGTGAGACGGAGGTATAGCATTAACAGAACAAACCGACTCAAGACGCATGGGTGACCGCGGGGTATCAGAATGGGTAAAGGTCAACTTTTCACCCCCCACCGTAAAGGCTATTATTTTATTGCCCACGTCAATAACTGCATCAGCAGTGTGCAGGAAGGGTCTCCCCAAAATGATAGGAATGTGGACATCCTCGGGCATATCAACCACTACAAAGTCTACAGGGATAAAGAACTTTCCAACCTGTACTGGGACGTCTTGTAGGATTCCCAAGGGACGCTTAATCGAACGGTCAGCCATTTGTAAGGTAATGTGAGTGGGTTGCAAAGCTGACAAGCTCATCTTTTGGTAAAGAGAGTAGGGTAGGACACTTACACTCGCTCCAAGGTCACATAAGGCATTGCGAACCACAAACTTACCAATAGAGCAGGGGATAGAAAAGGTCCCTGGGTCACTAAGCTTAGGAGGCTTACTACCCTGCAACCTAGTGCTAGCCTCCCCCACAAAAGCGACAGTCGACACATCCTCTAACGTACGCTTCCTAGCTAAGACCTCCTTCAAAAATTTAGCGTAAGCAGGAATTTGAGTAACAAGGTCAAGGAAGGGAACATTTACCTGAAGCGTTTTAATGACGTCGACGAACTTCTTAAACTTGGCCTCGGACTCTGCACGTTGTCGACCCGGAAATGGGAGCTTAATCAATCTGGGGCGTTAAGTAGCAACAGAACACCCGACTAACACCCAAATCATCTTTCCTCGCAGTTATTGTGTTCACGGTTGAACGACCGGCCCGGCCGACCGCGCGCTTTGGCCTCGGATCATCATAAAGCGTCACCGCCTCAACGTAATCGCACACGCAGATGTCGGGAGGAGGGTTAGGAGGTCGCCCTGTGATGGTAAGAAACCTGGTTGACGCCAGCTTGCGAGGTGGCGAGTTGAGCCACTTGATTCTCCAAATTCTTAATTCTTTGCGTCTTTAGCCTGATCGCTTTCGCACGCGTATTGCATCATTGTCTCCTGCGACTTCTGCATACCCATCATCACCTGTTACATTTGCGACATCATGGCCCTAGTCTCGGCCAAAGGATCGGGTACCTGTGCGGGTGGAGGTGGTGTATAGGTGGGTTTTTGGTAGTTAGGAGGAGGTGGTTGAAAGTTTTTGTGAGGAGGTTGATAAGGGGCGTTTTGAGGTGGTTGGTTGGTTGGGTTTAGGACGTTCTGGTTACGATATGAGAGAAGCGGCGATCAGTGAAGGGTTGGTTTTGGTAGGGCAGGTTCTGGTTGTAAGATTGATAAGCGTAGACCTGCTCCTGGGGCGCAGCATACCCCGTAGAATAACCCAAGTCGTGCCCTGCAATAGCATTTACATGAGCACCAGATGAACCACCACCCTGCATCATACTAATCTGTGCAGTCAGCGCAGCAACCTGACTAGTGAGTGCACTAATACTCCCTTTATCACGGTCATCATGCGCAGACCGTGAATTACCTCGCGGCTTCCCGAATTGTGACGAATGTATCGCCATCTCCTCAATTAATTCCCAAGCTTTATCATCATCGACGTTGTTAGCAAAACGTCCCTCCGCAGCAGAATCAAGAATCGCACGGCTTTCCGCATATAAGCCGTTATAAAAGGTCATAATCACTAGCCATTCGTTCAGCCCATGATGAGGACAGTCCCGAATCAGCTTCTTATACCTCTCCCAAGCTTCAGCTAAAGTCTCATCGAATGTCTGCTTGAAGCCCTGAATCTGACTGCGCATTTGATTGGTGCGCTCTGGAGGGTAGAACTTCGAATAGAAAGCGAGAGCCAACCCCCTCCAATCTGTTATACCAGAAGCCTCCTTATCGAGGTCCGTGATCCACTCACGAGCTCGATCTTTCAAAGAAAAAGGGAACAGCATCTCCCTTATCTGATTCTGAGTGATCCCAGCCTGCTTTATCGTCGAATAGTAGTCCGTAAAAACCAGCATGTGCCGGCCAGGATCCTCGGTGGGATAACCACCAAACTGATTCCGCTCCACCAAGTTTAAGAAGGCGGGGCGAATCTCAAAGTTACCCGTAAGTGTAGCGGGCATTGTGAATCCATCAGGTATGGATTCCGGTTTAGGCACCGAGTGACTATAGAGCTTAGGCATAATCACAGGCGGTGGAGTTAACGGAGTAACAGGAGGTGTGTCCTCTTCGTAGGACGATTGCGCTGTACTAGATGACGATTGCGCTTCCTCGAAATTAAGATCAACGATTTTAATCGCCTCCTTGCGAAGTCGATGTAATGCGCGCTCAGGTTCAGGCTCAAAAGGAAGTAAACCTGTAGGTGACCTGCGCATAAACACAACTACACGAAAACAATCAAAAACGGCCTCAAGGAACTAGGTTCCTTGAGACAAGAGAGTAAAACCTGTAACAAACTGACAGTAACTAAAACTAGCAAAGCCGTTTCCCCGGCAACGGCGCCAAAATTGACACGGCTAAGTCGTATCGCCAATATCAAAATAAACCTAACAAACAACTAACAGCAGCTAGTGGTAAGCAGGATCGAATCCACAGGGAAACGTAGCAGTTATAAGTTAAAGTCGGCGTGAACAGGTCTAACTCGGGTGTGAAAAGAGGGTTTGTTTAAGACTATAGCTAAAGCAATAATAAAGCAGATCAACAAAAATCAATAGGGAGAAGGATTAGGGCATCAGGATCATTATGACAATGATTCAGGAACTCAACTCAAAGGTAAATAACAATCAATTGAAGCTATGCAAGTGGCTAGGTTCAGGAATACGCTCTCTCGAGTCAATATTAACCTTAAGCAAATTTAGCGGGCTCTCGCAACTTATTAAATTCAACTTATCAAATACGCGTGAGTCTAGTTTCAATTAGGCTTTCGATCTTAAACTGAAACAACCTAAATTCAATTCAATAAAGGCGTCCTTAAATTCAATTGATGGTAAAACGCATAGGAAGAAACCAACTTGCACAAGTTCAATCAATTTAGCATTTAAAACATTAACTGAATCAACTATCACAAATCACCCTAAACCCTAATTATGAAATTAGCTACGCATAATGGAAATTGAAGCAAAACAATAATAAGAAGACATGATAATAGAAATAATTGCAATAGAAATAAAAACCTGAAACCTTACGGAGTACAGACGGTTACAATAAGAGCAATCTTGAAACTAAACTTAAGCTTGAATGTTTTGTAAAGAGAGAATAATAGCAGTAAACTAAAACTAAACCTAAGATGTAAAATAAAGCATAAGTCATTAGTTTTCGACCTAAGGCTATATATATATGTTTCCAAATATTAAAACACGAAATAAAACAAAACTCGACGGGCTAGGCACCAGAGCCGGCCGGCGTGTGGCCCGATCCCAGGCCACTACTGTCTTGGCTGGGCTTGCTCTTCCTCTTGGGCTTCTATGCTTCTTGGGCCATTAATACTCGTAGCCCTTTTGCCTTTTGGTCTTAATTTGGCTCCCGAGCTCCTGCGTGAGCTCGAACTTAGTCCTGTTGTCTCAAATCTCGTACTTGCTCCAAATGTCCCGGGTTTTGGCTCAAAACCACCAAAACCTGCAAAATGTAAATGATAGGCAGCGGTATCGAGAAATATAACAAATAGCTCGTAAAATCATAATGAGTACGAATAAATGCAAGCTAAATGCGACTAAACCGGGGGCATAAGATGAATATAAATAGCATGTATCAATAAATAAATAAACGAATATGTTATTAATGCTATACATACCAAATATACCTCGTTACATCGCATATATAGATGATTTCAATTACAAACTAACTATTTACTCATTCATGTTCCTGCAAAATTGTTATCAGTTGATTAGTATAAATCGCAAAATCGCAAAAGTGGTAATTTGCCCCTTAGCTTTGCTCAATTGTGAAATCAAGTCCCAGTAGTAGCAAATTAACGTCATAACTTTAACAAAAAGTGAAATTCAATCCCGACTTTCAATTTTCACTTAAATATCAACAAAAAAATCTATAATTATTTTATGCTACTAATATCAATTGTAAAAAACTAATTTAAAATTAATTTATTTATTTAAAATTAATTATTCGCCTAAAAAATAATTTTATATCCATCTTTAATAACTAAATAAAAATATGATAAAATTTTATGAACTATCATTACAGTCATAATATGATAATAAAACTTGC
The DNA here is from genome assembly GCA_023091065.1 of Dianthus caryophyllus. Taxonomy (NCBI): domain Eukaryota; kingdom Viridiplantae; phylum Streptophyta; class Magnoliopsida; order Caryophyllales; family Caryophyllaceae; genus Dianthus; species Dianthus caryophyllus. The sequence goes on from CM041518.1 coordinate 3,864,026, forward strand.
TTTTATAGAAGTTGTAACTTTATTAAAAATAATTTTTATGATGAATTAATTAAATTATAAAATAAATTTTGGTAGAATTTCATTAAAAATCAAACAAATGAGTTAAATTTCATGTGTTAGTAAAATTATGGGGTTTAATTGCTACAATTGAAAGTTAAGGGACTTAATTTCACCATTAAGTAAAGTTAAGGAGGCAAATTATTACTTTCGCGCTGCAATTAAACTTTTAAACAATGGCTACAACAGACATAAACAAACAACATAATCAAAATCATAGTAATATGAAAAACTTGGTGGATAGATTAGAGGAAATCGACAATTAATGAGATTAAAAAACTAAAAGAGATTATAAACTTGATCCGTCAACCATAAATAATGTACAAAGAAATTAAATTCAAATAAAACTAAATTGGATAAATAAATAAACGAATATGTTATTAATGATATGCAATATACAAATATACCTCGTTGCATATATAGACGATTTCAGTTACAAACTAACTATTTTCTCATTCGTGTTCCTGCAAAATTATTGTTATCAGTTAATTAGTATAGATTACAAAATTAATAATATATTCAATCAAAATTAATCATAGTGAATAACATGAAATAGAAATTAATGAAAATTTAAGAATGATTAAGAAGAAAAGCAAAGCATTAGTCAAAATTGAGAAAATGTCAAGGAGTATACAAATACCGTACAATGACCTATCACATACTCCGTATATATAAATAAATTCATGCGGAGTAATAAATATACTACAATCAAACTTTTAAAAAAGTGGCTGCAATAGACATAAGCAAACACCATAATCAAAATCATAGAAAATTGAAAAACTTGGTGGAGAGATTAGGGAACATCGACAATTACGTAGTATAAATAGTTGGTAAATAGGAGTATGAGTCCTCCGTGTATTCAAATGGTTTAAAATAAGAGTAATTTTTATCAAATAAAATTTTTATCTCTTCAAACTTTTATCTCTTTTAAATTTCACTTTTTTAAGAATAAATTTTTTTTTTTTTTTAAGAATTCTATAAAAGTTGGAAACTACCACGTCGCTTGAAAAAACCTCCAATTATATAGATATATTGATTGATTGATTAGATCACAAATAAGGCTGTTAAATAACATATACTTTGTACTTCGTTTAATTTAATAATACGGAGTAACTTTTTTTTTTTTTTTTTTTTTTTTTTTTTTTTGGTGACGGGGGGTTTAATCCCCGCCTGCGGATTCCTGGCCACCACTCCTGACCACGTGCCCACCCCAAAGCGCCGCCGCGATACACCATGCCTAATTACCCACCCAGTGAGTCGAACCCGTGACCTCTCAATTCCTCGCCAACGCAGCTTTTGGCGCACCTTTAACTCCGCCGGCAAAGTCGACACTTCAGTATACTTATTATGATTTATACAACGGTCTTACATGATTTATAAGAGTATTCACTATTTCACTTGCCATTTGCTATTTGTATAACCTTTAAATTCGGCCATCGTTCATTCTTTCTAATTAAGTTGTCTAGTTTAATTAGTACTTCTATTTTATTTGACTGTATGTATTTCAAAATTTTAATCACATAGTTAAAAATGTATATTACTCAATACAGGGGCGATTTCAGACTTTTCGGACTGTGGGTGCCGATTAAACTTGACAAACGAGTTCGTCAGGTTATATGGATCGAGAAAAAATATCGGTGGTATAATATGAGTCGGATAAAAGTTAAAATCCGGATCAAAACAAGTTTTTAACGTCTTTTTTTTAGAATGATTTGCTAAAATAGTGTCTTTTTTAAAAATAAAAAATATTAGTGTTTTGGGTCGGAAATAAAACTATTTATCCTTATGGGATGCATGTAGATTCAGATATTTTAAGCCATAAAACACTATCGCGCGATAAATTTTACCTGATTAAATTAATTAAAAGAAATGAGTCGTAGAACAAAACGCCATTTGAGGGGCGTTTTCAATGAACTAAATTATAAGACTACTTGAGATGGCGATTTTAAACGAAATAAAATAACAAGTGTAAATTAAAAGAAATTAAAGAAACAAAAAAAACGTCATTGCGAAATGAGTTTTCGAAATTAAGTTTCTCTTAAATTATAAGACTATGTTTATCTTGGTCTCAATAAAGTCTAAGTCTAGAAAAAAAAAATTATTAAATAATAGAAAGTAAATGAATTGTCAAATTAAAACTAGGTAAAATAAATGTCTTGATAAAAGTTGTAAAATTGGAGTAAATTTGGAAAGAAAAAAATAAATATAATACAATAAATACTGACTTATTAATTGTTAAAATGTAAGTGGTTTAATGGTAGTGGAGTTGATTTGTGAGTTATTGGTCAGGGGTTCAAATCTTCTTCAATACATATTAATTTTTTTTTTATCAGACTTATTAATTTTTTCCCGAAAAAAGTGTGGGTGCCATGGCACCCATGGCACCCGCACTAAAAACGCCCATGACTCAATAGAACATTGAAAGATTTTTGAGTTCAAAAACCTTGCAATTATTATTACAGTATTATTTTTTCATCAAATAAGACGATGTTATTATCATCTTTGTATAATAAAACCTTTCATATTAAAGTGATTATATATATCTCTCAGTTTAGACTTTTTTTTTTTTTTTTTTTTTTTACTTTAATTTCAATACCAACCTTACGAAAAATCGATTGTACGTAATTACATTGAATTGGTTGGTCCCTTAATGGGTTACATACTAATGTTGGTGGTAAGTAAAATGATAAAGAGAGATTGATTCATTCAAATACTCAAAATAAAGAACAAAAAGTAGAGTACTACGTACTAACTAAAGTGTTGGGTACTTAAAATTTTAAGTTCCCATCAATTTTTGATTATATAGTAATAAAAATTATTTATCTGATTTAATTATTTATTTAATCTCTCACTATCAAATTTTACTTACATTAATTTTAATTTTAATTTTTATTAAAAAATCTAATATAATCATCTGTTTGAAAAAGTAGACAAATTGACGATTACCGTAATTAGCAATATTAAGACGCTAGTCTCATCCAACATACGGTGCATTGGTTCTTTAGTTAACGCAAGGCGAGTCCTATCCACTTTAGAACATAGCGGCAAGTTTAAGGTGGGTCTTGCGTATGTATTAGAGTATATGAATGGATTAATAATTATATCCATCATAAATAACGTAATTAAGTTAAGTATTTATGTTGCGGCTTTTGAGTCGACTTGTAATGTTGTATATATATCCTCATTTGTGAGGATAGTAACTGAACTCATGATAATAATACAATATCATTTCTATGATTCTATACTCTCTAAATCTTAACATGGTATCAGAGCCATTTGGCTTCTGAGAACCTACACAAATGTTTCCGCTGCCTCGCCGGTGGGTTGATGTACAATACTCACCGGCGGGATTTCAATAAAGTATTACTTAAAAAAAAAAAAAAAAAAAAAAAAAAAAAAATTGTCGAAATAAAGTACTCCGTACCATTTTTTTAGTACTTGAATTTTGTTTTTTCACTTTCCACAATCTTGAAGCTCTCAATCTAATTCCTTCAAATATAGTTTCATATTCTGGTCAAACGTTGTGCTTCATCTATGCACTACTTCAAACCCCCCAATTCCAGTTATTTCTTTATTCAATAAAATTTCTTCGATTTTGTGAGGTGGTATCATATTTACTGGCGAGTTACGCATTGAAAAATTACTGGCGAGTTACGCATTGAAAAAGATTTACTGGCGAGTTACGCAATGAAAAGATTTACTGGCGAGTTACGCATCCAAAAGTTGTCTGGCGAGACCAATACGCACGAAAGAAAATTTGTCTGGCGAGTCCTATACGCACCAAAAGTTGTCTGGCGAGACCAATACGCACGGAAGTAAATTTGTCTGGCGAGTCCTATACGCACGAAAAATTGACTGGCGAGTCCTATACGCAGGTTGAAGACAAAGACGGGTTCGAAAAGAATGGCGCTCCCGTCCAAAATGAAAGAAAGACGAGTTCGACAAAAAGGGCGTTCTCGTCGATGAAGAAGATTCTGGTTTTTTTTTTCTTTTAATTCTCCAATCGTAACTTTCGTAATACTACCGTTACGATTGCGGGAGGGTATTAGAGTATATGAATGGATTAATAATTATATCCATCATAAATAACGTAATTAAGTTAAGTATTTATGTTGCGGCTTTTGAGTCGACTTGTAATGTTGTATATATATCCTCATTTGTGAGGATAGTAACTGAACTCATGATAATAATACAATATCATTTCTATGATTCTATACTCTCTAAGTTTAAGGTGGGTCTTGCGTATGACTTTCTTTGCTCTTCTTTGGGTGGATCGCGTGTTTATGATGGTATCTGGGATTCTTTCTGTATACCGAAACGTAGCTTCATCACTACTTTAGCTATACAACGGAAGCTTGCTACCATTGATAATTGATAATACCGTTCCAAGGAGCATGGTGATTTTGAATTGGTGACTCATGGCCACCTCTTCTTTAATTGTCCTTACTTTATTCTTTTATCCGTGCTGTTTTTAATTGGATGGGTATCAACACGCGTCCTCGTAGCCTTAATTTTACTCTCCGGCAGATTCATTGTCGCTCTCAAAGGCGGCATTGGCGCAAGCGTTGGTTATGTTGCTGTATTGTTGCAATTGTATATGCGATATGGGAGGAAAGGAATATGCGGATTTTTCAAGATGTTTGCCGTCCAGCGGAGGTTGTAAATTAAAATGGATGCATGAGAGTAAAGGTAAAGGGGTTGCTTTACCACGGCCCAATTGTCCTAGTTGGACTTCACCAACTTACAGTTTCTAGAGTGGGCTGACCCATTTTCTTCTAAACAAGGCCTCTAAATATGGCCCATGCTCATTTACAATTCTTTTCTGGATACATAAATTTTTAGATGAGACGGTTTTATGATAAGTTGTATTATCCGTACGTTTTAGTTAGCTTAGATATTAACTATCCATGTGATTTATATTGGCCGATTATGGCATGATTGTTGGTTGACCGATGTTAAGTAAAAACCTTCTTATATTTAGTTGTTTATATTAATAATATAAGATATTGTTTCGTTACCCTTCTAAAATTATGGGAGTTGAGAAATGAAAAATTTCGTAAATCGCAATATCAGCCATCGAATGCATGAGAATTGCACTTTCTTGTTGCCTCGTTGGAATTGAATTGCTCCATAATGCAGGAGTTTAGTTATCAAGGCCCTCTTTAGGTAATTAGAAATTTCATTACCCGTCTACAACCATCAAAAAATAATTTGATTTATTTGCATATTCATGAAACTTCTTATACGTTTCCATAAAAATAATGTTTATTTTCTAATGGAGAAAACAAAAATAATGAATACAGTATCTACATATTTTTAGAGTACAATATTTTACCCGAAAATGTTCTGGTCTAATGGTTAAGACGGAGGTACCCTGTAACTTTGGTCCTAGGTTCAATTTCTCCGTCGCACATTGTAATAGCCTTAAACCTCATACTAAAAAAACCTATTCCGTATTTATACAAAATTTGAATTATTTGTAATCTTGTCGATATCGTAAAAGAAGAACGGGGAGTGACGATTTTACAAAGGTAAGAATCGTAAAATATATACGGAGTAGCAAAAAGAGGTGAACAAATCCCCCAAAAATGTACTTTAAAGTTTACGAGGCCTTGATGATGTTTTGTTCGTGTAATAAAGTAAGAAAAGTCGGCCAACAACAATCACACTACTACACTTGAACTCAATTACTTTTTTTAAGACCAACAAAATGACAAATCAACAATAATGTGTTACGTCTATGAGGTTCTTCACCATTTGATTGTACGTACGTTGTATAGGTTTATTCAGGAAAATTATATATAAATCATTATTTGTGTAGATTGATCGACCTTGGTCACTAAATCTTTGAAATATGGAGTAACTAATTACTATTTATTACGGTGTAGAATAATTTTACAGATGATTGCATCATATATCTATATGTAAAGTTTTATGCAAAAACTGTTAAAATAAATGCTATTTTGTTCTTAATATAAATATTTTTTAATTTAAGAATTAAGCGTAAATAAGTTTTTTTTTTTTTTTTCTAAATTTGTCACTCAACATAACTTGAATTTAACCCAATTATAATAAAAAAAAATTATTTAATTAGAATAGATTCTCCTTCCAAGTCGTTGGTCAGTTTAGACTAAGTTATAACTATAAAAAAAACTGTACGGAGTAATTGTTTAGTAATTATACTTGACTTTTATTTCTAGCGTACGCATTTTTCCATACAAAATTCTTGTTCTACCCTTCTTCAATCTCTCAATTCTCTAACATTTACATGTATTTTTGACAATAATTGAGCTAAATTTAAAATATTTTAGCTTAGTGGTTAAAATGGAGGTACTCACAAGTTCGAATTTTCCCTCACCTTTTTATTGTAAAACGACCAAGTACGTGCTTCGATCGACAAAAAAAAAAATGGAAAAGTTGAGCTAAACTTAATACTCCCTCCATTCAACTCCATTTTGTGCATTTGCTTTTTCACATTTGCCGAGACGCGTTTTGCAACGACAATATCTTTAGTTACACATTTTCAAAATTTATAAAAATTTGATATTATTATTGCATTTTGAGAGACGAACAAAACAAGATCACTCATGACTATATTTTCACTTATATATTACACGGAATTTCAAAGATTCTCGATGCTCATGAATAGTGTCAAAAAGGGAAGTGCACAAGATGGAGTTGAATGGAGGGAGTATCTGTTAAAACTATTCCGTAATAAATTTGGTTTCAAATTCTGGAAATCAATAATTGAGACTTGCATATTAAATAACCAATTTAAAGTTCTTTTATGATTAGTTTTATTATTCTTAGATTAGAATTTTGTTTTCGGAAATGATATGCAATTGAGATTTTAGTAATGGAAAATTATCATGTTTATGATGTTCGATCTTCAAGGATTTTGTTGCTTTAATTATATAATTGATTGATTGATTGATGGTAATATTTCAATTGTTGATCGAGTTTTGTATATCAAACCGATTTTACAAACTTCTTAATATTTTTAATTAGGTTATTTATTACAGAGTAGCAAACAAATTAAGTTTTTACTTTTATATTCTTGTACGAAGTATAAAATTGAGATTTTAATACTTGAATAGATCGTATCGCTGACCCTTTTTATTAAAATTTATTTTTGATGATAAATGAGGCTGAAACCGGTTACATATACTCCATATAATTATAGCACGAGTGATGGTAAAGTGGTTGTTCACTAAAGTTGTGTAAATGGCATTGCTGATAAAATTGATATTATATTGGAAATTTTGTTAGTTACGTATTATTTAAATAAAAGTTGTATACGAGTGAATATGCAAAAAAGAAAAGAAAAAAAAAAAAACATTGTTTAATTTAATGTTAATTTTAAAAATAAAATACTCCGAAGTAAATAGATAGCTGAAACGGAAAGACCTTATCGACTTAGTTTTGCGTACTTTGGAGACTCACGAAAGTGTTCATAAATTAATGGAAAACATGCATATTTTCTTTTGGGTGATGTTTGTTGTAGATTTAGAAATCATGCATTTTCTAACAATTGTTGTCTATCGGCCAAGATTTCTTTCATGTGACCAAATTGATACATGTACAAAACATTTGTATAATCGGATTTTTTTAAATTACATAGAGTGAACATATATAATAAAAAAAAAAAATTAAGAGAAACTATTCTTTTGAATTTTTTCCTTAAAATTCTGAGTTATTGTAATTTGTAATATTTAAATTTTTAATGTAACCTCTTTGAAAATATTTCTTTTTATTAGTTTATTATCGAAAAGGCTACTGAAACCCCAGGGTAATAAGCCTTCATTACCCATCCAATTAGTGTTGTCCACGTGGCTTTTACAATTTAGGAAATAGGTGTAAAATGACTAAATGAGTGTCATGCGTAATTGTTTGTTGCTAATTTGCTATGCTGTTCTTATTCTACTCATTTAATTAATTAATGGATGGATTATATTTATTATTTAATGTATTTAATTAAGATGAATACTCCTATTTAATTGGTGATGTGCGTAATTAATTAATTAAAAATTGTTTCAATTAAGTTAGGGTTTAATAAAAATTACTTGGAAAAATATTAAAAATAAAAAGTTAGACAAAGATTTATTTAAAGTTATATGTGTTAAATAGTTTATTATAATTTTTTAATTTTTTTTATAAAATATAAGCTAACTAAAATATTTTTAAGGTTTTTTTTTTTTTTTTGCAACTATATGTTAATGAAAGTTAATTTTTAATCACGTGAGTAGGGGGAGTAGGCAGTAATTAGTTGCTAAACTTATTAAACAAGACTTCCACGTGGCATTATTTTATTGGTAGGGTAACAATTCTTAGTTACCCTTTGGGTAATGCAATCAACTTCCGTTTATTATCATGTGTAAATATGTAAATATATTTAGTATTCACTACACTTATAAAAGTTGCACCTAAAAAATGGCTTACATGAAAATAATTAAAACTACTAGCTCGCTTTGTAGATTTTTTTCACCATAAATCCTACCCTACGGTAACCAATTTGATTGAATTTTTGTTCTTGATTTTGTTTGTAACAACTTTGACATTAAAATTATACTATAATACCACTTTTTACTAATTAATTTAAAATTTTAAAAATGTAAACAAAAAGTGAAAATATAAATATTAATTACCTCAGTGATACCCAAATTGAGTACCACTAGGTGGTACAATATAATCTCATTTTTTTAATTTTTTTTTTCTAAAATGTGAGTAATTTCTTTAACATGTAACAAACAATTTTTACTCCCAAACGTATTCAAGACACAATTCCCTTCCCCTACCTACTTATAATTAAAAACTGATTACTCCATAGTCCATACAATTCGACTTGAACAAAATACTCTCTCCTAATATATATAAAAGATTCATCAAAACTGAAAAAATTTCACGAGAAATAAATGTGACAAAAATTAACTCGATCGGCCCAATACATATAAATCTAATATTAAAATACAAATTCAAAAATGAGCAAACCTACATAACCCATAATTTTGACCTAAAATAACATTGGGTTCTAATAATCTATTTGTGGTTTTTATTTTTTTTCTTGTCTGAATGAGGCATTAGACCGTTACAACGGAGGAGAGAGAATTTGAACCTGAGATATACTGCTCAGAATACTCCTTCCGATCTTAACCATTAAACCATGACATATTCGGTAATAGTCTATTTAGGTGAAATAGAAAAAAAGTAATCAATCTATTTGTAAATTGTAAATATAAGTAGAGGTAGGTGTAACCAAAAAATAGAATTTTGAGTACTTTTCTTCTTTTCTTTTCATTTTTTTTTTGTACAACACTTGTATTTTGATCAAAACTTCCTCAAACTCATTTCATATCTCTCTCATTTGTTACTCATTTTTATTTTCACACTCTCTCTAATTATGATGCTCATCATTGTGTTCTCTGTTTCACCCTCACAAACCCCAATAAAAAATTCACCTCATAATTTTTAACTTAATTACTTCATTAATCAACCTTAATCATCACCACATTATCATCATTATTTGTCAATTTCATATGTTTATTTCAATGTTACGAGAGGAAGCTCGATTTTTGAGGGGAATGTTGTCTAGGCTCGAAGGCTTACTAGTTAGTTAATCAATTAAATTAATTATTATTATTATTAGTTGATTTGCTATTTTTTTCTCATTTTTTGGTTGTGATTATTTGATTAATTAATACTAGTATTGTTTTGTTAATTGTTTGCCTTCGGACCAGGCTTCATTCCCCTCGATTCGATCTTCCAAATCGCTCGAATCAAAATTGTTTAAATCGGGTAAGATCTTTTGACTCCTTTAATCAATTTGATGAATATTTGATTAATTTAATAAGGGTTTAAATTTTTGGTGGTTGTTGTGTGAATAAATATTGTGTAATTAATTTTGTGCAAAAACCATTTGTTTATTTTTATTAAATTACAGAGTAAATAAGTTTGGTGAGTTTGAAATAACAATGATTTCATCATTTTGAAGTAATTTCTATTTATGTTTGTTTTTTTAAATAAATTTATTTATTTTGAGTTTAGTTTGAGCTTGTAGTATTCCATCTGTCTCAGTCATTTGTTTAAACTTCTCTCAAATTCTCTTCACAAAAAAATCAAAGTGTAAACAATTCACTGAAGCGGAGTAAACAGTATTATTATTATTATGTGTGAATTTCAACGCTAGAAATGATCACAAAAATAATGGATCTAAAGAAATGATGTGTCAGTCAAATTTATGAGGTAAGTCAATGTGTAAAACCTAGTTTTTATTCATCATCATCATCATTGGATGTGATTTTTCTCATCATTATACACACCTTTTTTCAAGTTTCTAAAATCTTTTGTGTCTTTCACTCAAAACTAGGGTTTTGAATTTTGATCTTCATTCTCACGACACATTTTGTTCATATTTTCTATAGTTAAGGTGTTTGTCGTCGATAACAATGATTATTTCTTATTCCTTCGCCACGACAGTCTTTAAACAGTGAAATAATAACATTATTACGTGAAGGTCTGAAATCCTAACCCTTAACTTTTCTCTAATAACAGTCAATCTTTGTGATTATTAGACGGAAAATTTATTAGGCTAATGACATTATAATCTTTTGATCCGATGATAAATCGAACCTAAGACTATATTTTAATGATACATACGAGTTTAAAAACACGAGATGTTGTTCTTTTAATTCTTGTTTAATTTAGGCATGAGAAGGGTAAATATTTATGAGCATAATAAACCCTCTGTTTCAGTGAATTATGTACAGTTTGACTTTTTTGTGAGGGGAATTTAAGAGAAGGGTAAACAATGACTGAAACAGAGGGAGTAATATTCTTTAGTGATAATGTATATGTAAATTGTTTTTGGGTTACATAGTTGTGTTGTGTACAGAGATGTTAGTTTGTCATTGAAGATTTCCAAACATCAAATTAGTGGAAAACCAGCCAATAAACAGTACATAATATATACAAGAAGATAAGTGCATTTATTTACAACAATCTTTATTGTTAAAGCGGTATCTTTGATTTTGTAGACTTTTAATTTATTAGCCCCTCACTTTCCAATTTAAATAATGGTCCCTTATTATTCATAATTCATAATTGATGTAAAACAAATGGTCCCATGGTAAATAATCTGGTAAATAATATATTTACCTTCAGAAGTTTATTTACAGAATTTTAAATGTTTAAATAATATCGTTGTATATTTGTATGGGTCGTAATAATATATAATTTTGAAAAACGTGGGAAGTATAGTAATCGTCGATGGAAAGCAGAAGCAAACAACAAAATCATTATATGATATTCGACGATGTACAAGAGACTAATCTATTTATAAGAGTTTTGATAATAGGAAATTTGATTTTCATGAGTGTAATTGTTCTTCGTATAAAATGGTTATATTGCGCGCTTTTGGACTGGCGTTAATCGATCTCATCTCATGTAAATAAGATGTCACGTAAAATGAAGCTTTTGAATTTGTTATCATCGGGGCACTGAATACAAATATGCTTCAAAAATCTTATTAGGGTACAAAATTGATCTTAAAACTTCAATGTACAATTACTTGAAAATTTTGATTGAGTTAGTTGCTACTTAGTTGATTTGTTTCTTTGATTTGACAAACTGTTAATTAGAGTTTCAATCGTCACGGCCTCAAATTTCATCATTCCTGATTTCTAAAAAAGTATTGTAGCACCGGTATGGTTGAGCTTGTCAGTTGTCATCACATACATGTATAGTGCGCAGAAGGGTATGTATTCGCTTATAAAAATGCTTTTCGATCTCCAACTAACTATCGGCTAATCAAAACATTTGTTATGTTCGTTGAGAATTTGATAAATCTTACCCATCGTATGATTCAGACTATTTATTTTAACTTTTTGATTGGGTGATTCTTTGTACTCCGTACTTCGTATACTTGTTTGAAAATTTGAGTAGCTCCTAAAAAAAACTACTCCGCATCTCGAAAATCTCTATGAAAATAGGTTTATCAATTTTAATTGTAAACCGGAATAGACAGTAAAATAAGATGGGATAAACATAAAAGTATTACTATAATAATATCTATAATAATTTTGATCAATTTTAAAATTTTAAAACGAATATACTCGTCTTAACAACGATTTCTGGGAGAGCTTGGAATTGGTGAAGAGCAAGTGCAACTTTGCAAACAGCAAACTACAAACATGTCAGAAGAACATATTAGTAAATATTGTTAAATATTTTCCGTATATTGTAAATATAGTCTTCCCATAATTAGTTAAGGAAATCCCTTGATTTCCGATGTATTATTGTCAACTGAATATCTGTACACCTTATATATAGTGAATACAATGAATCACCCAATTTAGGGGTTTATCAACTTATATGGTATCAAACTAGGTTATCAATCTCCTATTATCGATCTCCTTCACCCTACTTGCCGCCATGGCTGAAACCAACGACAAGCAGGCCCCCAAACTTCACCCGGTTTATTCGTTAGCCAATATCCAAAACAAGGTCCGCATGCTCGATGGCGTCAAGGTCACGTACTCCGCGTGGGTCACACTGTTCTTGAACAATGCCCGCGGATATAAGGTCCTTTCACACATCGATGGGACCGCCGCACCAGCTAAAACTGATGCTCGTTATGAGGAGTGGTGCGAGATCGATGCGCACGTTCTCCAGTGGATCTACGGCTCCCTGAGTGACGATCTCCTCTTGCGTGTTCTTGAGGCTGACTCTACTGCGTATGCGGCGTGGAATCGTGTGAAGAACATCTTCACGAACAACAAAGGTGCTCGGGCTGCATCCCTCGAGCACGAATTCACAAATCTCAAACTGTCTGCCATGCCTTCTCTTGCGGCGTATTGTCATCGTCTCAAGGAAATTGCGGGCCAACTTAAGGACGTCGATGTCACGGTCGACGACAAACGTCTTGTCTTGCAACTCGTCCGTGGTTTACCTACGGAGTATGACACGACGGCTGCGTATATTAATCAAACCCTTCCTGACTTTGCTTCTGCGTGTGACATGTTGGAGCTGGAACACCGCCGTCAAGCGAGCCGTGATGAGCCCTCGACTGCCCTTGCTGCTCCCTCTTCTCCCACTGCGGATTCTCCCTCCTGGGTTGAGCCCAAGCCTGCCACTTCGTCTTCCTCTCGGTCTAAAAACGTGGGGGGCAGACAATACAACAACAAAGGTCGCAACAATGGCAAATCAAATTTCCGCGGCCAGAAACCACAGCAGCCCGACTCCAGGTGGACTCCTGTTCAGTGGTCGCCTCCTCCGTGGTACCCGACATGGCCTGCTCCACCGTGTCCCTACCCAACACAACCCGGATGGAACTCTCCGTGGCAGCCATGGGCTGCCCCTGTTTCCCAGGCCCGTTCCTCTGTTTCGTCGCGACCCCCCTGGCGTCCTGCTACAACTGGACCTGCTGCCCAAGCTTACGTCGCGGACACGGAGCAGCCTCAACCCACGGACCTGTGTCAGGCTCTTAATGCTATGGCATTCAACCCATCCGACGGTCAATGGTACATGGATACTGGCGCATCTTCTCATTTGACTGCCGACGCAGGTACTATTCTTCCTTCCTCTAACGTCTCTTCTATTCAGTCTATTTACGTTGGTAATGGCACGTCTATTCGATTCGGAGCCGGCACGTGCCATGCCTCTATCCCGTCCCAAACCCGTGACCTGCACCTTCATAACGTCCTTCATACGCCCCACATAATTAAAAACCTCATTTCTGTCCGCAAGTTTACCAAGGATAATAATGTAACCGTCGAGTTTGACCCCCTTGGTTTTTCTGTGAAGGATATCCGGACTGGGAAAAGGATTCTGAGGAGCAATAGCCGTGGCGACCTCTACCCCGTCTCCAACACTCCTGCGTCCATCTCGGCCCCCTTTCTTTGGTCTCTCGCAAATGCAGTAATGGCATCAGTCTTGGTCACCCGAGTCCTACTATAGTTCAGTGTCTTAGAAACAATTCTTGTATTAGTTTTAATTCTCAGCACAATAAAGCTTTATGTCCGTCGTGTCAAATTAGTAAACACCGTAGATTACCTTTTGTCGACTCTCAAAATTTTTCTGTTGCCCCATTTGATATTATTCATGCTGATTTGTGGACTTCTCCTATTCTTAGTTGCACAGGCTACAAATATTACCTTGTTCTTATCGATAACTACACGCAATTCGTATGGGTCTATCCTGTTAAATTCAAGTCTGAAATTTTTACTAAGTTCCACCATTTTCACAGCTTTGTACAAACTCAGTTTCATCGTTCCGTTAAATCGTTTCAATGTGATCTAGGACGTGAGTTCGATAATCATGTTTTTCGTAATTTTGCTCTCACTCACGGTCTCGTATTTCGGTTCTCGTGTCCTCAAACATCACCACAAAACGGCAAAGCCGAACGCATGATCCGCCGTCTCAATGAAATAGTTCTTGTCCTTCTCTCTCACGCCTCTCTTCCGCCTAAGTACTGGGTCGATGCTCTCCACACCGCCGCTTACCTTCATAACATCCTTCCATCCCGTCTCCTTAATTATAGGTCCCCCACTTCCGCTCTCTATCTTAAAACTCCGTCTTACACCCATCTCCGTGTCTTTGGTTGTGTTTGTTATCCCAATCTCACTGCCAAAATGCGTCATAAGCTCGACCCTCGGTCCACTACATGTGTCTTCCTCGGTTATCCTTCTGAAAACCGTGGTTACAAGTGTCTTTCCCTCGCTACCGGCAAGATCATTCTTTCCCGTCACGTAACGTTCGATGAATCTCTTTTCCCATTCGCATCCTCCTTCACTGTTAAACCTGGCACCTACGATTTTCTCGCCCCAGCTGACTCTGTCGTTCCTCCCCACTTACTGGACCACTTCGGCCAGCCACCCTCTGACCCACCTGCTGAACCCGTCACCCCTCCTGCCAACCACCCAGCCACCCCTCCTTCTCCTCCACAACCGACAAACACCCCTGCCCCCCACGACAGCCCTCCTCACAGCCCCCTCTCCCCACAAACCGTGTCCCCTGTACCACCCACATCTCTGCCACTCACATCCGCTGCTCCACCACAACCTCGTCCAGTCCCAATACCCACCCATAGCATGACCACCCGTGCCATGAACGGCATTTTTAAACCCAAAACCTTGATTGCCGCCGCCCTTCGTCCCCTACCCAAGAACCCTCACCTTGCCCTTCGTGACTCGAACTGGAATGCGGCCATGCAGGCTGAATTTCGAGCGTTGCAGGAAAATGGTACATGGGAGTTAGTTCCCCGCCCTGCGGATGCCCCGGTCATTCGATGTATGTGGCTCTATCGCCACAAATTTCGCTCTGATGGCACCCTTGAGCGGTACAAGGCCCGACTCGTCGTTAACGGTAAAACCCAACAGGTCGGTGTCGACTGTGATGAGACCTTTAGCCCGGTGGTTAAACCCACCACGATCCGTACGGTCTTAAGTCTAGCCGTCTCTCGCTCCTGGCCTCTCCATCAACTTGACGTTAAGAACGCTTTTCTACATGGTGAGTTGACTGAGACTGTGTTTATGCATCAACCACCAGGTTTCGTTGACCCCTCGGCCCCGTCTCATGTGTGCCGGCTGCGTAAGTCGCTTTATGGTCTGAAGCAGGCACCTCGTGCCTGGTATCAGCGGTTCGCTAACTTTGTCCTTACGCGGGGTTTTCGTAGTAGTGCTTGTGATACGTCTTTGTTCATCTACCGTCACGGCACTGATACCGCCTACTTATTATTATACGTGGATGACATTGTCCTTACGGCGTCTAGTTCCTCTCTTTTACGTCGCATTATTGATGATTTGTCTCGCGAATTCAAGATGACCGACTTGGGTGTGCTCCATCATTTCTTGGGTATTACAGTAACTCGTTCCGAGGGTAGTCTTTTACGTCTCTCGAAGCGATCGCTGCCATCCTCTCTCGTGCTAATATGTCCAACTGCAATCCCTCCACGACGCCTGCCGACATCGGTTCCAAGCTCAGCGCCTCTTCTGGCCCACTTATCTCCGACCCGACTCATTACCGGAGCCTCGCGGGTGCGTTACAATACCTCACTATTACTCGCCCCGACATCTCGTATGCCGTTCAACAGGTCTGTCTATTTATGCATGCTCCGCGTGAACCTCATTTTCATTTTCTGAAGCGGATCTTACGTTACCTGCGGGGTACTTTGGATCACGGCCTTACTCTCCATGCGTCCCGGTCTCACACGCTCACCGCTTACTCGACGGCCGAGGTCGCCTCGATTCGCCGCCGACCTGCTCTCGCGTCTTTCTGGGTGACAATTTGGTGTCCTGGTCCTCCAAACGTCAGCCCACGGTTTCCCGTTCCAGCGCCGAGGCCGAGTATCGGGCCGTTGCTAATGCGGTCGCAGAAACTAGTTGGTTGCGAAATCTTTTACTCGAGCTTCACATTCCTATAAAGTCGGCCACCCTGGTTTACTGCGACAACGTCTCTGCGGTTTACTTGTCCACGAATCCTGTTCAACACCAGCGCACCAAGCACGTTGAACTGGATATTCATTTCGTCCGCGAGAAGGTTCAGGTTGGCACGGTTCGCGTTCTACATGTCCCCTCGGAATATCAATATGCCGACATCTTTACGAAGGGGTTACCGCGCCATCTATTCACTCGTTTTCGGTCCAGCCTGAGCGTCCGTCCACCTCCCGCTCCGACTGCGGGGGAGTATTAGTAAATATTGTTAAATATTTTCCATATATTGTAAATATAGTCTTCCCATAATTAGTTAAGGAAATCCCTTGATTTCCGATGTATTATTGTCAACTGAATATCTGTACACCTTATATATAGTGAATACAATGAATCACCCAATTTAGGGGTTTATCAACTTATAGAACATATTAACAGTGCAAGCTCATATACTTAATTAAATTGTGCAGTTGTACTACTCTACTGTGTGTCAACACTCTACAGTCGATTTCCACTCGTACTTTTACTCGTCAAATGTAATGTGGTTCTCTGTCGTTATTACCTCTCATATGTGTTTGTTTGCTAGAGAAGCTTCCTTTTATGTATATAAGAACACGGGAAGTCTTCGTCTTCATTGGGAGCGGAATTTGAACCGAACGCCAACTGTTCAGGGTTCAGAGTATCTTCATACTGATCATTAACTTCGGTTTTACTTCTTTTGGACATTCAATATTTTTTTATTTTCTTTTTTTACGGATAAATATGCGGTTAATTTTGTTGTATCTATTATAAGATCGTCTCATATATCACATGTTAGAGCATCAATATAATTTTTTCGCATCTCTTTTATTATGAGGATTAACTGAGGTCAAGGTGCTGACAAAATTCTAGTGATTGTTCTATGTGTAAAACGGTATCATTTTAGATTTTGCCCTACAAAATATTACTCCAAATAAAAAAGAGGGAGTATATATATGTTTTTCCATTATGAAGCGTTTTGTTCATTTCTTTATGCTTTTTTTTTTTTTTTTTTGGATAACGTGGGAAACCTGCAGCTGATACCTTTGGTGCGCACTGGGCAAAATCCCCCGAGCGTGCATGATAGTCTGCAAACCATACACGCCAGGTCAGCCACCCCTTTTACTAGGGCGATAGGCTATTAGGCTCAAACCTAACATTCACACAAGATTGCGCTTGGAGGGAATCGAACCTAAAACCCATGAGAATTTCTTTATGCTTTTGTTTGTACAAAAATATCATAATACTCTTTTTAACACCGTTCCGCTGTAAGCCTGTAACGATATATACTCACTCCGTTTCAGTGAATTGTTTACAGTTTGACTTTTTTGTGAGAGAAAATAAGTCAAAGTATAAATAAATGACTGAGACAGCGAGAATATTTAATCTACCGTGTGAAGTGGAGTTTCATGCTACTATCTCTACCTTTTTTTTTTTTTTTTTTTTTTTTTTTTTTTTTTTGGCGGAACTATCTCTACCTTTCTAAGTTCTAACCTTTTGGTTGGGCCGTTACAATTTACTAGTCTATGTTAGCATTCTTTAATTTTCAGGTCATTTGATGACTTATTTTAATTTTAATGGGCTAACTGTTTCATTCTATTTCTCGGCCCATTTCACCCTCTATAACTTTGTATACCGTTGTGTTTTGTTGAAGTGAAAAAAAAAAAAATTATGGTTTTTTCTCACCAATATGTTTTTGTTTTTTTAGGTGTAGCTTTAGACTACCCGTAGTAGTGGTCTTGGAAGGTAGGTCTTAACCTACCCTTTGCATTAAAATATTATTTTTTCAACTCTTAACTTTCCCACCAAACTTACCTCTTATTTACCAACACAATAATACTAGGTCTGAACCTAGGTTCACATTATTTTATTAATATTTTTATCTACCTCACATTTAATATTTACACATAATAAATTATATTTAATTAAATAAAATAATAAACTAATAAAAAAGGAAAAAAAACAAGGTTTAAACCTAGGTCTAAAAACCCTCATTTTGGACCTAGGTGATAAAAATATAAACCAGGTCCAAAAATTATAATATTTTTTTAATAAAAAAAAAAGGTCTAAACCTCCCTCTTTTCTACTACTACGGCTGGTCTTACGTTTGACATAATACTAACTGTACCTTTAAGTCGTAAGTTTGATTAGTCATTTTCAACTATAACCAAAGTATATAATACCGTCAATTTTGGCTGTTAAGTGTTAACATGACTTATATATTTCCGAAATATTCTTAGTTGTACCCCTTATTTTATTTTTTATTTTTTTATCAGTTATACTCTTCTTTTTATGAAATTTTTTTTACTAGCAATAAATCTTAGCTATGACTTCAATTTTTTTTCATCTTATACGTCGTTACGAGATCTTCGTTTTAAAAAAAGTTATTATTTTCGAAATTCATACCCAAGAGTCTTAGTCAGTAAAATTAATTTCGTTAAAAGTTTACAAATTCAACAAACAAATTTTTTTTATTTCAAATCACGTAAAAAAGTATAATACGAAAATAAAATACGGTTTAGTATATTTTAGTTACAGTTGATAATGACTAATCAAACTTAAGGGTACAATTGGTATTATGTCAAATGTAGGGGTACAATTAGGAAAAATAAAACTTGAAGGGTATAGATGAGAAAAACTCAAAAATTATTTTGATTATTACAAAATTACTCCGTATTGTATAAGACTGACTTATAAAAAAATCAACCACAATATTAATGGCCTGACATTTTCATTACCGATTTTGAATTTTATGATGAAGATATAAAGTTCTATTTCAGTTTTGTCTTATTACAAGACAGTCTTATAAGAATGTAACTGTTTGATGATGAAGAAAATCTTTACTATTACTCCGTATATCATACGCAATAATGATTTATAAGCACAAAAAAAATACAATAATAGTTTATGACCAAAATTTCAAATGCATTTAACTTAAAGTAAAACAAGTAGAAAGTGGGTTGGAGAGATTAGCAACATACTAAACAAAACTAACACGATTCAAATGACCCAATCTATAAGAAGACTATAGATGGAAGTTGGACGTGAAGACAAATAAGACAAGACGCAACCTGCTCGACACGACGTCAAAGATTTACCAAAGACGACACCTTGATGGGTCATGTGTTGTGCCTAGGCCTTGGTTTTTTTTTTTTTTTTTTTTTTTTTTAAAATTTATGAATGGCATGCCAGAGCACGGCACGGCACGACCGCCTTAGGTACGCATACCAGCCCACTTATGGCACGCCTTAGCCTGCATTTTTAGTGAATTACGAATCACACATGAATAATCCGACCCATACTAAATGTCTATCTTCCCTACGTATGAAGAGAAACATTACTTACACCTTATTCTTTTTCGACTTTATTTTAAACTCCGACAATTTCGATTCATCTTAACCCATATAAATTCAGTTCTTATAAGTCATGAATTCCGATAATTTACTCCGGTCTATATTGGTTTTTAACCCCAAGGGTACCCTACAAGAGGCGGGGGTAAAACTTTTTTATTAACCCAAATTTACCAGTCACAACATACCAAACACCATTACTCTCTCAAGTCTCAAGTTTATATTTTTCCCCCTTTTTTTTCTCTCTACCTTTCTATTTCTCTCTCTAATTTTTTTTTTCAGTCGTTGTTGTCAACGATCTGCGCTCAAATTTAACCCCTTCAAAACCCTCCATCTTCATAATCTCTACTCAACCCAGTTTTCATTGTAATCTCCTCTCAATTTCCCCCAAATCAATTTCACATTTTGGCCCCCTTTTCGATTCCCTTCGATTTCTAGGGTTTCTTATTGCCGCATTATTCTGAGGGGTAATAAATTACCCAGAAAAATTAGGGTTTGGTTTTCATTTCAAATTTGCGATGGAGGGTGCGCCTGTTGGCGCTTCTCGTGGTGTTTTGCTTTCTCAGTCGCCGTCGAGAAAACAATGGAGGGTTGTTTCTGAACAGTCTGCTCGTAACGTTGGTAATGAGGTATTTTACATCGGAAAGTTTCTTCGTTTTTGGTTTTTGATTGATTGATTGTTTGTTTGCATTGTTGTGAATTAGGGTTTTGATGATTTTGGGTGAATTTTGTTTTTGTTTGATAGGATTTAGACAGGTCGAAATTAGGGCAATCTGATGAACGGACCATCTACGAGGTAATTTCTGTGAAAAACGAAGTCGATTTTTTTGTTAGATTAGTTGATTTTGTTTTTAAAGTTCAGTTCTTTTTTTTCAAAAAATAAAAATAAAATGTAGTGGTTTAGTGTGGTACATTGTTTTTTGTGGGGGGAAATTACAGCAGGGACAAGAGCTTAATGAAGCGGTCGACTTCTGCTCGATACAAATGGATGGTATATCGAGTAACGATGACGGGATTTTGCAGCAGAGAATCCACAATTTGGCAAGGCAAAGAGAGGAGATGCAGCAGGTTGAGATTGAACTTAGGGCTCAATTAATTGCGAAAGCTGAGATTATGGAAATGCAGAACACTTTTGATGCTCGGTTTCAGGAACAGTCCACTGCTATCTCTCGGCTCCAGGTTTGGTGCAAAACACGCTGATAACCGAGTTGATGTTTGCGCTTGTTTTTGTTTGGGGAAACGTGGTGTTTATGTCTGTTTGTCGGGCAGGAGCAACTTCGAGAAAGGGAACAGTCGATACACGAGCTCGAGAGGAAGATGGAGGAGAAGGAAAGAGAGTTGCATGCTGTGAGATTAGATAATGAAGCGGTATATTTCAGGAAATATCACTGTTTTTGTTTTGTGGTTTTTGGTGTTTTTGTTTGCATTGTCGTTTTTACTTTACTCGAGACATGTTTTTGATGATGGGCAGGCCTGGGCTAAGGAAGACCTACTGAGGGAACAAAACAAAGAAATAGCCAACTACCGGTGAGTGTGCCTTGGTAGTTTCTGTATTGCTACGGTTTCTGCTTTGTTTGGTATTAACTTTGGGTTTGGTTTTTGGTACAGGAGGGAACATGATAGCATTGAAGCGGAGAGAGCCCATCATAGGCAACAAATACATGAACTGCAAGAACATATTCAAGATAAAGAGAGGCAATTGCTGGAACTGCAAGATCAGGTTTGCTACAAATTGATGATTAATTGCTTATATACTGACAAACCATGTTATGTTAGCGATGCACCTTCTATTCTGCAGTGGTGTTGTTAACATCTGTTGGGCCCGTGTTTTGTAACCACTAATTGCTGTAATTAGTGAGCAGAGCTGACATAATTTATACTGGTACTGTGACAGAATAGGATTGCTCAAGAGACGATCATTTACAAAGATGAACAGATACGTGATGCACAAGCTTGGATGGGACGGGTTCAGGAAATGGATGTTTTGCAATCGAGCACACTGCAAGCTGAGCTACAGAAACAGACCGAGCAATATAACCAGCTTTGGCTTGGCTGGCAAAGACAGGTTGACTTTATTGTCTTTTACCTTTACTTGGTCTACTATATGAAATTTGCTGTCTCCACCTGGTCGTATCACTATGTTTTGTGAAGTTAAAATTACACCAGAAGCAGCCATTGATCTTTATTTTCCTGTTCGGTAATAATTAACTTAGTTATGGTGGTCACCTGGAAAAAAAGCCTATTTTTTATTTTATTTTCTTTTAATATTCTGCTGTTGCTTAATCTGTCTTCTGAGAGTTCCTCCTAGAGCTTCTTTGTCAGTTGTTTATGATGAGTCGTGCTTGTCTTTGCGGTAGAGTTTTAACACTTTTTCTTTTACCTTAATATTATAACAGTTTGTAGAGATGGAAAGACTGCACATGCAGGCCATTCAACAACTTCAGCTTGAGCTTGCTTCCATAAGAGGAAACACTAGAGGGTATAATGGTGAATCAAGCATCTCGCAAAATGCTGTAAGCGATGGATCTCAAAATGCACCAAACGGTGGGACTCACGTTGAAGCTAATGGAAGTACTACACCAAATGGTAATTCTGGAGGTCCGGCTAATGGAAATGTGGAAAATTCTCAACAATACACTTCCTCTGGCAATTCATCTTCACAGGTTAACTCATGAATGCCTCAATTTTTATGTCTAGTTTGGTAGAGTGGCATTCACTCATACAACTTTCATACAATTTGCTTTTACTTTTTGTCATATTTGTAAAAAACAACATGTATATGGTGTACTCCATGACTCCATGTCTTACTTTTTAAGTTGCAAACTCTGTTAGGTAGCAGAGTGATTGAGTGAGCAAATGTGTGATGATTCATGCTTTGATTATCTTTTGTGTGGTCTGCGTTTATCTTTTGATTAGTCAATGTGTGTTTTTCTGTAACTGGTTGCGTTACACTTCTGGTGTCTGACATCTGCTCAACTATTTTTACCCTCATTGAACTATTAACTTTCTAGGAATTGAACCAGTCACGCTTAGTATGATCTTATGAGTGATCTCTGATCTTTATTATTAGAGACTACATGTAGATGACCATGATTTGTGCTAGTCCCATATGCAAACCAAATGGAGCAACATGGTTTGTTGATCATCAAATTAAAATTTTTTGTTTTGAGATGATTTGGCGAATGAGTTTCAATTTTGTTTCAGTTGATTTTGGTCAAGGAATTATAGTTTGATAGCTATCTGCAAGAGTGCAAGGAGCTTTGTGCAGCCATATTATATGAGTGGGACTTAGATTTTTCCTGAATCATCTATTGTGCGTCATCAACTCTGCATAGTAGAGCTTATCCTTGATGTAGTGTGAAATTTATGAACGCATGTTCTTTTTTTTTTTTTTTTTTTTTTTTTTTTCTGTTGTCATTGTCGAGTGGAACTGCAATTGACACTAGCTTTGTTTATGGCCGGTATTTGGATGTCCATCATATTGTACTATTTTTACACAAAATACAAGAATATATCATGTTTTAAAGATCATACTATTAACTGATCTTCCCTTGTGTTTATGCTAGACCAATCATGTCCCTAGCCTCCCAATTACCCCATCTATTATCGGGATTCCATCATATCTTCCTCCTGGACAAGTAACGGCTATGCATCCTTATGTTATGCATCAACATGGACCTGGACAGGCTGTAGGTTCTCATGTTCCCCAATCCCATGTCGGCGAATTTCAAACAGTACCCGCCATGACATCTTTCCAGCACTGGCATAACCAACAGGTTAGCCATCAGCGAGTATTTAGATTCGTCATTAGACTGCTCAGACTTGATCGATACGCTAACCATTGTCATCATTTTTAGGCTGTTCCCGAAGGTGCCACAGAGTCCGCTCAGAATCAATATTCGCTCTCTCAGGCTGAAGAAAATTCTTCAAGAGCGGAGTCCAATTATGGTTATGGGTTCTCTATTAATGGGCCGACTCTGCATCATCAGGACTATCTCAGTAACTCTATGGGCCAGAGAGTAAATCCTAGCTCTCAGATGCCATCAACTGTGGAGCCGCAGGTAACTTACTTGTACGCTCGCCGCTGAGAAATGATTATTTGCTCAACCTGCTTAACTTACGAAGAAATTGGTCTGTGCAGACTCTTGAGTCAGTCGAAAGAAGCTACTTTGCTGATTCTGAAGCCCAGCACAGCTTGCAACAAATCTCTTCGCAGTTCCATGAGGCTTTACGCTTAGAACCTGTCAATCAAACCGGTGACATTAAGGTTTTTCACTTTTGCTTTATGCTTGGTACTTTGCTAGTGTTATTGTTTACCTTAATTCCGCATGCTGGAAAATTCTAAAGCACATTAACTGGAAGTGAGGTATCTAGTGATTGATTGTGTAGCATCTGAAGGTCGTAGGTCTTGCTTTGTTGCTTCTAGGATAAAATGTTGGACTTATATTTTTTCTGTTAAAAAAAATGAGCCCGTGGGTGTCAGTTTTAAATTATGTGAGATGCATACTACTAGGCACGTAGCAAAGTCGTGCACCTCTTCACATGGGGCTTACTGTTTATGCAAAAAAAATGTGGTTTCAAAATATGATATCTTCCATCTATACGCTTTTTGGATTTTAAAGAGGGCCAAAGGACTGGCAAAGTAAAAGAAGTATAAGATACAACTTTGGAATTTCCTTGCCTGTGCATCACTCGCTTGCCTAAAAGAAGTATAAGATACAACTTTGGAATTTCCTTGCCTGTGCATCACTCGCTTGCCTTGTGCACGAGGTGTATATAAGGCAACTTGAGGCATTTTTCCTAGTTGCTCACCATGGTTGCTGGATCGCTTTATTTTATCGGCATTGCAACTTCTAGTTTTAAATTGACTGTAGCATATTATGATCTACTAACTCTGGCAGAGATCTCTGTCATAAACTTAAAGAGATCTCATACCTTGCTTGTTTTCATCCTGAATAGTTTTTTATCCTACTTTATGCCGTATTTTGGGGCAAGTATATAATCCAAAACCAAATGCAGCACAATGTTGTATCTGTTCCACGGACAATCATATGTTTGAACTTCCAACATACTGATCGAGTCATTTGTTAGGCACATGAGAATGAGGTTGGGAGCATAGTGGGTAATGAGCCAGTTAGTCAAGATGTGTTGACTGAGCAACCAAGTTCTACAGCGAGCCCGTCTCCATCTGTATCGTCCGTTCAGGCTGTGAATGTTACTGAAGCTTCCTTGAACTCTGCTTCTGAGGCTATTCTATTGACTGAGCCGACGTATAATATATCATCTGTAAAATCAATTGAGCCAGCGCTTCTTGATGAAAGAGCTTTGCTAGCATCCATTGTGCGAACTATTCCACCTGGAGGCAGAATTCGCATCAGTTCAACGGTTTGTGCTTTAAACTGTTAAAACACTCTTCCTGGTTCATAATTTTTTTTTTCTTTATGCGAGGTCTTGTGACTTAATGGACGCATTGTTGAACATGTTGATACAGCTGCCAAATAGACTTGGAAAGATGCTTGCGCCTCTGCATTGGCATGATTACAAGAAGACATATGGGAAGCTTGATGACTTTGTTGCTAGTCATCCTGAAGTACGTTTCCTTTCTACTCTGCCACACTGTCTATTTGGTAGCCCAAACATATATGGAGTACTTAGTCAAACAGCGTTATAATACGGAGAAATAAAAATCTTTCGCTAGAAATGACTTTTGGTCATACGAGGACAATGAAAATAAAAAGGAGTGGGTAGTCATAACATGACAATATGGTTATAGTGCTCTTATTTGCACGTGCAGCTTTTTGTCATTGAAGGAGATTATATCCAACTCCGAGAAGGTGCTCAAGGAATCATTGCTGCTACAGCGGCAGTTGCAAAAGTTGCAGCAGCAGCCGCTGCATCGTCACCTTACTTGTCCTTCTTTCCACCTGTTGCTATTACACCAATGGCTGATTCTGGCCGTGTTAAGAAGATACCGTCAATGGAGCCTAGGCCTGTGAGAAATGCTGCCAATCCGTCATCACTGCACGGCCACTACCCCAATGGCTCTACATTCAACGTTGCTGGAAACGTCTCAAATGTGAAAATTTTGAGCAAGTCAAAAGACCCTTCGGAATTCAATGGTCCGTCTGATAGATCCAATTTGGGAAATCCTCAAGGCAATGTTTCCAATCATTCAAGAAACGGTGCTAGTTTTATCTCTAAGCAGCAAGGAAGGTAATCAGTTATCACTTTTGATTTTAGATGTATTATACCTCGAACTATATACCTGCAGTTCTCTGATGACTGACTAGTGCTGACACATCTATATTTTGTGGCTACTCAGTCAGAGGACAAATGCTGCATTGCCATCCAGAAGATAGTGAGCATTCTCTTTCACGACTTTTTTTCATTTTTTTTCTTGAATCGTGTGGTGCTTGTGCTTTTCCGTGTTATTGTGCATTGTAATTGTATTATATAGTTCTGTCTTTGCATTTACTTACGAGTTCTTATGCGCTTATTATTCCCTTCTTTCTCATAATCTGTATTGTACGGAGTAATCCGTTAAATGTGTAGAGTCTTTGTGACCTAAATATGAATACTGAAAACTAGAATGGCTGCTGTGATCATTATTCATGTGACAATTCATTCAATAATAAGCAATTAGTCCGAGGCAATTTACTCTGTTGGAGGAAATAGTTAAACACGATGTTTATAATTTAGTAGTTACTGTCATCTACCAACATATGCAGAGTTTTGTTGTCGTTGTATTAAATCCATCAAATACATCGCAACATTTCTGTGAAATCTAGAATTTATGTCTATTCTGAATTTCTGACTAGTTAGTGCATTTTCTATCAACAGGATGGTTTTCGAAGTCGACGATGGACATTCCGCATGTGTGAGCAAGCTCGTACAGGGTGACGAAAATCGGTTGGAGAAGGATGGTATCATAAGTTAGGATGACCATTAATATTAATATTTGTGGACTCAAGGAGTCTCTTCATTGGAATGTCCATCCAACCTATGCATCACAATTTGTCAACTTTTGGATTATTTATACCATCTTCCTCAAAAACAAACAAAATTAATTTAACGTTTTATCTTGTTTTGTGCGGCGTGTGCATCATTTTCTTATCTTCTGTTATCCGTTTTATTTTCCGTTTGGCTATGCGATTGAAACATGTTTGTCCCCGTTCTTTTTGGCTTATAAGCGCTGAACTTATAGGTCTTGAACTTATTATGGCTGAACTTATAGGAACTGAAATTAAACTGGAAAGAAGATGGCTTTTGTTTTTGATGTTAAGTAACACTTCTTTGCAAGCTTGATGTTATGTTCATCCTTTATGAGCACTTTGTGCTTATTGAATAATGGATGTTCGTAGGAACTCGATCCAAGATTCCGAGCGAATAGAGTGAAGGTTTTCCTATCGTGACTTGTCGTCTATGATGTATTGACGCAGTCTTTGATTGGATCCTTAATCCTTATAACCAAACTCGACAAAAATGGAATGACTTGATTGTGCAACTGGCTTATGCGAAAAACATGAATTTACGACTTAACCCAAACTAGCCTTGACTATAACCTGGCAGGTTGTACTTGGTGACTCAGTGTCATGAAAGTACCAGGGCGAGTGTGTGGAAGCCTAACTCTTCATTACCCTTTTTTACCGAATTCTGATTCATTAACGAACCGTTGTAAGGATTCAATTTAATTCTTGACCAAACGCTTTTTGATAACTTTTTTCATTAAATTTTATTTATTTATTTATTTACGGGGGAGACATCATTTTTCTTTGTTTGAAATTTATATTTAGTTTAACTAAAATTCTTTCAATTTAACCCTTTCCAATACAAATTCATTTTCAATTTAGTATAATCCAATTTAATTTTATTAGTCGATTGAATTATACTCATTAGTTTAGGTCAATTTCAAACAATTTTGAAAACAAAACCTCAAATGGTAAGTCTAACCCAATTGATACTCAAGGCGACGAAGACTTAAACGAGTCAACGTCGATAGGTCTTTGCAATATAAACCACAAAAACTAGCTAACATTAAGTGACTGATTTTGACGCTATTGAAAACTACTACTCCCTCCATTCTTTCCAATTAGCCCCATATACCTTTTTCGGAATTTTTTTCCAATTAGCCCCATTTCCCTTTTTAGTAACAATTTCTCTAACATACCCCACTTTTTAAAAAAGGAGGCCAAATGGAAAAAATAGAGGGAGTACTCACTAGTAACATCTAGTGATTAATTTGGATGCCATTGAATTTTTTTACGACTAAATATTTGATGTACACAAGTGCGGAGTACGGATTCTCGTTATACATTGCCCCGTCGAGAACGTTGATTAATTATCAACAAACGTATAAATTGAACGCATAACAATCTTACAAATCTATCTTCATCAGACTATAGTGACTACGAGTACAATTTTACATGGAAAAGCGGATTCTAAATTGAAATTTACCGTCCATTGTACGTCCGTTTCGAGCAATTCCATCAACTGTCGTCATATGTGGAAAATATAAAGAGATTGACTACAATAACAGTGTAATACTTGTCAACACAAAGTCTAACAAAGCTTACTTATCAAATCACGTCCATGAGTATGTAGTTGTCGACGATCACTCTCTCAGCATTTGAAAAGTGGAGAGAATAGAGCGGGTTATATGTATATATATAAGATGCACCAACCTGCAAATGTATCATAAAACACATCATAAACATAAGACATTATAAAATGAGTCCCCAATTTCACAACAAAGTATACAACCACCTTCTTGTTTACATCATTTGCGTTTGGATGATATACTGTACTGTCCATGCTGCATCATCAGAGGTTAATAGCAGCGGAATTCAGTGCGTTGACAGCGAGAGAGCAGCCTTGCTCCGTTTCAAACACGACACTCGTGTTGACAATTGCGGTCTCCTTGATTCTTGGGGAGACATTCTCGATTGTTGTCAGTGGCATGGGATTCACTGCAGCAGTCGCTACGGCCATGTCATCGGCCTCCGTCTTCCTGGAACTGTAGATCTCATTTTTAAGGCTTGTCTAGAAGGTACTCTCAGTGAATCTCTACTTGAGTTGAAGCATTTGAAATATTTAGACCTTAGTCTTAATTATTTTAGTGAGCAACTACCCAAGTTTATAGGTTCACTTGATGCTTTAGAGCACCTTAATCTATCCAATGCCGGGTTTTTCGGCGTTGTGCCTCAAGAGATTGGAAATCTTTCGCGGTTATCATCTCTTGATCTTAGCTTTGATTATGATGATTCAATTATGAGGGTGAAAAACTTGAGGTGGCTTTCGCATTTGAGGTTGTTAAAACAACTCGATCTTAGTGGTGTTGACTTGAGTGCAGCCACAAACATGTGGCTCCCAATCGTGAATAACCTCCCTTTCTTACAAGTTCTTCGCTTGGATTATTGTTTGCTATCGTTAGTGTTGCCGTCTTCTCTTTCTTATATAAATTCATCATCAACCCTTAATGTCATCAGCCTATCAGATAATTACATGAATGATACGTCAATATTCAAGTGGTTGTCCAAGTTGAAAGGACTTCATACCACCCTTCAATATCTTGATCTCTCTGGCAATCAAATGTTTGGGAATAATCTCCAAGTAACTGAACATGATGTACAATTTCTAGGCAGCTTATGTAGTTTGCAAACACTATACTTGCCAGAAACTAATCTCCACTACGACTTGTCTAGCATCGTCCAATCCTTTACTGCGTGCCCCCACAAGGCATTAGAATCTCTAGTCTTATATGGTAATCAAGTTTGGGGATCCATCCCTGACAACATTAACACCCTTTCATCCTTAAGGCTATTAGACTTATCCGATAGTCTATCTCTTTGGGGACTTTCTATGCTTGAGAGTTTGAATTTGGAGTTCAATTCTTTAAAAGCAGTTGTCACTAGTGATCATTTATCAAACCTTTCCAAGTTAAGTGATTTGTCTTTAGGACATAACAAAGAAGTGGTGGTTAACATTAGTGATAATTGGATTCCCCCATTTCAGTTGGATTACTTATCATTGGGTTCTTGTAAGGTTGGCCCTGATTTCCCAATGTGGCTTACAACCCAAAAACACCTTACATTTATTGATTTATCCAACACAAGTATTTCTAGTAGAGTTCCTATTTCATTTTTCAACTCTTTATCACCAAAATTACAGTCTCTTGACATGTCTCGAAATATGATGCACGGTGTACTTCCAGACGTTTCAATCAGTTTTGACTCTCCACCCGTTATAGCCTTGAGCTCAAACAACTTTCATGGTGAAATACCACCATTTCTCAGAAACGTCTCAGAATTATACCTGAGCAACAACAACCTTTCGCAAGGCCTGGTTCCTTTCTTGTGCCCAAAGAACAAAATGCCTCTTCAAAATCTTGACCTATCAAGCAACTTGTTCTCCGATAAACTTCCAGATTGCTGGAATTACTTTGATAGATTAAGAGAATTAAACCTACAAAACAACATGCTTTGGGGAAATCTACCTACCACCATTGGTGCGCTGGACAATCTCATTGTTCTACAACTGGGTAGCAACAACATCTCGGGTCAACTCCAGTCTTCCTTGCTAAGTTCGAAGTTATTGGCTATTCTTGATATTTCTCGTAATTCACTAACCGGGAACATACCCTCCACTATTTTGGACCGTTTCGAAAACCTAGGTATTCTCATGTTGGGAAGTAATTACTTGAGTGGAGACTTGCCTTCAAGCTTTTGTCAACTTTCTCAAATTCAAATATTGGATCTTTCAAATAATCTTATATCAGGAATAATCCCCAAATGCATATACAATCTTCGAGGCATGGCTAACACAGATAATGGGATTGAAAATATGTACATTAACGACCCCTATGATGGTGAAGAGATGATGTGGAAACGAACAGAATCATTTTTCCAAGGATACGATACTCTTGGACAAGCTAAAACCATCAATTTTGCAAACAATAAGTTGGAAGGCCATATCCCTGAAGGAATTTCAAGTCTCATCGGATTAGTGACACTAAATCTATCAAGAAACCATTTGAGTGGTGCTATTCCATCAAAGGTAGGCCAATTGACCTCTTTGGAAACTCTTGATTTATCACACAACTATCTTTCCGGTGAAATTCCTTCGAGCTTGGCCGAAATCGATCCTCTAGGCGTGTTGGACCTGTCGTACAATAACTTGTCCGGGAAGATTCCAACTGGACCTCACTTGCAAACTTTCGACAACTCAACGTACATTGGGAACCCCGGACTTTGTGGAGCACCACTTCCTAAATGTCCGCGAGATGAAGCAGCCACTATCTCACAAAACGGTAGTAATGTCACTCCTCACCATGAGCACCATCTTGATGACTTTATGCTAGGATTGTACATTAGTGTGGTGCTAGGATTTATAACGGGGTTTTGGGGAGTTTGTGGTACATAGTGCTCAAACGATCTTGGAGACATGCGTTTTTTCGATTCTATGATGACACGAAAGACCGGATTTATGTGATACTGGTCGTCCTCATAGCCAGAGTTTGGAGGAGATCTTGAAGCCAATCGGTAATCTTTCATACCATACTTTAATCACTACATATCGTGGATTTTTCAGTTAATTACGCCACTCACTTTTAATTAACACACAAGCTGGATTATGAACTATGAAAATCTAGAGGTGAAAAGATGGAGTATATATTTGACCTTTTCTAAAAATAATGCACAAAAGAGTTAATAAATCATTGTTTCGGATTTGAATATTATTATTGAATAAAGTTCCTAGATGTACTATTAAAAAAACAACTTTACAATCTTTCAGTGGGCTCATAATGCTAACCTGATTTATGTTTTTGGTTTTAAGGAAATCGGTTGAGCTTGACGAACAATGAAGTTAGTGAAAAAGAGAAGGCAAGTAGAATCACAAGAGCAGAGTTATATCGTCATGCAGCTAGTGTATGAGTGTAATAAATAGTCTGTAAAATCAAATAAGCATGTACCTGTAGCGTTAGTTGATCCGATGAAGCTTTCATGTTTTCTTCGTTTCATTTGGTGTCGGATTCTATAATACTTCGTACATCCTACTTTTTGTGCTTCAATCTGTGTAGTTCAGCAGAGTGAATGAGTAATACCATTCTATTCATTTCGAGGCATTTTTACGAAACACAGAACACTATCTACAACATCATTTGAGACCACGACTAACCTGTGCATTCTTACTGGCTTTGCTATGACAAAGTCCGATTGCAGCGTTCTTGTCTCAATGTCGTCTTTACACAGTGCGTAAATAACTGATTTTCGTCTTTTCATCCTTCTCAAGATTTTCCAACCTATTCTTCTGTGTATGTCTGCATTCTTAGTCCAGAAATAATTTCACAGTTACATTTAAAGAAGATGATCACACTCAAAACAACAATGTTTCACTTTATCATGAAATAGCACTATAATTAGAAATATTATTCTCGATAAAAAGAAGAAATTGTTGAGAGACTATCGAATAAACTAGTTGCGATGCAACACGAGAGATGCAGTAATCAGCATACCATATTTTGGAAAATGTATGTTAAAAAGAATTTGGAAGAGCCAAATACTAGTGAATATACTAATACTTGTATTTTTGAAGGAATCGAACAATGATGATACATGTACGGGATGTTCATGTAAGCCCCAATATTAGGTATCAATTGAGTCAATTATGCTTATTCCGTCTGATAAATAGCCTTTCCCGAGTCCAAATATTGGATCTTTCGAACAACCTCATCCACGGAAGCATCCCAAAATGCATATACAATCTTAAAGCTAAGGCTTACACAGGAACCGTGGAAAAAGAAAGAACTAAATCTTGAAGGAGAGTACTGTGTAAGAAATACTACAGCCATTTGATTTTTCAAACAATAAGTTGGTTGGCCATATAATCATCTTTCTAGTCACATTCCTACGAGTTTGGCTAAAATCACAAATCAAGAAATATTGGATTTGTCGTACAATAACTTGTCAGGAAGAATTCCAACTGGACATCAGTTACAAACATTCGAAAACTCAACGTACATGGGCAACCCACGACTTTGCGGAACACCACTTCCAAAACATCCGGGAGATGAAGCAGACATTATCCCCACAAAGCGCAGATAATGCCATTCCTCGTAATGAGCACCATTTTTTATGCGTTTCATTTTGACGTCGGCTTATGTAATACTCCCTCCATCCCAAAATAAGTGTCCCCTTTTCTACGTAATTTACATAGGAAAGCGGACATTTATTTTGGGACGAAGAGAGTACAAAAATTACAGTAATGTCAGTACAAATTTAATGCCCAAAATACACACATAAAAGTAGAAAATCATTGGAAATTACATTCCTCCCTTTCCCTTCAAAACCCGCAATTAAAACGTTGATAAGAACTCATAATTTGTCAATCAAACATCAAAATTATCATTAAAAACTTTGAATTGAATAATTAGAATAAATAGAATACAAACCTTATTTTAGGGGTTTTCAGCAAATGAAACAACTCTATCATCTCCAATTTGATCAAACTTTGGTGGAGAATAATCAATCAATTTTGTTAACAAGTTGATCATTTGGCCAAAGATTTTCCCTCTGTTTCTCGTATCACTTATTAGTTGGAGTATTACTTTTAACACCAACTAGTGTTATGCCCGTGCAACTTGCACGGGCATGCCTACTTTTATAATTTAAGTAAACATATATAAATAATAGAGTCGCTTTATAATAGGGTTAATGATACTTACGGGTATGCCCGTGCAAATTGTACGGGTATGTTCTTTTAGTAGTTCAAGTAGGAAGGACGGACAATGAGTTTTATAAGTAGTTTTTAAAAGGGTATGCCCGTGTAAATTGTTATAAAAAGTTTTTTAAGTAGGAACGACGAACATTGAATGACACTTACGGGTATGGCCGTGCAAATTCACATTACGTTTTTATAATTATTTAAGCATACTTAAATAAGTTATTATATGTTATATATTTATGAATTGGACGGGTATGTTAACATGTATAAATAACATTCTCATCCAATTTATAAATATTAACTTATTTATATGTTATTTATGCCCGTACAATTCACATTGTATATAAATAACATACCCGTCCAATTCACTTATTTATAACATACCTGTCGAAATTTTATAAATAATATACCCGTCCAATTCACATTGTATATAATAACATACCCGTCCAGTTCACATTGTTATTATATACAATGTGAATTCACAATGTGAATCGAACGGGTATGTTATTTATGCCCGTCCAATTTATGCCCGTGCAATTCACATTATTGTATACAAATTGTAAATTAACAGGAGAATTACTGTTAATATAACCCATTTTATAACATTTGTTTTTCAAAATAACATTTTATATGTTTTTCTATAACATAACCCCTTTTAAGACATTTTTACTTAAAAATAATCCCCAATGTCGAGTTTTTTTTTTACATAAAAAGGGCAACCAAAGACATTTTAGGGTGCGTATCTTTTAAGTTACAACCATCAATGCGTAAAATATATAGACACCTCTTGAAAAATCGGGTGTGAATATTGTTGGGGATACTAGGTGTCCGTCAACAATTGTGCATTGACTTCGTAGAAGTCATGGACCAAATATGAGATTATGATAATCGGATAAATTGGGTGGTTATAATGTCTTGCTAGAGGCCGCTTATAATCTGAGTATTTAGAATATTCTGCCAATTTAGTCCGGTCCAATTGGGTCACACAACGGTACCCTAATGGATTAATATATGGTTAATTGGCATAATTAGATTAATGCATTAACTTTTCGGGTTAGACCCGAGAACTTGTGTTTATACCGTAATCTATAGTAGATTGATTGACGGTCTCGTAATGCGTGCCACACTCGTGCATGTGTGACACATGGCACACAAGTGTGCATGCATTGGCCAACATAAAGGTGGTGTTTGATTGGCCAATTTGTTGGTGCAATTTCATTGGCTTATGGACAATGATTATGTCCATTTAAGCATGCATTAGATGCCTTATGTTTGCTGAGATTTTCAGCAAGAAATATACATGCAAACACACACAAAAACCAGCCAAAAGAGAGAAGAGAAAGAGAGAAGAAAAACTCGGTTTTTGCTCCACACTTTCATCAAGCTTAGAGCTTGATCCTAGTCACACAAGTTCCATCCTTTTACGGTTCTAGTAAACCAAGAGAGGAATAATCCAAGGGTACTAGTGGACTTCAATTGAGGAGCAACATTTGGGGCTCTCGGTTTAATCTCGACAATACCGGTGGAAATCACGCTACGAGGGTATAACATTCTAACTTGAGCTTGTTTACATATGAGTCGATCTTGTTTGAGTGTCTAATTTATTCCGCCTTAGTATTAGACACACCTTCAATTGGTATCAGAGCATCTCATATGCTCAAGCTTGGTTAGAAAGTGTCGAGATTAAGTCTCGTTCGTAGTTGCATGT
The DNA here is from genome assembly GCA_023091065.1 of Dianthus caryophyllus. Taxonomy (NCBI): domain Eukaryota; kingdom Viridiplantae; phylum Streptophyta; class Magnoliopsida; order Caryophyllales; family Caryophyllaceae; genus Dianthus; species Dianthus caryophyllus. The sequence goes on from CM041518.1 coordinate 3,899,299, forward strand.
ATACGTCATTTTCGTTTTTTAGTTTACACTTTCTTTGTCGAACTCAGTGTTTGACAAATCATATGTGTTTTCTGGGTGGAAACGGCATTACGAGCAAGGCGCTTTAGCGGTAGTGATTTAAAGTCGAAAAAGCGACGTTCTTTGCTGAAATCGGCATTTTTCGATTTAAAAATGCATTTTTTGGTATTTTCGACTACTTTAAAAATTTATTTTTGCATTATTTCGACTTTGTAGAGTGAAATAATACATTATATTAATTTTAGAAATTAATTTTGAAAATATTGATTTTATGGAAAATTAATATTATTTTATATTAATTAATTATGGTAATTAGTTTAATATAAATCGGTATTTCTTAGAGAATACAATTAATTTTTGAAATTAATTGAAAATGAAATTTTATGACAAATTATATTTCTGGTTGTTTATTAATTTTAGAAATTAATATAATTTTAATTTGTCATTTTGGAATAATTATTATTTAAATCGGATTTAAATAATGCATGTGGTAATTAGATTACTAAATCGACTAGGTCATTTTTTCATATCATGCATGCACATATTTTGGCTTGGGTTTGACCTATTGTTGTGTGTTTTATTGTGATATTATTCCTATTTTCATTTTCGTATCATTTATAATATAATTGGATGTATATTATGAATGATTTATTTGTCTATTTTGGAAATGGATGAATGGTTACGGAAACTAGTATGGCCAACATAGGATATTTTTACCGACTTGCATGTCGGGAGATTATTGTATTTACGGCGCCTGTGCCGATATCCTGTATTGTAAGAGCTTATGCGGTCGTAATGGTACCGTGCTCATTTTATTTTATTTTGAATAGTTCAAAATGTAAGTAATATTGTAATTCGTGTAATACTTGTAATTGGGCTTGCACTTGGAGTGGGAGGTCCATGGAGTTACAAGACGGAGGCCCAAAAGAATCGCTTGAGGATTGGAGTCCACAAGAATAGATTTTTTAGGGTAGTGGCCATACTAGGATCCTTATTTATCGTTATCGCATTTATTTATGCTTTCGTTTATTTATTGTTCGCTTAGTATTCGATTGCACACAAATATTTGCGAATCCCACTAAATATTGAGTCTAAATGCTATTCCAAAGCTAACACCTATGAAGCCTTCGATCGTCGGTGACGTTTGTTTCTTGCTTCCGCAAGGCGTTACCTTCAATCTTTGGATAATAGGGTGAATGTTGGACATTCACACGTGTAGTTTGGTTGACTCAACTGGGTTATCAAAATATTTTTGGACCCTGATGCATAATGATTTTGGACATTAGATGTCATTAATCAACCAAGAGTTATATTGGATATAATTAGTTTGTAGACTTACCTGATTAATATAACTCCGAGAGTCATTCAGCTTCAGCTGACTTGGAGATATATTGAATTGGGATCTTGGAATCACTATGATTTCTATCGGGATTATGAAATATAGTGCTAACGACTTTGATAGATTAACTAGGTTAATTACAAAGTTGTTAATGATGAGTATAATAAAGACTTGCAAATTTCTGGTTGTAGATGGCAAATCGCACTAACAACGGAAACGGCAGCTATATGAGGTCTATTCTTGAGAAGGATAGATTCGACGGAACTAATTTCCTCGATTGGTACCGAAATTTGAGAATTGTTCTCACGATAGAAAAGAAAGAGCATGTCTTAGAGACACCTCTTCCCGAGGAGCCTGGTGAGGCGCGGCGATCGCGGCTGCTTTGCTATAGTAGGCAAAAGGATGTCTCGCAGGAAGTTGCCTGCGTCATGCTGGCGTCTATGACCCCTGAACTTCAAAAGCAATTTGAGTTCTTGGGTGCATATGACATGGTTCAGCAACTCAAGAGTCCTGCTCCAGAACAAAGCAGGATCGGTAGATATGACGTCGCTAAGGCTATACTCGATGCCAAGCTCGAGAAGGGCAAGCCAGTGAGTCCTCATGTTCTTCGAATGATTGGATTATTCGAGAGAATGGGGAGGCTAGGCAATGAATATAGTCGTGAAATGGCTACTGATATCATACTCCATTCATTACATGACGGGTTTGACCAATTCATAATGAATTATAACATGAATGGAATGGAGAAATCTCTAAATGAGCTTCACGGGATGCTTAAAATAGCAGAGAAGAACATAAGGCTTAGTCCTAAGCGAGATGTTCTAATGATATCAAAGGGAGAGAGGTTTAAAAATGCAATCAAAGGAAAAGGGAAGGCTAAGGCACGCTTCACTAAGGGCAATGGTAAGGCCATTGCGCCTAAAAGTGGTGGCAAGGCTAAAGCTGTGGATCCTAACACTTGTTTGTACTGCCGACGGCTAGGCCATTGGAAGAAAGATTGTCCCAAATACCAGGAGGACTTGAAGAGTGGAAGTGTTGCCACTACCTCTGGTATATTTGTGATATACATTCACTTTTCAGATTCTGCTTCATGGGTATTGGATACCGGTTGTGGTTCTCACATTTGTTCAAATGTGCAGGGACTCACAAGAAGTAGAAGGCTTGGAAAAGGTGAAGTGGACCTACGAGTCGGGAATGGAGCTAGAGTTGCTGCATTGGCTGTAGGGACCTACAGTTTGTCATTGCCCACGGGGCTTGTATTGGAACTAAATAATTGTTATTTTGTACCAAGTATTAGCAAGAACATTATCTCTGTTTCAGTATTGGATACTGAGGGATTTTCATTTATGTTTAAAGATCGTAATTGTTCTTTTTACTTGAATGATATGTTTTATGGTGATGCACGTTTGGAACGTGGACTTTACTTGCTAAATCTTGACAAACCGATCTATCACATCGATAATAAGAAGTTCAAATCAGATGATTCTAACCCTGCCTATCTGTGGCATTGTCGTTTAGGCCATATAAATGAGAAACGGATTCAAAAACTCCATAGAGATGGTCTCTTGGACTCGTTTGACTTTGAGTCTTACGAGACATGTGAATCGTGTTTAATGAGTAAAATGACAAAAACACCTTTTCTAGGAAAAGGTACTCGAGCAAGTGACTTGTTAGGTCTTATACACACGGATGTATGTGGACCTATGAGCACGATGGCTAGAGGAGGGTATTATTACTTCATAACTTTTACCGACGATTTAAGTAGATATGGTTATGTTTACTTAATGAGGCAAAAGTCGAAATCTTTTGAGAAGTTTAAAGAGTTCCAAAATGAAGTCGAGAATCAGCTTGGTAAGACTATAAAAGCCATTCGATCAGATCGAGGTGGTGAGTATATGAGTCAAGAGTTTAATGATCATCTTAAAGGTCGTGGTATAGTATCACAATTGACCCCTCCTGGAACGCCACAACTAAATGGCGTGTCTGAAAGGAGAAATCGAACATTGTTAGACATGGTTCGATCTATGATGAGTCAAGCTGAACTTCCAGTATCATTTTGGGGACATGCTTTAGAGACTGCTGCCTTTACACTTAATAGAACACCGTCCAAAGCGGCAGAAAAGACTCCATATGAGATCTGGAAAGGGAAGGTCCCTAATTTGTCTTTTCTCAAGATTTGGGGATGCGAAGCTTATGTCAAACGTTTGGTGTCTGAAGGTACCTGGATCGGGACCCATCTCGACGTCTCGTGCGGGCCCGCCCGAATAGGGGCAAGGCGCTACGCGAGAAAATTGCTTAAGTGCAAAATGCGTGCGAATATTGCTATGGGGGATATCATTGCTTGATTGCTTGAAAATCGTTTTTGCAAATTCTTTTGGAGTCGCCACCAAATTTAAAGGAATTTGGAACCTGTTCGACGCGTCTTAAATCATAAGACGCAAGTCTTAGAATTCAAGGCGCGTCGATACCTATCCTCCTAAGGTTATTGTGAAACCAGAGTGGATTCGGGGCAAGGTTACTTTTTGAAAGTTTTATCAAAATGTTTTATGAAAACTGAAATCAAAAAGCCTACGTAAAGTAGTCCCTACTAATTTGAAAACAAGTGCTTAATTTCGATGTTTGAGCAGATAAAACGCTACGTACAAGTGCGAATATGACTCGATAAAAATGCAAAGAAATGCATGTGAGTCGTTTAAAGTTAACGACGTTTTGCTTTAGGAAATATACGAGAAATAATAATTCATTGATTTGAATTAGTATAAAACGTTATTTTCCGTCTTTTGTTTAGTTCTAGTATTTTGAAAACCCTCAGTTTTGCATGTTTCAAAAGACTAGTTGAAACGGTACAAGTTAATGTCGAATCCGTATTTTAGTCGTAATTTAATGCATGCATGAGAATTTGCTTAAGTGTAAAATGTAACGTCGGTTTGCTTTAGTGACAGTGAGTCGTTTGTTTATGCGATATTGGCGGGGTTTAGACGGATTAGGAATCCGAATTACTACAACCGTATTACGAATACGGGTTCGTTATGCCAATATCGGGTTGGGTTAGTGTAACCCTTGTCCGAGTCTAATCCGAAGGTAAAGTGTTTACCTTAAAATGCAAAGACGACAATTCGAAAATGCTAAGTGTTGTAAGAGAGAGGAGTGAATAATGTGTGTGGATGTTGTACGTGAATGCGGAGTATATATAGGCAAAGGGGGGGTTTGGGCTTCGTACAAAGGCAAGCAGCAAGACCCAGCAGCAAAACAAATCGTGAGTGAACAGACGACTTGAAAACAAGTCGTCTGTTGACAGGCGACTTGAAAACAAGTCGTCTGTTGACAGGCGACTTGTTTTCAAGTCGTTTGTTGACTTACGACTTGTTTTGGGTTGTGTTTGTGTGTTTTTGGGCCAAATTTGGCTTGTGACGTGTGTGATTGATTTGTCTTGGGTTGCTTGCTTTGGACCATTGGTTTTGAGCTTGTATTTTGATGTGTGTCATGCTTTGGTCCAATGGACCAAAGTTTGACGTTTTTGGTTCCGTTTTGTGCTTCGTGTTTCGGTTTTTGTCGTGTTTTTCGATTTTGGCTCGAAATACGATTGTTTCGTGTTGTATTATTTTGTAATATCGTAAAATTTGGTTTTACGAAAATGTGACTCGTGAGGTGAGTTGGCCCGTTTCGAGTGCGTATTTTTGTAGGTTGTGGGTTGTTTTTGTGAGGCCGTTTTTGTGGGCTGCTTTTTGTGGGTTGCTTTTGTGGACCTGAATAATCGTGTCGTATTTTAGCTTTAAAAGAGACGACAAAATTAATGTTCCATTTTACGGAAAATGCAAATTTAAATAAATACGTTAAAAACGACTAAAATGTTTTAGACACTTTGTACCGTTTCGTCTATTTATAAAACATGCATAAAAGTCCATTTTCATCATCGGGTTGCTTTAGGGGGGGTACGGATACGGGTATCTACAGTGTCTGACAAGCTTGCTCCAAAGTCTGATAAGTGTCTCTTTGTGGGGTATCCAAAAGGGACACAAGGCTATTACTTCTACAATCGTTCCGAGAACAAGGTATTTGTGGCTCGGAATGCTTTCTTCTTAGAAAGAGAGTTTCTTTCCAAGAGAAAGAGTGGGAGTAAAATAGATCTTGAAGAGATCCAAGAGCCACAAATTGATGATCCCATCTTAGAGAATGAGGAGAATCATGAAGTTTTAGAAACTGTCCCTGTGGTTCAGCCTGTTCGTAGGTCGAGTAGGGAAAGTCGCCAACCTGATAAGTATCTTGGATACTTGATCACAGATGATGAAATATTACTTTTAGAATGTAATGAACCTACTACCTATAATGAAGCTTTGGTGGGACCCGACTCCGATAAATGGCTTGAGGCCATGAGATCCGAGATGGAATTCATGTACGAGAATCAAGTTTGGAACTTGGTTGACTTGCCTGACGGTGCAAGGACTGTCAAGTGCAAATGGGTTTTCAAGGTGAAAACTGACATGGAAGGAAACGCGACCGTTTTCAAAGCAAGGTTGGTTGCAAAAGGTTTTACTCAAGTTCATGGTATTGACTATGACGAGACCTTTTCTCCCGTCGCTATGCTTAAATCCATTCGGATTATCCTAGCTATTCTTTGCGTATTTCGATTACGAGATATGGCAAATGGATGTAAAACCGCTTTCTTAAATGGTTTATTGGAGGAGGATGTGTATATGACACAACCTGAAGGTTTTGTAGATCCTAAAAATCTTTGGGAAGGTATGCAAACTTCGTAAATCCATTTATGGATTGAAGCAGGCATCACGGAGTTGGAATGTTCGTTTCAACCAAGTAATCCAAGAGTTTGGATTTTTTAGGTGTGAAGAAGAACCTTGTGTATACAAGAAATTCAGTGGGAGTAAGGTTACCTTTCTTGTTCTGTATGTCAATGACATACTACTCATTGGAAATAACGTTCCTATGCTAGAGTCCGTGAAGGATTGGCTACGGAAGAATTTCGCAATGAAGGATTTAGGGGAAGCGCAATACATATTGGGCATTAAGATCTATAGAGATAGATCAAAGAGAATGTTAGGACTTAGTCAAACTACCTATCTCGATAAGGTACTTGATAAGTTTAACATGAAAGACTCTAAGAGAGGCTTTCTGCCCATGGGTCAAGGCATACAGCTTAGCAAGACTCAGTATCCAGTGGGAGCTGATGAGCGAAGCAAGATGAATAGGATTCCTTATACATCTGCAATAGGATCTATCATGTATGCGATGATATGTACGCGTTCCGATGTCTCGTATGCTTTAAGTATGACGAGCAGGTACCAGTCAGATCCAGGTGAGAAACATTGGACTGCTGTTAAGAATATCCTGAAGTACCTTAATAGGACTAAGGACAGATTCTTAGTATACGGTGGAGAGGATAATCTAAGTGTCCTAGGGTACACTGATGCTAGCTTCCAGACAGATAAAGATGACTTTAGATCTCAGTCGGGATTCGTCTTTACTCTTTATGGAGGAGCCGTTAGTTGGAAGAGTTCGAAGCAAACGACCATTGCTGATTCTACTTCAGAAGCTGAGTACATAGCTGCCTCGGAGGCAGCAAAGGAAGCAGTATGGATTCGAAAATTCATTACTGAGTTGGGTGTTGTCCCTAGCATTCTTGTAGTGATGATTCTCTATTGTGATAATAGTGGAGCTATTGCTCAAGCGAAAGAGCCTAGAGCACATCACAAATCCAAGCATGTGCTCAGAAAGTTTCACCTTATTCGAGAGATCATTGATCGAGGTGATGTGATTGTTTGCAAGGTCGACACGGATGCCAATGTGGCAGATCCATTAACTAAACCCCTATCGCAGGCAAAGCACGAGGTGCATACTGCTGCAATAGGCATCAAGCGCATTGTAGAATGGCTATGATGTAATTGTTTTAAATTTGATTGTAAAACAATTGTTATGCTCATCTTATATGATATTTAATCATTAATCATTCAATCTTGGTTTAATTGAGTGATGTCCAAAATAATTTTGTCTCCAAATAGGTTGTCAGATCATGTCTGGGCAATGAAACCCTATTATGGCGAACTGGAGATGTTAATTATGGTTGTCCCTGGTCAGGTTATCAAGTAGGGACATTGATGACCCATAATGACTAGTATGTGAGTTGATTAACGATCTTGTTTCATGATCTAGGACGTTGGACGTCCAAGTCATTCACATGGATACACGATGGTGCGTGTATTGGACTGACCCGCAGTGAGAATTCTATAAGTCTTAGAAGTCATTAGAATATCTCACTATGACTTGGAGTCGGTTCCTTAGACCCGAGTCTATCGCATAGAACTTGTACGAGGATTAGTTTGCTTTGACAAAGGTCCAACGCCATGCCGTGAAAGGGGGCTATAAAGGCACTTGTTGGGTGGCTATGAAACGTATGGAGGGACATGGATAGACAAGATGGGATTGTCCTCCTAATTTATAGATTAGGATTGGTGTCTCTAGGCCACTTGGAGAGTTGAAACTGTTAAATGCGTGGCCACGCTCGGATGGATTGATCGAACAATCATCTGGTGTACAGTTTAGCTCAGAGTCCAAGAAAGCCTGAAATAGACATAGGGGTGACTTGACACTTACCTTATGTTCAGGCGAGACATTAAGAGACAAGGGAATTGAAGATGCACATCTAGCTCGTTTGCACACTTGTTTCAGACAAGTGGGAGATTGTTGGGGATACTAGGTGTCCGTCAACAATTGTGCATTGACTTCGTAGAAGTCATGGACCAAATATGAGATTATGATAATCGGATAAATTGGGTGGTTATAATGTCTTGCTAGAGGCCGCTTATAATCTGAGTATTTAGAATATTACGCCAATTTAGTCAGGTCAATTGGGTCACACTGTGGCGGTACCACTAATGGATTAATATATGGTTAATTGGCATAATTAGATTAATGCATTAACTTTTCGGGTTAGACCCGAGAACTTGTGTTTATACCGTAATCTATAGTAGATTGATTGACGGTCTCGTAATGCGTGCCACACTCGTGCATGTGTGACACATGGCACACAAGTGTGCATGCATTGGCCAACATAAAGGTGGTGTTTGATTGGCCAATTTGTTGGTGCAATTTCATTGGCTTATGGACAATGATTATGTCCATTTAAGCATGCATTAGATGCCTTATGTTTGCTGAGATTTTCAGCAAGAAATATACATGCAAACACACACAAAAACCAGCCAAAAGAGAGAAGAGAAAGAGAGAAGAAAAACTCGGTTTTTGCTCCACACTTTCATCAAGCTTAGAGCTTGATCCTAGTCACACAAGTTCCATCCTTTTACGGTTCTAGTAAACCAAGAGAGGAATAATCCAAGGGTACTAGTGGACTTCAATTGAGGAGCAACATTTGGGGCTCTCGGTTTAATCTCGACAATACCGGTGGAAATCACGCTACGAGGGTATAACATTCTAACTTGAGCTTGTTTACATATGAGTCGATCTTGTTTGAGTGTCTAATTTATTCCGTCTTAGTATTAGACACACCTTCAAATATTGTATTTTTTAAGTAGTATATTTCGACGTGAGTGATGATTTTGAAACAAAAGTGACTTAAAATGAATTATGTTATAAACAAAAAAAAAAAAAGTTATAAAAGTGAATTATTTTTACCCGGATACGGAGTATTTAATAGAAGCCCAACCCAAGTTAACCCTTAAAAGAATAATTATGTTGTTTGAAAACCCTATCTACTAACCCCTTCGTCATCAATCATCAATGAATTCCCACGCAAGCAACTCCTCCGCATTCTCTCCGAACAAAGCCGAAACACACGACTCTTCTCCGGAGCTCCTGACACCGACAGCGCAATCCGCATGGACCGCATCGCGGCGGTAATTTCTGGCGCACCATCGATGACTGAACCGGTTTGCTTGTAATTCGTTTTTTCACCATTATTTCATTCTATTTTTCGCTCAAATTAATTAGTCTATATTTTTTGTATTTTTTTCTCTCTCAAATAACGATTTTTTTTTCCAGAAAATTTATTTTAAATTTTAGGAATATGAGTTCATTTCATTGATTCTAAAAATACATTATTTTTCAATTTAAAATTAGGCCACGTAATTTTAAACAACAATGTTACGATTTTTCAATAGGTTTTTTGTCTGACATTAATGGTTTACTTTTTCTTCATATGCTCTGTTTAAATATTTTCGGTTATAAATTTTATTTATTTTTCTAAAAAAAATTAGTATTAACGGTGTAAATTGTGCGATTCACATATTACACTTTAAATTCAGCACATTATAATTTGAGAAATTGATAAGATAGGAGAGTTTTAGAGATAATGGAGAGGCCCACCTAAAAACTTCAACTTTTAACCACAGCTTGACACATAAGCTATGTGGTTGTTGCATTGTAGAATAGATTTTTTTTAGTATCAGGTTGAGACGGATAAAATTTACTCTGTAATTATTTTACAATAACATAAAATGTTAGCATAATAATAATTTTAGGGGTAAAATTATCAAAATATTTTACATTTAAATACGGAGTAGTCACATTTTACTACTCCGTATAAAATAATAACATAATCTCATCTTAAATTAAGACGGAAAAAGGTTTGTTTTAATAATCCGTGTCACTTGTTAAGGACCTTCATTTTATTTAGTTTTCCACCGTTACCCATTATTATTATACAAAATTTTTTTTATGAAAATGCAATTACCTTATTTTATTTTATTTTATTTTATTTTCCGTGTAAATAATTCGGTTTAGTTTGGCCTCTGGTCATGGGTAAAAAAAAATTGTTCAAGTTATGTGCTCGCTTAAGATGGAGGTAATTATAACGGGAGTAATAGAACTAAAATGAACTAAAAAATCGAAGGAGGGGATAGTAGTGGCCTAGTGGGTGATAAAATAGAGTATAGTATAAAATTTGCTCTATTAGTGCGAAATAATTACCACCTCCCCCCAATTAATGCATTACCCCCATATGGGGTAATTATTCCTCCTCCGACTCCTTTTTCACCATTAACATCCACCATCGACCACCTATCTCTAATTTCAATTTGTTTTTTGTTATATTACTCCCATAATAGTTACCTCATTCCAAGCAAGCCCTATGTCATGAATTTTAAGACTTTTACATTCATGGGGCTCGAACAATTCTTACCAGGTATCTAAGTATTCATGGATATATTGACGCTTGGATAAATATTTCACACGAAGGCCCGTTAACATTAAAAGTGGATATTGTGAACTGCGTGGCAAAAGGGAAACTTTTCATAAAGGAACTCAATACCTTAGAGTATGAGTTTCTGATACCATATAGGAAAAATTCCCATGAGATCTCGAGTTGTTGATACGTATACGAGATACGTATACGTTGGATTAATTACATTTAAAATATATTGAACTTAGACAATTAATTTAGCTATATTTAGGCTATTGCATTAAGTTAGTTTCCATTTTATTTAGTTAATAAAGGGGTTGTGAGGAGTCTTTAGTTTCATGTTTTAATTCTATTATAATTAAGGGTCTTAATTTAGAGTAACTATTAGTCTTAATTAGTTGTTTTAAGGAGAGACTTTTCATTGCCTTCTTGTTTGCTATTTATAGCTATTAGTTATTTTGTAATCATGATATAGAATTTGATGAAATAAAAAAACTTGTGTCTCTCAAAAAACGTGGTTACGTTTGTTTGTGAAACTCGGATTGTTGCGTACGATCCAAAGTGGTGATTTATTAGGACGCGTCTCCTAATTGTTACTCGATTGGAACCAATAGGTCTTGGTTAGCCAATCTCGTTCATCAAGTTATAGGTCTAACTTGGTGTCTGCTTATCCTTTACTATTTTATTATCTTATTATGTATACTTCCGCTGTCGATTCGCATCATATGGTATCAAAGCTTCGGCTCTTGATTTCCTTAAACCAAGACGATCCTGAAGGGCAGATTTTTGATCCAAACTTACCTCCTATTTTTGATGTTTACGATGAGGACGTTCCATATAGTTTGGAGGTGATTTGTTTGAACAAACAGATGCGTGCATCACAAGATATCATCGCATCAATAGTTAGCATCAGCACTTATAATGATTCATTAATTGGTGTTGCATATTCATATCAGCATCACTATGGCTTTAATTTCAAAAGATCGACTTGTGAGTCATATGAAATTTCCAAAACCATTAATAGTGGTAGTGGATATTTTGTGGAACTCATAGTGAGAATCTATTTGGGTATGCAAGACTGAATTTGGAACCAACAACAATCATCAATGGTCTTTAACCCAGGAATTTGATAGCAAGTAATTAATATCCTCATACCAGCACTTTCCACGATATTCGAAGGCACAAGAATCGGGACGATTCTTTTTGAAGAAAGGGCGGATGATACGTATACGAGATACGTATACGTTGGATTAATTACATTTAAAATATATTGAACTTAGACAATTAATTTAGCTATATTTAGGCTATTGCATTAAGTTAGTTTCCATTTTATTTAGTTAATAAAGGGGTTGTGGGGAGTCTTTAGTTTCATGTTTTAATTCTATTATAATTAAGGGTCTTAATTTAGAGTAACTATTAGTCTTAATTAGTTGTTTTAAGGAGAGACTTTTCATTGCCTTCTTGTTTGCTATTTATAGCTATTAGTTATTTTGTAATCATGATATAGAATTTGATGAAATATAAAAGTTGTTTTCTCTCAAAAAACGTAGGTTTCGTTTATTTGTGAGTTTTCAGATTGTTGCGTACAATCTAAACTAGTGATTTATTAGGACGCGTCTCCTAATTATTACTCGATTGGAACCAATAGGTCTTGGTTAGCCAATCTCGTTCATCAAGTTATAGGTCTAACTTGGTGTCTGCTTATCCCTTACTATTTTATTATCTTATTATGTCTACTTCCGCTGTCAATTCGCATCAGTTGTTGTCTATGTAGGATGCTAATGGCATCAGTGCATCACGCATCCGAGTGTTTTGAACCCAAATTAGATTTCAAGGTGAAAACATGAGGTTTTTTTTTTTTGCCAGCTAAAACATGAGAGTTTGATGAAGTTTTAATTGAATTTCGTCCAACAATTCCGAAAACTCGTTAAGCAGTCTAGTGGATACTCGATACTGGATAGAGCCGTAGCCCGTAGATGACATTTAACAATACCAAGAGTTTAGCTAACCCCTCATTTACGTCACAAAAACAAGTTGAACCTTATTTGTCTTTTAATTTAACATAACAATAGGTGACAAATTACTTCATAAAACTCGGCTTATTAGATTTCTTAGCAATTTATCTTTATAGAAGTATAATTTCAATCGTTTCGTATTAATAGGTTAAAAGTTACATCGTAGATTCCCCTCACTCGTAAATAGTGTCAAAAAGCACATATATACTATATGAAATTTGCTGTCTCCACCTGGTCGTATCACTATGTTTCGTGAAGTTAAAATTACACCAGAAGTAGCCATTGATTTTTTTTCCTGTTAGGTAATAATTAACTTAGTTATGGTGGTCACCTGGAAAAAAAAAGCCGATTTTTTTTTAAAATTTTGTTTATTATTCTGCTGTTGCTTAATCTGTCTTCTGAGAGTTCCTCCTAGAGCTTCTTTGTCGGTTGTTTATGACGAGTCCTGCTTGTCTTTGTAGTAGAGTTTTAACACTTTTTCTTTTACCTTAATATTATAACAGTTTGTAGAGGTGGAGAGACTGCACATGCAGGCCATTCAACAACTTCAGCTTGAGCTTGCTGCCATAAGAGGAAACACTAGAGGGTATAATGGTGAATCAAGCATCTCGCAAAATGCTGTAAGCGATGGATCTCAAAATGCACCAAACGGTGGGACTCACGTTGAAGGTAATGGAAGTACTACACCAAATGGTAATTCTGGAGGTCCGGCTAATGGAAATGTGGAAAATTCTCAGCAATACACTTCCTCTGGCAATTCATCTTCACAGGTTAACTCATGAATGCCTCAATTTTTATGTCTAGTTTGGTAGAGTGACATTCACTCATACAACTTTCATACAATTTGCTTTTACTTTTTGTCATATTTGTAGAAAACAACTTGTATATGGTGTACTCCATGACTCCATGTCTTACTTTTTAAGTTGCAAACTCTGGTAGGTAGCACCGTAGCAGAGTGATCGAGTGAGCAAATGTGTGATGATTCGTGCTTTGATTATCTTTTGTGTGGTCTGCTATTATCTTTTGATTAGTCAATGTGTGTTTTTCTGTAACTGGTTGCGTTACACTTCTGGTGCCTGACATCTGCTCAACTTTCTAGGAATTGAACCAGTCACGCTTAGTATGATCTTATGAGTGATCTCTGATCTTTATTATTAGAGACTGGATGTAGATGACCATGATTTGTGCTAGTCCCATATGCAAACTAAATGGAGCAACATGGTTTGTTGATCATCAAATTAAAAGTTTTTCTTTTGAGATGATTTGGCGAATGAGTTTTAATTTTGTTTCAGTTGACCTGGACAGGCTGTAGGTTCTCATGTTCCCCAATCCCATGTCGGCGAATTTCAAGCAGTACCCGCCATGACATCTTTCCAGCACTGGCATAACCAACAGGTTAGCCATCAGCGAGTATTTAGATTCGTCATTAGACTGCTCAGACTTGATCGATACACTAACCATTGTCATCATTTTTAGGCTGTTCCCCGAAGGTGTCACAGAGTCCGCTCAGAATCAATATTCGCTCTCTCAGGCTGCAGAAAATTCTTCAAGAGCGGAGTCCAATTATGGTTATGGGTTCTCTATTAATGGGCCGACTCTGCATCATCAGGACTATCTCAGTAACTCTATGGGCCAGAGAGTAAATCCTAGCTCTCAGATGCCATCAACTGTGGAGCAGGTAACTTACTTGTACGCTCGCTGCTGAGAAATGATTATTTGCTCAACCTGCTTAACTTACGAAGAAATTGGTCTGTGCGGACTCTTGAGTCAGTCGAAAGAAGCTACTTTGCTGATTCTGAAGCCCAGCACAGCTTGCAACAAATCTCTTCGCAGTTCCATGAGGCTTTACGCTTAGAACCTGTCAATCAAACCGGTGACATTAAGGTTTTTCACTTTTGCTTTATGCTTGGTACTTTGCTAGTGTAATTGTTTACCTTAATTCCGCATGCTGGAAAATTCTAAAGCACATTAACTGGAAGTGAGGTATCTAGTGATTGATTGTGTAGCATCTGAAGGTCGTAGGTCTTGCTTTGTTACTTCTAGGATAAAATGCTGGACTTATATTTTTTTCCGTTAAAAAAAATGAGCCCGTGGGTGTCAGTTTTAAATTATGTGAGATGCATGCTACTAGGCACGTAGCAAAATCGTGCACCTCTTGCTCATGGGGCTTACTGTTTATGCCAAAAAAATGTGGCTTCAGAATAAGATATCTTCCATCTATACGTTTTTTGGATTTTAACGAGGGCCAAAGGACTAGTAAAGTAAAAGAAGTATAAGATACAACTTTGGAATTTCATTGCCTGTGCATCACTCGCTTGCCTTGTGCACGAGGTGTATATAAGGCAACTTGAGGCATGTTTCCTAGTTGCTCACCATGGTTGCTGGATCGCTTTATTTTATCGGCATTGCAACTTCTAGTTTTAAATTGACTGTAGCATATTATGATCTACTCCGTACTAACTCTGGCAGAGATCTCTGTCATACCTTGATTGTTTTCATCCTGAATAGTTTTTATCCTAATTTATGCCGTATTTTGGGGCAAGTATATAATCCAAAACCAAATGCAGCACAATGTTGTTTCTGTTCCACAGACAATCATATGTTTGAACTTCCAACATACTGATCGAGTCATTTGTTAGGCACTTGAGAATGAGGTTGGGAGCATCGTGGGTAATGAGCCAGTTAGTCAAGATGTGTTGACTGAGCAACCAAGTTCTACAGCGAGCCCGTCTCCATCTGTATCATCCGTTCAGGCTGTGAATGTTACTGAAGCTTCCTTGAACTCTGCTTCTGAGGCTATTTTATTGACTGAGCCGACGTATAATATATCATCTGTAAAATCGCTTGAGCCAGCGCTTCTTGATGAAAGAGCTTTGCTAGCATCCATTGTGCGGACTATTCCACCTGGAGGCAGAATTCGCATTAGTTCAACGGTTTGCGCTTTAAACTGTTAAAACACTCTTCCTGGTTCATAATTATTTTTCTTAATGCGAGGTCTTGTGACCTAATGGATGCATTGTTGAACATGTTGATACAGCTGCCAAATAGACTTGGAAAGATGCTTGCGCCTCTGCATTGGCATGATTACAGGAAGACATATGGGAAGCTTGATGACTTTGTTGCTAGTCATCCCGAAGTACGTTTCCTTAGTACTTGGTTCCATATGAAACTATTCTGTTTCCGTTTTGGCTTGATTAAACACCAAATTAATTGTTCTCCTAAAACTACAAATCTTATTTTTGATCCCATATTCAGAGGGAAGGGTGAGATACTGAGATGTAGTTATTTTCTTGTTTGGACGAGTGGACGGTAATGGAGTGATCACTTTACCTCCTACAGACCAAATTATGAAGTTTTGGAAGGTGATCGACCCCTTTCCCTCGTCTCAGGGTTGTAGAAGAATTTCATGACCTAAATCGATTTTTATTTTTTTCTCGTGACTCAATTATTCTTTTAGTCAAAGAGCGTTATAATACGGAGAAATAAAAATCTTTCGCTAGAAATGACTTTTGGTCATACGAGGACTATGAAAATAAAAAGGAGTGGGTAGTCATAACATGACAATATGGTTATAGTGCTCTTATTTGCATGTGCACCTTTTTGTCATTGAGGAGATTATATCCAACTCCGAGAAGGTGCTCAAGGAATCATTGCTGCTACAGCGGCAGTTGCAAAAGTTGCAGCAGCAGCCGCTGCATCGTCACCTTACTTGTCCTTCTTTCCACCTGTTGCTATTACACCAATGGCTGATTCTGGCCGTGTTAAGAAGATACCTGATACCGTCAATGGAGCCTAGGCCTGTGAGAAATGCTGCCAATCCGTCATCACTGCACGGCCACTACCCCAATGGTTCTACATTCAACGTTGCTGGAAACGTCTCAAATGTGAAAATTTTGAGCAAGTCAAAAGACCCTTCGGAATTCAATGGTCCGTCTGATAGATCCAATTTGGGAAATCCTCAAGGCAATGTTTCCAATCATTCAAGAAACGGTGCTAGTTTTATCTCTAAGCAGCAAGGAAGGTAATCACCTGTCACTTTTGATTTTAGATGTATTATACCTCGAACTATATACCTGCAATTCTCTGATGACTGACTAGTGCTGACACAACTATATTTTGTGGCTACTCAGTCAGAGGACAAATGCTGCATTGCCATCCAGAAGATAGTGAGCATTCTCTTTCACGACTTTTTTTTTTTTTTCTTGAATCGTGTGCAGCTTGTGCTTTTCTGTGCTATCGTGCATTGTAATTGTATTATAGTTCTGTCTTTGCGTTTACTTACGAGTTCTTATGCGCTTATTACTCCCGTCTTTCTCATAAACTGTAATGTTCCAGAATGTGAATCAAGAACAACCTATCTTATGAAACCGTTAAATGTGTACAGTCTTTGTGACCTAAATATGAACGCTGAAAATTAGAATGGTTGTTGTGATCATTATTCATGTTGGAGAATGAAAAGGGTTGGATAATGAAAAGACTTAGGCTAATAATTAGGGTTTCTCTAGAATCATCTTATTTTGCCTATATAAGTGTATTGAGACTATCATGTAACTCAAGCATCTCAATATTGAAATATATTTCTCCTTTCTTCCCAACTGCTTTAATATTATTTCACATGGTATCAGAGCCTCGGCTCTTGATTCGCGAGAGTATGGTCTTTGAAAGTATATCCTTAATTTCGATGATCCTTGGGGAAGATGAAGATACTTGTTATTTTAATCCGGACTTACCACCAATTTTTGATGAGATTCAAAATAACATAGCAAATGTCTCGGTTTCGCTTCATCTTTTCGATCCCGATTAAAATAACAAGTATCTTCATCATGTTTATAATTTAGTAGTTACTGTCATCTACCAACATATGCAGAGTTTTGTTGTCGTTGCATTAAATCCATCAAATACATCGCAACATATCTGTGAAATCAAGAATTTATGTCTATTCTGAATTTCTGACTAGTTAGTGCGTTTTCTATCAACAGGATGGTTTTCGAAGTCGACGATGGACATTCCGCATGTGTGAGCAAGCTCGTACAGGGTGACGAAAATCGGTTGGAGAAGGATGGTATCATAAGTTAGGATGACCATTAATATTAATATTTGCGGACTCAAGGAATCTCTTCATTGGAATGTCCATCCAACTTATGCATCACAATTTGTCAACTTTTGGATTATTTATACCATCTTCCTCAAAAACAAACAAAATTAATTTAACGTTTTATCTTGTTTTGTGCGTAGTGTTCATCATTTCAGAGGGCACATACCCAAGTTTATAGGTTCAGTTGATGCTTTAGAGCACCTTAATCCATCCAATGCCGGGTTTTTCGGCGTTGTGCCTCAAGAGATAGGAAATCTTTCGCGGTTATCATCTCTTGATCTTAACGATGAATATGTTGATTCATATATGAGGGTGAAAAACTTGAGGTGGCTTTCGCATTTGAGGTTGTTAAAACAACTCGATCTTCGTGTTGTTGATTTGAATATGTTCTTTGGTTGGATGGATGTCAGCTATCTTTAGAGTTGCCGTCTTCACTTTCATATATAAATTCATCATCAACCCTTAATGTCATCAGCCTATCAAATAATAACATGAATGATACGTCAATATTCAAGTGGTTGTCCAAGTTGAAAGGACTTGATACCACCCTTCAATATCTTGACCTCTCTTACAATCAAATAATGTTTGGGAATAATCTCCAAGTAACTGAACATGCTGTACAATTTCTAGGCAGCTTATGTAGTTTGCAAACACTACACTTGTCTTATACTAATCAATGTATATACCTGAAGGTCAGTGGGAGTAAGTTTGCCTTTTTAGTCCTGTATGTTGACGATATTTTGATCGCCAGCAGTGATCTGAGCTTACTCAAGGAGACCAAGAGTTTCTTATCTAGTAACTTTGAGATGAAAGATATGGGTGAGGCGTCCTATGTGATAGGGATAGAAATATCCCGTTACAGGTCACAGAGGACATTAGGTCTGTCTCAGAAGGCATATATCTCAAAGGTACTAGAGAGATTCAGTATGACTGGATGCAATTCCAGTATAGTTCATATTCAGAAGGGCGATAAGCTTAACTTGAAGCAATGTCTCAAATCTGATGAGGAACATAAAAGAATGCAAGATATCCCTTATGCTTCAATAGTTGGAAGCCTTATGTATGCCCAAGTCTGTACCAGACCGGACATCAGTTTTGCAGTAGGTGTGGTGGGTCGCTATCATAGCAACCCTGGTATGGAACACTAGAAGGCTGCGAAAAAGGTGTTAAGGTACTTACAAGGGACTAAGAGTCACATGCTCACTTATAGGCATTCTGATCAGCTTGAAGTGATTGGCTACACTGATTCAGATTTTGGTGGATGCGAGGATAGCAGAAAAAGCACCTCAGGTTACGTGTTTGTCTTAGCGGGAGGAGCCATCTCCTGGAAAAGTGCTAAGCAACTATGAAGGCCGAGTTTGTAGCATGCTTTGAGGCTACAAATCAAGGATTATGATTATGGAACTTTATTTCGGGGTTGAACGTTCTGAGCTCGATCGCAAGACCGCTGAAAATCTTCTATGACAATGCTACGGCCGTGTTCTTTTCGAAGAACGAAAGGTATTCTAAGGGTATAAAACACATGGAAATGAAATACCTATCAGTTAAAGAGGAAGTTCGGAAGAGAACAGTATCTGTGGAGCACATTACGACGAGTGCTAATATAGCAGATCCGCTCGCTAAGGGGCTATCACTCAAGACATTATTGATGCATGCTAGCCTTATGGGTCTTGAGAATAGCACTTAGTATTATGTTATGTGGATTGCTAGTGTTTTGAAAAGATACTGTGTTTTGATCAACCTTATGTTATGAATATTCCGAATTATTCTATTTTCACATTATTGTTTTATGTGTACACATGATTGGTGGGTGAAAACAGAAATAGTCTTTTCCTAGAGACATTAAAGGGACCATTATGCTTACTCCTCTATACAGATCGTTTGTCATGGGACAACATTCAGTAGTAGATGGAAGGGACCATGTTGAGTAGATAATGTGGAACCGCCATTACTCTATTGTTGTTTCAAGACTCTCGAGGTAATTAAGATAAACCCATTAAGTTGATTTAGCGCCCTTTGCAAACTTATGTTTACCTGCATATAGCAATAAGAAGATGTACCTATGGTCCAAGTGGGAGAATGTAAGAATAATTTTATACGGTATTGTATTTAATTATTATTACGTTATTTTGGACCTATAGTTAATCTTAAGTTAATGCGGTAATTAGCTAAATATAATAGTTGGGCTTTTCAGTGGGAGTAGCTCAGTTAATTTAATTGTTGACGGACCGATTAAATTAATTAGGTTAAGAAGCCCGGTCCTCCTCTCGCCCTTATTAAGTATGCTAAAACGTCATTAGCACACACATAATTGTAAAAACACAAATTAAGGGTTTAAGGGAAAAGAGAGGAGAAACTAGTGCTTCACCTCAAACACAACGACCATCACCACTGCCGTTTTTCTGCCGCCTCTTCTGCCGGATTTCCGCCGCCGATTTCGTCGCCGTTTACCGTCCTCGACCATGTCGGACCAAGGTACGTAACTACATGTGATTTGTTTCTAATCGAAGGTCCTGTGAACGAATTAAGGTTTTATCGTTCGTAACTAGGTTATTATTGTATTGAACCTAGTTTGCAACTGGATTTACCAACGACTTACTGAACAAAAATAATAATCATGATATGATTCAATCAATAGACCATTTTATCATTTGTTTACACTTCCTTTAAATCCTCCTCACAAAATAAAAGCGTTTCAAACAACTCACTGTATTGAGGAAAGACATTATATTTGTCCAGGTAGTCAAACAAGAAGGTGTTCGTAGAATACTAATTAGGAAATTAGTAATCTGTATTTGATATTCTGAAATTTGGTTAGAATATCACATCTCGGTGTCATGACTTTACAACCTATAACAGTGACTAATTACATGATTCAAATAATTAAATGTTGCGTTTAACTATTAGATTAGGTATCCTCGTGTGTGTACTAGGGACACAGTTATCTACTTCCCTATCTGCGATGGTTAAAGAAGTGTTTATTCAAGGTCATTATACCTCGGTTTGCATAGTACTACTTTTTGTGAATATTTTGGCGAATCAGATTCCTCGTGATAGTCTTTGCTATCAAAGACCAACATAGATGCTTGATACTATAGGCAATATTTGTGCACTCTTGCTTCTCCTACTTAGGCTCCGTTCTTTTCGGCTTAATAGAGATGAACTTATAACAACTGGACTTATAGGAATTTAACTGAATTTGTTAAAGCTGAATTGAACTTATAGGTATTCTAGTGAATTTTCTTATTTGTAAATTTTTGCTTCTTGGAGGTAGAACTGAATTTGTAGGAGTTGAATTGAACTTGTAGAATCTAAACTTAAATTATATGAGATGAGTTAAATTATAGGAGCTGAATTTAAGTGGTAAAAGATTAGGGCCTTACAATATCAATGACAAAAGGATAAAATCAAAGTGACGATAAGCTGTTTCCTATTGCTGGTGTTTACGAAATAATTTAAGTCTTTGACTTACTGGTATTTGATTTCATTTATTGGCTTTTGAAAAGGAGGAAATGAATTTGTCAATTAGAAAAATTGGAAGTTGTTTGTGTACTTTGATATTATGTGCCCTTTACGTAAATGTAATAGCTTCGCCTAGAGATGGCAACGTCACCCTAATCCAGTGGATATCCATCCATCCGAAATTAAATGGATGGGATATGGATGATAATGTTTTTCTTAATTTAGGGTGGGATATGGATATGGATGAATTTAGGGTAGGATATGGATTATAATTTATCACCCGCTTAACCACCCTGTGGATATCCTTAATTAATATTTATATGTAATTATATAAAATATTGTAGTAATTAATTTGATTGAATATATAAAACCTTGAAAATTCTTACAAAATACATTGCAAACTCTATTAAAAATCTATTGTAAACGTAATCCTTAGTTCTCGAAGAGTTTAGCACCACTTGCTTATATCGCTACTATTTATCGATACACCGATGTCAAATCTCAAATTTAGTCCTAATTATTTGGTATACATCTTGTTAACAAAACTAATTTTTTTGGTTTTTTTTATTCTTTTCTCATATATGTAGAAGTTGATTAGTTCAGTGACGTACACCTGTTAGTTTTATCGTCCCATTTTTTTATTTACGATATATAACAATTAAATTTTTGGCGCGTAAAAATATCCAACGGATACCCGCTTCACCCGCTCCATCCGGTGGATATGGATATGGATGGATGAAAAAATATTAAATGGATTAGGGTGGGATATGGATGACGATAAATTAAATGGATATGGATATGGATATGGCTTCACCCCATCCATATCCCATCCATTGCCATCTCTAGCTTCGCCCCATCTACATACTTGCTGACAATACGCAAAAGAAGACATTTAAAGAAAATATTATTCGAAGTATATGTCTAAAGGTAATGTTGAATATATATCTTGAATCTGTTTGTTGTCACTTCGAATGACTATTCGGGGCCCCGCTGCCCGCTCTGTGGACGTAGCTAACACCAGGGCCATAGATTGGGGCGTTCTTAGTGTTCTGAGAATCGGGGCCCAATCTTAGATGGGCCTCAATATATATATCACTATGATAGAATGTTTATTGTTTGTGGAGTAGTGTAGTGGTTTGGCAGCATTTGTGTTACAGCTTCCACGCAGGTTCAAGCCCATGTTAGTGCATTTTGGTGTTTATTTTATTATTATTTTTTTTGGGTAGGATATCTAAGATGTGTTACAATTAGGTTTTTTTTTTTTTTTTTTTTTTTTTTTTTTTTTTTTTAAAATAGTTTTATCTAATAAATTTTCTGGATATTTAGAAGAAAAATGACTTATTCTTTAGCGAAAGTATTTTAAGTTTCGTTTCTCGTATAATTAGGGCCTCAATTTGACAATTAGAACCGGGCCACTGAAAATCAAACTACGGCCCTGGCTAACACAACATTAGTGAACCACGTAAATCTGTGCGTTCTTTCTTTGTTGTTTCGTTTTTATCTTTCTTCTTTGTATCTGTTACAACAGGTAAATAAAACGTATTATCAAGACCGATGAATATTATACTCAATTGGTGAGCATGAATGTAATTAAAAATTTAAAGTGGCTCTGTGAATATCACGGGTCGCATCACTAGTTATTTTTCTCAAATCTAAATTTTTGGACACATATTTTTCTCTACATTCATAATATTCAATCATTTGTTTAATTTTTTTTTTTTTTTTTGACTTATAACCTATATAATTTTCCTACATACATTATCGTAACCTTCTATATCTTAGCTTCCAACTAAGAAGCCCCTAAAAAAAATAAAAGTAAAATCATAGTATCATCTTATTTATTAATTAATTGTGTTTTTAATTATAGGGTTTGTTTATCTCATATATAGGCCCTGTTTGGTTCTGTTTCACTATTTTATTTGACCAAATTGTTGGTTTTAAAATTCCAAATTTACTTATTTTAACCTGGAAGTGTTTGGTGAAGGTAGTGAAAAATATTTCACTAGTTAAAGCTTATTTCAAACAATTGAAATAAAAAGTTTATTTTTAGGTATTTTATTAAAAATAATAAATTTTATAAGTTTTTTTTTTTATTATTAAACCCTTAAAATTTCATCCATAAAATAAAAATTATGTCCTTTTATGTCAATTAATTTATTTTAGTTATTATTTCATCTTGTTTTACCAAACAACATAATTAATTTCAGCTACCTTATCAGTCTGTTATTTTCAGCTACCTTTTCAGCTACCTATTCAGCTAGCTTTTCAATTTCAACTACCTTTTCAGCTTCCAGCTACCTTTTCAGCTACTTTTACCAAACAGAGCCATATTCTACCATTGAAGTGAAATGATTACAAAAGAAATGTCAATTTTATGTATAAAGTATTAGAAAATTTGATTTGAAAATGAATTATTTATATATCTTATTGATTATATTGGTTTAATTAGATGTAATTTTTTTTTTTTTTTTTATTTTTATTTATTTATTTTTTTTTTTTTTATGATGGATAAGTTATTAGTGGTGGCTATGGTGTGAATTTGGAGATTATCACTAAAAATAAATTATAAATGTTGAGTTTTTAGAGGTTAAACAACAAACAAATGCATCTAACGGAATATTTGACAGAAAATATAGTTGAACGTCACGGAATCTCTTAAATTAGAACTCAGGGGTATCATTGAGACTTCCTAAAAGTATAAGGGCACCACATAAAAATCTTAAAAACACAGGGACACCATATAGAAAAACCCTACCTCATTTTAGTTAAATTTAGTTCAACTATTTTCAACAGAATACCATTTTTAATTTAGTATCATTCAGTTTAAGTTTATTAAGACAATTAATTCAAACCAAGTGGAGACAATTTCTAAGATTAGAAAACTAAAATATCGAGTCATAAAGAGCCCAAAGAATGATACTATGATGAATTCATTGACACGCATGAAGACGAAGACTTAAACGAGTCCTACCGAATAAACGAGTAGCGATGAAACTCTGAGATGCAATAACAAGCATACCATAAAGAATCCACCTTAAATTCCCGTAGTAAATATTACTCCGTAGTAAATTATAGTGAATATATAGTTGTAATTTCAAAGGATTGAAAGTTTGGAACAATGATGATAAATACACCTTAAATTCCTGTTAAGCGTCTAAAATAAGCCACATATCATTTTTCTTTGTTTCAAGTTTATTTTTAGCTTTAATAAAAATCATTCAGTTTAACTATTTTCATTACAAATTCATTTTCAATTTAGTATAATCCAATTTAATTTTGTTACTCGATTGAATTATACTCATTAATTTAGGTCGATTTCAAATGATTTTAAAATTAAAACCTCAAATTGTAATTAGAGTTGTATGATATTTCCTTCATCCCAATTTACTTGTCCCCTTTTTGGTTTTTGAAAAATCCCAATTTAATTGTCCCCTTTGAAAAAATGACAAAATTACCTTTGGTCGGTTATTGTGGAAATATGTATTTGTTCAAGTTCAAGAAATACAAGTCTTTTTTTTTGTTGCTACTCTTCTGCCCTCCCACCCATATTAGTAGCAAATGGTAAAATTGAAATTATATGTAAATATTGGTCAGTTATTTTCTTACTTTCTTAAATCTAACATTTTGATAAAAAGGGGACATGTAATTTGGGATGGAGAGAGTAGTAGACAAGTCTAACCCAATTGACACTCAAGACGACGAAGACTTAAACGAGTCTCCGTCGATAGTATAGGTCTTCGCAATATAAACCACAAAAACAAGTTAACGTTAAGTGACTGATTTTGATGCCATTGAAAACTACTACTCCTAGTAACATCTAGTGATTAATTTGGATGTCATTGAATTATTTTACGACTAAATCTTTGATGTACACAAGTGGGGAGTACGGATTGTCGTTATATATTGCCCCATTGAGAACGTTGATTAATTATCAACAAACGTATAAATTGAACGCATAACAATCTTACAAATCTATCTTCATCAGACTATAGTGACTACGTGTACAATTTCACATGGAAAAGCGGATTCGAACTTGCAATTTACCGTCCATTGTACGTCTGTTTCGAGCAATTCCACCAACTGTCGTCATATGTGGAAAATATAAAGAGATTGACTACAGTAACAGTGTAATACTTGTCAACACAAAGTCTAACAAAGCTTACTTATCAAATCACGTCCATGAGTATGTAGTTGTCGACGATCACTCTCTCAGCATTTGAAAAGTAGAGAGAATGGAGCGGGTTATATGTATATATATAAGATGCACCAACCTGTAAATGTATCATAAAACACATCATAAACATAAGACATTATAAAATGAGTCCCCAATTTCACAACAAAGTATACAACCACCTTCTTGTTTACATCATTTGCGTTTGGATGATATACTGTACTGTCCATGCCGCATCATCAGAGGTTAATAACAGTGGAATTCAGTGCGTTGACAGCGAGAGAGCAGCCTTGCTCCGTTTCAAACACGACATTCGTGTTGACAATTGCGGTCTCCTTGTTTCTTGGGGAGACATTCTCGATTGCTGTCAGTGGCACGGGATTCACTGCAGCAATCGCTCCGGCCATGTCATTGGCCTCCGTCTTCCTGCAACTGATGAAGATCCTGATGACGACAGCTATAAGCCTTGTCTAGAAGGTACTTTAAGTGAATCTCTACTTGAGTTGAAGCATTTGAAATATTTAGACCTTAGTCTTAATAATTTTAGTGAGCAACTACCCAAGTTTATAGGTTCACTTGATGCTTTAGAGCACCTTAATCTATCCAATGCCGGGTTTTTCGGCGTTGTGCCTCAAGAGATTGGAAATCTTTCGCGGTTATCATCTCTTGATCTTAACTGTGAATATGTTGATTCATTTATGAGGGTGAAAAACTTGAGGTGGCTTTCGCATTTGAGGTTGTTAAAACAACTCGATCTTAGTAATGTTGACTTGAGTGCAGCCTTAAACATGTGGCTCCCAATTGTGAATAGCCTCCCTTTCTTACAAGTTCTTTGGTTGGATGAATGTCAGCTATCTTTAGAGTTGCCATCTTCACTTTCTAATATAAATTCATCATCAACCCTCAATGTTGTCAGCCTTGAAGGAAATAACATGAATGATATGTCAATATTCAAGTGGTTGTTCAAGTTGAAAGGACTTGATACCACCCTTCAATATCTTGATCTCTCTGGCAATCTAATGTTTGGGAATAATCTCCAAGTAACTGAACATGTTGTACAATTTCTAGGCAGCTTATGTAGTGTGCAAACACTAGACTTGTCTTATACTAATCTCCACTACGACTTGTCTAGCATTGTCCAATCCTTTTCAGCGTGCCCCCACAAGGCATTAGAATCTCTAGCCTTATCCGATAATCAAGTTTGGGGATCCATCCCTGACAACATTAACAGCCTTTCATCCTTAAGGAAATTAGACTTATCCCGTAATCAAGTTTGGGGATCCATCCCTGACAACATTAACACGCTTTCATCCTTAAGGCTATTAGACTTATCCGTAATCAGGGGACTTTCTATGCTTGAGAGTTTGAATTTGGAGTTCAATTCTTTAAAAGCAGTTGTCACTAGTGAGCATTTATCAAACCTTTCCAAGTTAAGTGATTTGTCTTTAGGACATAACAAAGAAGTGGTGGTTAACATTAGTGCTAATTGGATTCCCCCATTTCAGTTGGATACACTACAGTTGCACTCTTGTAAAGTCGGTCCTGATTTCCCAATGTGGCTTACAACCCAAAAACACCTTAAATTTATTGATTTATCCAACACAAGTATTTCTAGTAGAGTTCCTATTTCATTTTTCAACTCTTTATCACCAAAATTACAGTATCTAGACATGTCTCAAAATATGATGCACGGTGTACTTCCAGACGTTTCAATCACTTTTGACTCTCCACCCTATATAGACTTGAGCTCAAACAACTTTCACGGTAAACTACCACCATTTCTCAGAAACGTCTCAGCATTATACCTGAGCAACAATAGCCTTTCGCAAGGCCTGGTTCCTTTCTTGTGCCCAAAGAACAAAATGCCTTTTAAGTATCTTGACCTATCAAGCAACTTGTTCTCCGATAAACTTCCAGATTGCTGGAATTACTTTGATAGATTAACAGATTTAAACCTACAAAACAACATGCTTTGGGGAAATCTACCTACCACCATTGGTGCACTGGACAATCTCATTATTTTACAACTGGGTAACAACAACATCTCGGGTCAACTCCGCTCTTCCTTGCTAAGTTGGAAGTCTTTGGTTATTCTTGATATTTCTCGTAATTCACTAACCGGGAACATACCCTCCACTATTTGGGACCGTTTCAAAAATCTAGGTATTCTCATGTTGGGAAGTAATTACTTGAGTGGAGACTTGCCTTCAAGCTTTTGTCAACTTTCTCAAATTCAAATATTGGATCTTTCAAACAATCTTATATCAGGAATAATCCCCAAATGCATATACAATCTTCGAGGCATGGCTAACACAGATAATGTGTTGGAAAATATGTCAGACAATAACGACCCCTATGATGGTGGAGAGATGATGTGGAAACGAAAAGAATCATTTTTCCAAGGATACCGTACTCTTGGACGAGCTAAAACCATCAATTTTGCAAACAACAAGTTGGAAGGCCATATTCCTGAAGGAATTTCAACTCTCATCGGATTAGTGACACTAAATCTATCAAGAAACCATTTGAGTGGTGCTATTCCATCAAAGGTAGGCCAATTGACCTCTTTGGAAACTCTTGATTTATCACACAACCATCTTTCCGGTGAAATTCCTTCGAGCTTGGCCGAAATCGATCCTCTAGGCGTGTTGGACTTGTCGTACAATAACTTGTCTGGGAAGATTCCAACTGGACCTCACTTGCAAACTTTCGACAACTCAACGTACATTGGGAACCCCGGACTTTGTGGAGCACCACTTCCTAAATGTCCGCGAGATGAAGCAGCCACTATCTCACAAAACGGTAGTAATGTCACTCCTCACCATGAGCACCATCTTGATGACTTTATGCTAGGATTGTACATTAGTGTGGTGCTAGGATTTATAACGGGGTTTTGGGGAGTTTGTGGTACACTAGTGCTCAAACGATCTTGGAGACATGCATTTTTTCGATTCTATGATGACATGAAAGACCGGATTTATGTGGTACTGGTCGTCCACATAGCCAGAGTTTGGAGGAGATCTTGAAGCCAATCGGTAATCTTTCATACCATACTTTAATCACTACATATCGTGGATTTTTCAGTTAACTACGCCACTCACTTTTAATTAACACACAAGCTGGATTATGAACTATGAAAATCTAGAGGTGAAAAGATGGAGTATATATTTGACCTTTTCTAAAAATAATGCACAAAAGAGTTAATAAATCATTGTTTCGGATTTGAATATTATTACTGAATAAAGTTCCTAGATGTACTATTAAAAAAAACAACTTTACAATCTTTCAGTGGGCTCATAATGCTAACATGATTTATGTTTTTGGTTTTAAGGAAATCGGTTGAGCTTGACGAACAATGAAGTTAGTGAAAAAGAGAAGGCAAGTAAAATCACAAGAGCAGAGTTATATCGTCATGCAGCTAGTGTATGAGTGTAATAAATAGTCTGTAAAATCAAATAAGCATGTACCTGTAGCGTTAGTTGTTCCGATGAAGCTTTCATGTTTTCTTCGTTTCATTTGGTGTCGGATTCTATAATAATTCGTACATCCTACTTTTTGTGCTTCAATCTGTGTAGTTCAGCAGAGTGAATGACTGATACCATTCTATTCATTTCGAGGCATATTTACGAAACACAGAACACTATCTACAACATCATTTGAGACCACGACTAACCTGTGCATTCTTACTGGCTTTGCTATGACAAAGTCCGATTGCAGCGTTCTTGTCTCAATGTCGTCTTTACACAGTGCGTAAATAACTGATTTTCGTCTTTTCATCCTTCTCAAGATTTTCCAACCTATTCTTCTGTGTATGTCTGCATTCTTAGTCCAGAAATAATCTCACAGTTACGTTTAAAGAAGATGATCACACTCAAAACATCACTTTCTCATGAAATAGCACTATAATTAGAAATATTATTCTCGATAAAAAGAAGAAATTGTTGAGAGACTATCGAATAAACCAGTTGCGATGCAACACGAGAGATG
This sequence comes from Dianthus caryophyllus, assembly GCA_023091065.1. Classification (NCBI taxonomy): domain Eukaryota; kingdom Viridiplantae; phylum Streptophyta; class Magnoliopsida; order Caryophyllales; family Caryophyllaceae; genus Dianthus; species Dianthus caryophyllus. Next base: position 3,928,531 of record CM041518.1, read on the forward strand.
CAGTAATCAGCATACCATATTAGAATTTGAAAGAGCCAAATACTAGTGAATATACTAATACTTATATTTTTGAACGAATCGAACAATGATGATACATATACGGGATGTTCATGTAAGCCCCAATATTAGGTATCAATTGAGTCAATTATGCTTATTGCGTCTGATAAATAGCCTTTCCCGAGTTCAAATATTGGATCTTTCGAACTCATCCACGGAAGCATCCCAAAATGCATATACAATATTAAAGCTAAGGCTTACACAGGAACCGTGGAAAAGGAAAGAACTAAATCTTGAAGGAGAGTACTCTGTAAGAAATACTATAGCCATTGGTTGGGCATATCCCAGAAGGTCTTTCAAATCTCCTCGGCTTGGTGTCCGTAAACCTATCAAGAAACCATCTGAGTGGAGCTGTTCCATCACAGATAGGCCAATTGACCTGTTTGGAAACGCTGGATCTATCACATAATCATCTTTCTAGTCACGTTCCTACGAGTTTGGCTAAAATCACAAATCTAGAAATATGAGATGAAGCAGACATTATCCCTCGTAATGAGCACCATCTTGATGAGTTTATGGTAGACCCTTGCCCTATATAAACCCCACATCAACCTCCCATACGATCGATGTGGGACTCTTACCATGGCACAATCCTGTAACATTCGTCCCTTCTTCAGGACCCTTGGCTTCTTTCGGTTCTATGATGACATGAAAGACAAGATTTATGTGGTTGTGGTTGTCTGCTTGCCAGAGTTTGGAGAAGATCTTGAACTCACATGGTAAGCATTTCACACTATACCTTTAATCACTAGATTTTGTGCACTTATGTTTTACTTCCTTGTCCATTTATAAATACAACAGCTAGACGACTCATAATTGTGTGTAATGGCACTCATGTCAAATACAAAATCACATCATGTTGCAACAATAAACAGGAACAAAACTTTATTCACCTCCATATATATATTATAGACGACTCATAATTTGTCAATCAAACATCAAAATTAACATTTCCGATGGTTTATCTTAATTCAAAATTAAAATAAATTGAAAATTTTAAGTTGAATAATTAGAGTAAATTGAATACAAACCTTATTTTAGGGTTCTTCAGCAAATGAAACTACACCATCATCTCCAATTTGATCACACTTTCACAAACTGTTGTGGAGAATAATCAATCAATTTTTTAACAAGTTGATCATTTGGCCACAGGTTTTCCCTCTGTTTCTCGTATCACTTACGAGTACTAGTTATTCACTTATTCCCTCCGTTATTTCCATCATCGCTTTGTGTGGTTTATGAGGAGAAAAGGTAGGAAAAGTATTAAGAGTTTAAAACTAATTTGATGCCGTGCAAATTACATGGGTATAGTTTTTTAGGCAAAAAAAAAATACTAAAAATTATCTTATAAAATCACCTTTTTTTTTTCTTTCAAATAATTACCTTATATAAATTTTTTTACAAATAACTACCTTTTAACGTTATTTTGGGTTCAAAATGCTACCATTTGACCGAAAATCTCAATTAACCCAAAATTTTTACTTAATTGACCGTTTTACCCCTCAAATTAACCTTCTCCGACCCTTTTCATTTTCTCATTTCTGATTTCATTTGTTTCACAATTTTTTCAACATCCCATGAAAATCATCTAAAAAAAAATCTTTAAAATTTCAGCCTAAATTATACTCCGTATGATTTTTCCTTTTTACTTCAGTTTAATAAATCATTATCTTTAAGGTTTGAATTTTGTCTTATATCAGATATTATAATTTTTTATTTTTTATTTTGTTTACTTTAATTGAATGTAAAATAGTGTTTTGAAAACCCTAAATTACAAAATTGGGGTTTTTTGGGTACGAAATTTTCCCTTTTTTTAGATTAATGTTTGTATTTAGTTGTGTTGAATTTGGTATGAAAGTGTTTAAATTTGTGAAAGATTGTGACTTTAAATTTTTGTTTTAAATTTTTTTTTTTTTTTGAGATTAAAGATTTATGAAGTTTTGGTTGAGTTGAATTTGTTGGTATTTCTTGTAGGGAGGAAGAGAAGATAAATGATGTAAATAAATAAAAAACAATAATAGGAGAAATTAAATATCATTGGGATGAAGAAGATGAAAAAAAAAAGTGGGGGAAATGACTAAGAATTAGGGAGGAAATGTGGATGAAAAAAAGGAGAAAAAATTGGGGAAATGACTAATAATTAGGGAGAAATTGAAGATGAAGATGGGGTAGAAAAAATTAAAGAAATGAGATGAAAATAAAAACACTATTAATGGAGGAAAAAAATAAGTTAAACATGATGAAGGAAGAAGAGAGGTGGAATAGAAGAAAATATTAGGAAAATTTAACATTAATAATCCATCCTTTGGATGGTATTCCAATAATAAACCAATCTTTATTTAATCTCATAATAAACCGAACTATTACACTATCATTCCATCAATAAACTCCCACCAAAATTTACTTGTTGGTGACTTGATATAACAAGTCACCTTCTTCCTCCATCTGAAATCAATCTGAAATCAACCTATTGCAGCCACCCTTACCACAATCACCTTCTTCATCCATCTAAAATCAAACTTCTCCATCTTTCTTTTTCATCTTTTTCTTCTCCATGCTCATTGTTCATTATGAGCCCCACTTTTTACTTCAAATTAAATCAGTTATCATCATCATCATCATCAATCACTCAACTCCCATCATTCCATCAACAGCACCATACTCATCGTCGGCGTTAAGCGTGACTCCGACCACTTCCCCCGCACTCATCTTCAATCCAAATTAGTTTTCTCCTTGCTCCTTCTTCTTTCTTTGTACCCTTTTCTTTTTTAGATCAATCATCATCATCATCATCATCATCATCAAATGTTTTCTAAAAATTTAATTTCTTTGATTATTCCACTATTTATAAGCAAATTACATAACAATAACCACCAATAATTAGCCAAACTTTCCATTCTTCATTGTGGGAGAATCACCATTGCTTTCATTGTCTATTTGTTGCCACCCTAATTTACACCTCACTCCACCACCATTAAGCCTCACCTAATCGACATCAATGGGGTTCAACGGTGAGCAAGGCAAGGATGCCGATGGTGGTACTCCGAGAGAGAAGACGACTCCAGTGTTGGCGCCCGGGACGGAAAGACGTCGGCGGTGGCGGCCGGAGTACGGTGGTCGTGGTGTTCTCGTCGGTGGTTTGTTATTGAAGGTGTTATTATTGGGTTTGTTGTTAATTGTTGGTATGACATTATTTGATGCTTTTTATAGAGAAAAAGTGATGGGTTCGAATGATGCAATCATGTAGAGTGAAGGAGAGTAAAAGAAATGAAGAAAGTATGAGACTTGCAGTGGTAACAAGTGGGAAACAAGAGAAAGAGTGAAGCAGGGGAATAGAGGGGAAGAAAGAACGCCATTAGTAGTACCATAGTAGCATTTAAGATAAAATATGACCGGTTCAGCAGGTGACCGGTAAAAGGGTCTATTTATAGAAGATAAGAGTTGTAGTTGGGTATATTACGAGATTAACGAAAGAATGGTTTATTTTTGGAAGACCACCTAAAGGATGGATTATTGGTGTTAAATTTTCCAATATATTAAATAAGGGTAAAATGGGTATTTCAAGTGTTATTTTTAAATTTAAGAAAATAAAAAATACAAATTGGTCGGAAAATTTGATTTTTTTACGGTTTCCGGTGACTTGGGATTGATTTGAATCAAACTTGTCACATTAAGGTAGTTATTTGAATAGAAATGACGTTAAAAGGTAGTTATTTGCAAAAAAAAAAAATTATATAAGGTACTTATTTTAAAAAAAAAAATGGTTTTATAAGGTAATTTTTTAGTAATTTTGCCTAATAGAAATTATATCATGAAAACTAGCATATTACGATTCATTGTGAAAATTTCACAAAATTATATTTTCGTCTGAGAAAAATTATGTATTACTCCCTCCATTCTTTCCAATTAGCCCCATATACCTTTTTCGGAAATTTTTTCCAATTAGCCCCATTTCCCTTTTTAGTAATAATTTCTCTAACATACCCCACTTTTTCTCACACATACCTACTTTTTCCCACTCACATCCAATTTTTTATAATTAAACTATTCTACTTTTTCTTCACTCTACCCCACTTTTTTCACTTTTTCTTAAAAATGGTGAAAAAAGGAAGGGGGCTAAATGGAAAGAAGGGAGGGAGTACTACAAATAACTGCGGTCAAAGCAACGTCTTAGGCCTGCTTTTTCAGAACAATTTAATTTCTTATAAGTTAAATTTCGAACCTTGACTCACATAAGTTCAATTTCAATTTCTTATAAGTTAATGAACACATAAGTTAATTTCAACACATAAGTTAATTTCAATTTCACTATAAGTTCAGATCCTATAAGTTCAGCTCTTATAAGTTCAGCTCCTATAAATTCTATTATAATTTATTTTTATATAACTATTATTATTGCATTTTTTTTTGTGGAATAAAAAAATTAAGGGTCGAAAATGAAATAAATTGACACCTATAAAACATTTCTACAAAATGCAATACTAAAATTCTCGAGAAAATAAATATAGTATATTAAAATATTTAACCGAGCCAACTTATTTATAATCAACTATATATTGAGATATTTAACTATACTAGACCGCAAAATCGATTTTGAACACTATTGTTTATTATTAGTAAAATTAATCATTTTGAATAAATTAAAAGATTTTAATTATTGTAATCATCATCATCATTACTATAAATATCATTGTTATTATTGTTATTAATTTAATGAATTTTTTCATATTATATTAATATTAATATTAATATTTAAATTATTATTATTATTATTGTTGTTGTTGTTATAGTATTATTATTATTATTATTATTATTATTATTATTATTATATTATTATTATTATTATTATTATTCAATAAGTTTTAAATTCTAATAAATTTAACTCCAATAAGTTTAGAATTCACTATAAGTTCAAATTTCCTATAAATTCAAATTTCAATTTCACTATAAGTTCAAATTTCACTCCTATAAGTTCAAATTCTATGTTCTAAAAGAACAGGGCCTTAGAGATAGTGAAAAAGTAAATGGAAAGAAAAGAGTAAAAATGGAGAAAGTAAGGCATTGCTTGGTTACCTCTAGGAATTTAATTACCATGAATTCTAAAAACACGTGAATTAGAAAATTTATATGAATTAGTTAAAACGCGTTTGATTAGCATGTAGGAAAGTAATTCATGTGAGAATTTACATTTACTTAGGCGGACCTAGGTAATTAAATTCCTTTATTATGGAGAAATTTACATTTCATGAGAAAGTTAAAATTACGTGATCTTGATATGTCAACCAAACATGTTTTTTTCATTTCATGGGAATCTCAAATTCCCCAATTTTTTATGGGGCAACCAAACAAACACTAAATGTTATCGAGAAGTCAAACTCAATTGACATTCAAAGAAGACCAAGACTTAAAACGAATCCCAATCAGTGTAGGTCTTGGATATATATAAACCACAAAATTAGTACCACTACTATGTTCTAACATGCAGTTATTGACTTGGATACCTTTGAATTTTACTAACCAAACAACCACTTACTAGGAAAAGCAGATTCCACCTTGCGACTTACCGTCCGTTGTAAGTCTGCTTGGAGCAATACGGAGATAGACCATCAAGTGTCGTCATATGTGGAAAATATAAAGAGACAGAGACTACATTAATAGTGTAATATTTGTCAACACTAAAGTCTTGCAAAACTTACTTGTCAAATTACATAAATACGTAGTAGTTGTTGACGATCAATCTCAGCATTTGAAAAGTAGAGAATGGAGCAGGCTATATATAAGATGTTCCAACCTGCAAATGAATCATAAAACACTTCATCAGACATTATAAAATGAGTCCCCATTTTCACAACAAAGTATACAACCACCTTCTTGTTTTCATCATTTGCGTGTGGATGATATACTGTACTATCCATGCTGCATCATCAGAGGTTAATAGCAGTGGAATTCAGTGCGTTGACAGCGAGAGAGCAGCCTTGCTCCATTTCAAACACGACATTCGTGTTGACAATTGCGGTCTCCTTGTTTCTTGGGTAGACATTCTTGATTGCTGTCAGTGGCACGGGATTCACTGCAGCAATCGCTCCGGCCATGTCATCGGCCTCCGTCTTCCTGGAACTGTAGATCCCACCAACGACAACGTTAAGGCTTGTCTAGAAGGTACTTTAAGTGAGTCTCTACTTGAGTTGAAGCATTTGAAATATTTAGACCTTAGTCTTAATAATTTTAATGAGCAACTACCCAAGTTTATAGGTTCACTTGATGCTTTAGAGCACCTTAATCTATCCAGTGTCGGGTTTTTGGGCGTTGTGCCTCAAGAGATTGGAAATCTTTCGCGGTTATCATCTCTTGATCTTAATAGTAATTACGATATGAGGGTGAAAAACTTGAGGTGGCTTTCGCATTTGAGGTTGTTAAAACAACTCGATCTTAGTAATGTTGACTTGAGTGCAGCCACAAACATGTGGCTCCCAATTGTGAATAGCCTCCCTTACTTACAAGTTCTTGGGTTGGATGGATGTCAGCTATCTTTAGAGTTGCCGTCTTCACTTTCATATATAAATTCATCATCAACCCTCAATGTAGTCAGCCTTTATGGAAATAACATGACTGATACGTCAATATTTGGGTGGTTGTCCAAGTTGAAAGGACTTGATACCAGCCTTCAATATCTTGACCTCTCTGCCAATCCAATGTTTGGGAATAATGTCAGAGTGACTGGACCTGCTGTTCAAGTTCTTGGCAGCTTATGTAGTTTGCAAACATTAGACTTGTCTGGATCGTCCAATCCTTTACTGCGTGCCCCCACAAGGCATTAGAATCTCTAGACTTATCCTTTAATCAAGTTTGGGGATCCATCCCAGACAACATTAACACCCTTTCATCCTTAAGGCTATTAGACTTATCCGGTAATCAATTAAATGGTAGCATCAGTCTATCTCTTAGGGGACTTTCTATGCTTGAGACATTGGATCTTGACTCAAATTCTTTAAAAGCAGTTGTCACTAGTGAGCATTTATCAAACCTTTCCAAGTTAACTGATTTGTCTTTATTATATACTCCCTCCATCCCACTTTACTTGTTCCCTTTTGTTTTTGAAAAATCCCAATTTAATTGTCCCCTTTGGAAAAATGACTAAATTACCCTTGTATTAGCTCAAGTTCAAGAAATGCAAGCTACTCACCTTGTGTACAATTAGGAAAAGGTAGAAGAGCTAAATATTAGTACGACTACAATAGTTAAAGGAAGTACTGAATAATGGCAGCAAATAGCAAATGCAAGCCTTTGGTCATCACAAGGTACTGTTCACTTATTATAATAAGCATAGACTTATTATACTGAACGGCCACTCACTGTTCTTTGAAGAATGGCTGCTCACAGTTGCCTTTGATTTAACCTCCCTTGCACATAAAACGCCTGCAACTTCACAATTTATCGTACTCAAATTCATCGATAAATATTTTACGAGTACACCATACTAAATATTCGCAACAAACACACACCATCATTTAACTAAATACTCCGTACTCAGAGTACAAGATTGTGAAAGCAACAAAATGGCGAAAATAAATAAATCTGCTGATAAATAACGTCAATTAAAAAAAGTGCAGCAATACAGAACGCAGCAACGCTTTCAGGAACGGTTGGACGATCCCTACGTATCGATTAACCCTTCTATGCAATCACATTATCAAGTTTCTACATTCTGAATATGCAATTGAGCTTGTTTCAAAGTGTTTTCATCAATTGAAAGGCTAATAGGAAGCTCATGAAGATGCTCGAGTCTTCTCTTACCAATGTGCGGAGGATCATAATGATTTTCACCAAACAACTCCAAAACTTTTACCATGCATGCTTGCAATGACAAAAATACATGGTTGAGTTTTTCGATAGGTAACTCATCGAAAGAGTTCTGAACCGCTGCCACAAGATCTTCTACCTTTGTCATACTTTTTTTTTGTTGCAAGGCTTGGATTGAAGCAAAATACCCAAGGTCTAAGACATTCATGTCAGGACTATTAGGCGGCTGAAAGTGTAAACGGATGTCGAATCCATTCTGTTTTGCTGCTGCAACAAAGTCTGGATCATTTGCGGAAATGTGCGCCCTAGCATTATCTTGCTGTATAAAAATCGTCTTACTTCTTTGGGCAGGCCACTTGGATCTGATGGCAGGAAGTACTTGATCTATTAAGCATCTCTTTGTAACCTCTTTGGTTATTGAATCTATAGGTTTCATCTCTAGTGTCCCGGAAACTCTATTTTTGCTTGTTCGTTTAGCCGGTACCATTTGTACAAATGGAAATATCCCAATTTTTCCTGAAAAATTCTCGCCACTGATCATATCAACTTTAGGACGAGCAACAGCAGCCAAAAACATCACTTTACATATGAACCTTTTGCTTTTACATGATCGTTTCGGAGCAACTTCACCTGGGAGAAGGTAATATCGCTGATTTGTTTTAGTAATATAGAACCACTTCTCGTCAATATGCACGCGATCATACATGTCATAAAATGTAGGCACACTCCCTAAGTTTTGTGGATTGATCATTGACAGACAAAATTGCACCCTTTCCCTCATGTTTTTCTCTGTTAAGGCTGGTTTTATAGCGTTAGAATTTCGAATTAAATCACCATCTTTAAATCTCCGATGAAGAGTCGACTTAGACATATTTAGGTGCCCTGCAAATGATTCGAGAGTTGTCCTATCCTTCAAAGCAATGTCAGAGACAGCAACTTCACTTATCTTCACTTTACGACGCCCTATCTTCCCAATTCTTTTCGATGACACATTAATTGGTAACCCACTAGACATGTCTTCCTTTGTTTTCTTCCAAATACGTTTAATTGACCTTGTAGACACGGAATAAGTTTCTGCAAAGTCTATCATAGAACCGTATTCCACTGACCCATTTTTACTACGTGCTAACAACCCCTGACTGATCATATTTCGCGTCTCATTGGTTATGTCCTTTCTACTTTTGCCAAGCACATAATTAGATGAGTCGGAACTTGAGGCTACTTGGGATGTGTCTACACAATTACCAACAATTTGAGACAATGACGAGTTTGACGCAACGAATTCGTCCCGACTTTCATGATCAGATGGCGTGACAACCCTTTGTTCAAAAAATGAAAGCAAGTAATGCAGAAATCGAACTATGTATTGAGAAAACTGCAGAAAAAATTTGGCAAAATTCAGAAACAACTTCAAAATTACGGGTGATATGAACAATTTCTTAGAGAACAAACATTAGAGGGATGAAAGCAAGCAAGTAACCTCATTATTCTCTAAACAATTTACGGAGTATTTCCCAAAATTAAAACCCTAATTACTTTCCCAAAAAAAGACATTGAAATTGCAAGCAAAACAAAAAATCATACGGAGTACCTTCGTCATTTTGCTTGAACAAACATTAGAGGGATGCAATTGAGAGCAAACTGAACTTGAGCTTGGTTATTGAGAACAAATTGAAGGTGAGTGAGGAAAAAAATTGAGTTGGGGAAAAAAATTGAAGGTGAGTGAGCAAACAATTTGAAGTTGGGGAAAAACAAAATGAAGTCTTACGGAGTAAATTACTCCTCTTGGTCAACTTGAGCTTAGGCAACTTCTCTTGGTCAATTCAGACAATTTTTTATTTGAAGTCTTTATGTTTTTTTTTTCTACTCTTCTACTTTTTATTAAGCCTCCCACCCATATTAGTGTATAAGGGTAAATTTGGAATTATATGTAAATGTTATGAAAATTAAGTGATGATTGTAGCTTTTGTTTAAATTTCTTAAATCTACCATTTTAATAAAAGGGACAAGTAAATTGGGATGGAGGGAGTAACAAAGAAGTGGTGGTTAACATTAGTGCTAATTGGATTCCCCCATTTCAGTTGGATACACTACTATTGGGGTCTTGTAAGGTTGGCCCTGACTTCCCAATGTGGCTTACAACCCAAAAACACCTTACAATTATTATATTATCCAACACTAGTATTTCTAGTAGAGTTCCTGTTTCTTTTTTCAACTCTTTATCACCAAAATTACAGTATCTAGACATGTCTCAAAATATGATGCACGGTGTACTTCCAGACGTTTCAATCACTTTTGTCTCTCCACCCCTTATAGACTTGAGCTCAAACAACTTTCACGGTAAACTACCACCCTTTCTCAGAAACGTCTCACGATTATACCTAAGCAACAACAGCCTTTCACACGGTCTGGTTCCTTTCTTGTGCCCACACGACAAAATGCCTCTTCAAACTCTTGACCTATCAAGCAACTTATTTTCTGATAAACTTCCAGCTGATAAACTTCCAGATTGCTGGAAGTACTTCGACAAATTATTAGAACTAAACCTAGATAACAACAAGCTTTGGGGAAATCTACCTACCACCATTGGTGCGCTGGATAATCTCATTGTTCTACAACTGGGTGACAACAACATCTCGGGTCAACTCCACTCTTCCTTGCTAAGTTTGAAGTCTTTGGCTATTCTCAATATTTCTCATAACTCACTAACTGGGAACATACCCCCCACTATTTGGGATAGTTCCAAAAGCCTTAATATTCTCATGTTGGGAAGTAATAACTTTAATGGAGACTTGCCTTCAAGCTTTTGTCAACTTTCTGAAATTCAAATATTAGATCTTTCAAACAATCTTATATCTGGAATGATCCCAAGATGCATATACAATCTTCGAGGCATGGCTAACACAGACAATGTGTTTGAAACTACCCCAAGTATAAATGACTACGACTTTGATGGTGAAGAGATGATGTGGAAAGGAACAGAGACATTTTTCCAAGGATACTATACTCTTGGACGAGCTAAAACCATCGATTTTTCAAACAATAAGTTGGAAGGCGATATCCCTGAAGGAATTTCAAGTCTCATCGGACTAGTGACACTGAATCTATCAAGAAACCATTTGAGTGGTGCTATTCCATCAAAGGTAGGCCAATTGACCTCTTTGGAAACTCTTGATTTATCACATAACCATCTTTCCGGTGAAATTCCTTCGAGCTTGGACAAAATCAATCCTCTAGGCGTGTTGGACTTGTCGTACAATAACTTGTCCGGGAAGATTCCAACTGGACCTCACTTGCAAACTTTCGACAACTTAACGTACATTGGGAACCCCGGACTTTGTGGAGCACCACTTCCTAAATGTCCGCGAGATGAAGCAGCCACTATCTCACAAAACGGTAGTAATGTCACTCCTCACCATGAGCACCATCTTGATGACTTTATGCTAGGATTGTACATTAGTGTGGTGCTAGGATTTATAACGGGGTTTTGGGGAGTTTGTGGTACACTAGTGCTCAAACGATCTTGGAGACATGCATTTTTTCGATTCTATGATGACATGAAAGACCGGATTTATGTGATACTGGTCGTCCACATAGCCAGAGTTTGGAGGAGATCTTGAAGCCAATCGGTAATCTTTCATACCATACTTTAATCACTACATATCGTGGATTTTTCAGTTAATTACGCCACTCACTTTTAATTAACACACAAGCTGGATTATGAACTATGAAAATCTAGAGGTGAAAAGATGGAGTATATATTTGACCTTTTCTAAAAATAATGCACAAAAGAGTTAATAAATCATTGTTTCGGATTTGAATATTATTATTGAATAAAGTTCCTAGATGTACTATTAAAAAAAACAACTTTACAATCTTTCAGTGGGCTCATAATGCTAACATGATTTATGTTTTTGGTTTTAAGGAAATTGGTTGAGCTTGACTACGAACAATGAAGTTAGCGAAAAAGAGAAGGCAAGTAGAATCACAAGAGCAGAGTTATATCGTCATGCAGCTACTGTATGAGTGTAATAAATAGTCTGTAAAATCAAATAAGCATGTACCTGTAGCGTTAGTTGTTCCGATGAAGCTTACATGTTTTCTTCGTTTCATTTGGTGTCGGATTCTATAATACTTCGGACATCCTACTTTTTGTGCTTCAATCTGTGTAGTTCAGCAGAGTGAATGACTGATACCATTCTATTCATTTCGAGGCATTTTTACGAAACACAGAACACTATCTACAACATCATTTGAGACCACGACTAACCTATGCATTCTTACTGGCTTTGCTATGACAAAGTCTGATTGCAGCATTCTTGTCTCAATGTCGTCTTTACACAGTGCGTAAATAACTGATTTTCGTCTTCTCATCCTTCTCAGGATTTTCCAACCTATTCTTCTGTGTATGTCTGCATTCTTAGTTCAGAAATAATCTCACGGTTACATTTAAAGAAGATGATCACACTCAAAACAACAACGTTTCACTTTCTCATGAAATAGCACTATAATTCGACATATTATTCTCGATAAAAAGAAGAAATTGTTGAGAGACTATCGAATAAACCAGTTGCGATGCAACACGAGAGATGCAGTAATCAGCATACCATATTTCGTAAAATGTATGTTAAAAAGAATTCGGAAGAGCCAAATACTAGTGAATATACTAATACTTGTATTTTTGAAGGAATCGAACAATGATGATTACATATACGGGATGTTCATGTAAGCCCCAATATTAGGTATCAATTGAGTCAATTATGCTTATTGCGTCTGATAAATAGCCTTTCCCGAGTTCAAATATTGGATCTTTCGAACAACCTCATCCACGGAAGCATCCCAAAATGCATATACAACCTCATAAACGGAAGCATCCCAAAATGCATATACAACCTCATCCACGGAAGCATCCCAAAATGCATATCTTTGGTCACCAAAGGTTTATTAAGTATGTATGTATGTATGGTGGAGTTGATAGAGTTTACCATAAATGATATTTGAAAAAAAAGATTAATATATTCACAATTATATTAATAACAAAGAAAATGTAATCTTTGTTAATTTAGGTAAAATCTACAAGGTAGAGTTATTTTTCAAATCTAGAGGATCTCAACTCGTACGGGTTGTATCGGGAGAAGTTTATGTTCAGCCAATACAAAAATAATGATCAAGCTTTCAGTCCGATACCTTTTGTTTGTATAATTTGATTTTGTTTTGAAAACCTATGTACTCCGTATAATTTTAACATGATTACGGATAGTTTAGATTGGTCAAATAATTCAATTTAAATTTGTGGTCATCATGATAAAATATTTTCACTTATATATCAAGAGATAAAAAAAATTTGTTATAAAAGGGATTATGTATGTAAGACTTAATAATTAATGCGGAAGCGATAAAATAGATCGAGAATTAATACCTCCAGCCATTGCTCAAATTAATACGGAGTAATGAATAATAATAAAGACCCCGAAAATAACAGTAGTATATCCCAGAAGGTCTTTCAACTCTTTTCGGCTTGGTGTCCATAAAACTATCAAGAAACCATCTTTCTAGTCACATTCCTACGAATTTGGCTAAAATCACAAATCAAGAAATATTGAATTTGTCGTACAATAACTTGTCAGGAAGAATTCCAACTGGACATCAGTTACAAACATTCGAAAACTCAACGTACATGGGCAACCCACGACTTTGCGGAGCACCACTTCCAAAATATCCGGGAGATGAAGCAGACATTATCCCCACAAAGCGCAGATAATGCCATTCCTCGTAATGAGCACCATTTTTGATGCGTTTCATTTTGACGTCGGCTTATGTAATGTCCCATTTTCTACGTAATTTACATAGGAAAGCGGACATTTATTTTGGGATGGAGGGAGTACAAAAATTACAGTAATGTCAGTACAAATTTATGCCCAAAATCATTGTACCGTCATTGGAAATTACATCCCTCCCTTTCCCTTCAAACCCCGCAATTAAAACATTGATAACAACTCATAATTGTCAATCAAACATCAAAATTATCATTTCCGATGGTTTATCTCAATTCAAAATTAAGAGAAATTGAAAACTTTGAGTTGAATAATTAGAGAAATTGAAAACTTTGAGTTGAATAATTAGAGTAAATAGAATACAAACCTTATTTTAGGGTTTTTCAGCAAATGAAACAACTCTATCATCTCCAATTTGATCAAACTTTGGTGGAGAATAATCAATCAATTTTGTTAACAAGTTGATCATTTCGCCAAAGATTTTCCCTCTGTTTCTCGTATCACTTATTAGTTGGAGTATTACTTTTAACACCAATTTTTTGTTTGTATCAGTGAGACTGATAAAATTTAATTATTTTACGATAAAATGTTAATATAATACGGAGTATGGAGTAGTCACATTTATTACTCCGTATAAAATAATACTTCCTCCATTTCATTCAATTCTATACGTTTGGTATTTACACGTACGTCGATGCACGTTTTCTTTTATTTATATCTTTAGTTACATAATTCCGAGAATTATAAAATTTGAATATTAATAATGCTCTCGAAAAGGCAATTAAAACAATATCTCACATAGAAATTTAAGGTCAATTCACCCGAGCTTAATTCTAATTCAACCCGAGCGAAACCCGACCCGATTAACCCGAAAATATTGTGACCCGAAACCGACTCGACCCGACCCGACGATGACCCGCAACCCGACACGACCCAATAATCAGTGACCCGAATCCGACCCGACCTGACCCGACGATGACCCGTAACCCGACACGACCCGATAATCAGTGACCCGAATCCAACCCGGACCCGACCCGATGACGACCCGACCCGATATTAACCCGATTAAATTGATGACTCGGTAATTATTAATCTCAGCATTGATTAAATCGAAAGCAATTAGTATTTAGTTTGATACATTACACTTAATAATGAAATAATTAAATCAAATAATGGTCGAAATACTAGTTTTAGCATAAAAAAATTGAAGTAATTCGATAAAACCGCGCAGACCCGATGACGACCCGACCCAAACCCGACCCGACCCGATATACTATTTAACCCGAAATTACTCGACCCGATAACAACCCGACCCGACCCGAGACACTATGTAACCCGACAACGACCCGACCCGAACTCGACCCGAAAGAGCATTTTGACCCGATATGACCCGCACCCGACACGACCAGGCAGACTTGACCCGACCCAAACCCAGGCAGAATTCGACGGGTGCCACCTCTAATCTCACATGACTATTTTTTTATTTTGTATATTAGACGATATATCGAAAATTCTCCTCACTTGTGAATAGTGTCCAAAAACCAAATGTATAGAATTGAATGAAATGAAGGAAGTAACAGTTAAATATGGAGTAGTCACATTTATTTTACACCTAAAATTATTTAAATATTTTACAGTTAAATATGGAGTAGTCACATTTATTACTTCGTATAAAATAATAACATAATCTCGTCTTAAGTTAAGACGAAAAAAAGTTTGTTTTAAATGAGAATTTGCTTATAATCCGTGTCACTTGTTAAGGACCTTCATTTTATTTAGTTTTCCACCGTTACCCATTATTATTATATAAAATTTTCTTTATGAAAATGCAATTACCTTATTTTATTTTATTTTATTTTATTTTCCGTGTAAATAATTCGGTTTAGTTTGGCCTCTGGTCATGGGTAACAAAAAAATTGATCAAGTTATGGGCTCGCTTGAGATGGAGGTAATTATAACGGGAGTAATAGAACTAAAATGAACTAAAAAATGGAATGAGGGGATAGTAGTGGCCTAGTGGGTGATAAAATGGAGAATTATAGTATAAAATTTGCTCTATTAGCGGGAAATAATTACCACCTCCCCCCAATTAATGCATTACCCCCATATGGGGTAATTAT
This sequence comes from Dianthus caryophyllus, assembly GCA_023091065.1. NCBI lineage: Eukaryota > Viridiplantae > Streptophyta > Magnoliopsida > Caryophyllales > Caryophyllaceae > Dianthus > Dianthus caryophyllus. The sequence continues at coordinate 3,944,282 of CM041518.1, forward strand.
TCCTCCTCCGACTCCTTTTTCCACCATTAACATCCACCATCGACCACCTATCTCTAATTTCAATTTGTTTTTTTTGTTATTACTCCTGTAATAGTTACTCCGGTATCCTCCAATATTGTCTTTCTTGCATTTTGTATATTCTCACTCCGAGCTTCTTTAGTCCAACGTTTTAAGATGTACTCTCTCCATCCCAAATTACTTGTCCCCTTTCAACTAAATTTTTTCCCAAATTAATTGTTCCCTTTCTATATTTAGTATGTTTTAACAAATGTTTTTCAAAATTTTCTCATTTTCATTATCATCCCTTAAATCATCCCAAAATAGAAAGGTGACAATTAATTTGGGATGAAAGAGTATTTTTCAGAATCTGGCCTCGATGTTCATTGCACCAAGCACTTTCAGCGCATGAGCACACAAGATGCCTAACCTCTCAAACGTTTTACAATTACATGAAACAGTTTGTAAGGAAGAATCACCAACCACTCGATACTCAATACTAGCTTTATTCCCTTCTCATAGTCTGAAATACCAACAATATACTCACCAGCCAAATTAAATTAAAAAAAAAAAAAAAACACTTCAAACTCAATTCTAATCATTTTCTCATATTCAAATATCGTCAATTTCCATACAAGCGCTTAAGAGACGTCTATTAAAGATATATTCAAGATCTATTGGAAGTCGACATTACAACAAGCCTAAATGTCACATATTTGAAATAAGCAACTCGTTTTTCTCCTCTTATTTTATTTTCTTTTAATTTGTTTTTTTTCTTTATCGATATATATAAGGTATAACTAATTTTCTTGCTCTTTTTAAGATTTCGTCAAATATATACTCCAATATTCTAAATAAATAGTAGAGGCGTCATTTCGACAAACAATTTGGGTGCCTATTGATATGGGTGTTCATTAACTGTTCGGTGCACTGAACCGTTAATTTTTACGGTTCGTGCACGGTTCGGTTCGGAAAAAATCCGAACCAAAATCGAACCATAAAGAACGGTTAAAAATATGACGAGTCATATGATAGTTATACGTCCACAGGTTTATATAAATTTGGTGCTAACCGTTATTACTTGAACATGACTTGGATTAGTGCTGGAGCCTGGAGGGGTATTACTCCCAATTGATGCTTCTATTTTCAACCGAAATGGTAACATTGGAGGAACGATTATTGATTCTGGTGCTTTTTTTTACCGATCTTAATCCTAGCTACTGCGTACAAGCAATTAAAGAATTTTCCACAGCACTCTTTTGAATCTCAAGATGATTACAGACGGTATCGACACAGTCCTGGTGAAGACCACTTTGATTTGTATTAAAACACAGAAGTGCACAAAGCTGTTTCAGTTAAAAGCCTAAGCAAACTTCTCTTGTCTTCCAACTGCAGTAATCGCTATATTATCAAACAAATGATAAATTGTACGGAGTAACTTGTAAGTAAGACAATGTTTTCATTTACATACGTCAATGAAACAATGTTTACGTAGCAAAAAAAAAAAAAAAAAAAAAAAACGTCTAAGGTGCTCAGACGATTCAATTCACCTTCCTTGACCATCGCCTGAAACGGCCTCGGGGTCATCTTGTCTTGTACGAGCATCCATAAAGTGACCTGTTTGAAGGGCAGGGTGCAACCCACCCATCCTTAGGCCCATCATACCTGCCATCGTCTGCTGCTGTTGGATAAGAAGTGACTGCTGTTCACAAGGTTGACCCATGAAACCCATTCTTGGCCCGTAATTAAACATCCGTCTTCTTTGTTGTTATTCTTTCTTGTTGTTGTTATTCTTCTTTGTTGTTATTCTGGCGGCAGTTGTTGTTGTTGTTGTTGTTGATTTGGACTGAAAGCGGGTTGAGGAGGCTGCATGGGCGCTCCTTGTGGAATAGAGGATTGCACGGGCACCTAGAAATTTCCAAAAGTTGTAAGCTTGGAATATACGATAATATTTGTACAGAGCACAAAGGAGTTAAATTAAAGAGGCGGTACTGTTGTTGAGGTTGAACTTGAGCTTGAGGTCGAGGCAGAGTGTCGATCTTTGGTGGTGAGCATCGGCAATCGCGGCCAAGTACATTAAGTTTTTCCGGTGAGCTTGATACCTACAACACTAACATCGTCAAATATCACTTATTCACAGGGAATGCAATTTCTTTGACAAAGAAATGATGAGCACTTGAGCAGATACAAGATGTGCGGTTTCCACTTCCAATGTAGACAAAGACTCGCCACTTTTTTCTCTAATTTACGATGGAATAAAGCAAAAATGACTCTCTAAACTTGGTTAAATGTGATGCAATTTCGTCATCAATTACCTATGAACTGTTAGCACATACGGTTAGGTTGTGTACATTTTCCCCTCACCATGCTATCGGCGGGAGCCATTGAGTCGGTGGAGCAACAAAATTGCTTTACGTGAACTATACCATGACCATTGCTCTAAGAGATTGAATAAATAGTTTTTACACGTTTATGAGAATCTGGAGACCTAGATTGGTTCGCATTGGATGCACTACCAAATTCGTCCAAGTTACATTTTAATTATGTAGTGTGTTTCGCTGATTATACAAACTTCCACAGAAAGGTACAGAAACAAACACAAGGAATGAATTCCGTTATTATGAACAAAGATCTTTTCCAGAATGTACATTCAGAAGCTGATTGAAATCAGTGTTGATGCAAGTCGATAAACACATGATTCGACTATTATTAGTGTTGATGCAAGTAGATTAACACATTACATGATTTCTATTGATTTAAAGACATTTACGTCAACAAGTATGGAAGAAAATCTCACACTTTACGATTTTGAGTTATAAAACTGTATACACTTGATCACTGAATGAATGTCACTAGATGTCAATTTACATCTATATAACCAGAATCAAGGCTTCAGGTTACTATTCAAAACACTAGTTTTTGAAAATACAGGCCCATGTCATCCAACCATTTTACTTTAAGAGCACACTTCAGTCACACCAGATTTACGATATATGTACGCCTAGATCATATTCGGTAAATAGAATCAAGTCCACGACCACTATCCACTTTGAACTCCACCATTCTATTATAAGGTGTCATTTCCCAAAAATAAATGTATTACCACCAGTTCGTACAATATAAGTTAATCATACCAAATTCACTAACTGGGTTTATACAGTCCACATTCTGGGATAGTTTTAAAAATCTCATCATTCTATCTTTACGAAATAATAACTTTATTGGAACCCTACCCTCGAGCTTTTGCCAACTTTCTCAACTTCAAATATTAGATCTTTCAAACAACCACATCTCTGGAACCATTCCGAGATGCATATACAGTTTTCAAGGTATGGTACTATGGATAACGCAGCTAGTATGGTGGAAACTATGTTATCTAGTTTGTTTAGATATATTGACATGAATTTTTATTGCTAAACTAATGAAAATTAATGTGAAAAATCTAGACGTGGACAGGTATATGAAAACCTTAGAGTTTAGACATTAACATGAATTTTTATTTTTTTAATTTTATTTCAAGAGCAGAGTTATAATAATGCAGCTAGTGTATGAGTGTAATAAGCAGTGTACCTGTAGCAGTTGTTCCGATGTAGTTTCAAGTATTCTTCATTTAATTTGGAGTTGGTTTCGATATACTCCTTACGCAGTCTTGCTTTTTGTGCCTCAATCTGTATAGATCAGCGGAGTGTATGACTGATAAAGTTCTTGTTCATATCGACGCACTTTAACATATTGCAGGGCACACTACCTACAAAATCACTCAAAACCAAGACTAACCTGTGATGAGATGTAGGAGGACCTAAGTCATGAATTTTTTTATTGTGTGGTTTTAGCAGGGACGTTGGTCGAGTTTGATGAGCAATTCAATGAAGCAACTAAATAAACAAGGCCAATGAAGTTTCGAAAGCAGAGTGCAACTATCAAATGTCTTGTAATCGTAATAAACAAACAGCGAGCGAAATAGAATGAGCTTGTTCCTGTTGTGTTGTTACTTGTTAGAAGAGGTCGAATGTTGCAACAATAAACAAGAACAAAATAAATTCAATCAACAAAAACTACACTCATGTCAAATGTCAAATACAAAATCACATCATGTTGCAACAATAATAAACAAGAACAAAACTTTATTCACCTCAATATATATTATAGAAGACTCATTATTGTCAATCAAACATCAATATTAACATTTCCGATGGTTTATCTCAATTCAAAATTAAGATAAATTGAAAATTTTAAGTTGAATAATTAGAGTAAATTGAATACAAACCTTATTTTAGGGTTCTTCAGCAAATGAAACTACACCATCATCTCCAATTTGATCACACTTTCACAAACTGTTTGTTGTTTGAATGATTTCATTCAAACATGTTTTGATATATTACGTTTGTAATATATCATAATTACATTTTAGGGTTGAGAAATTATAACAACAAACAGTTTGTAATCATAACAACAAACATGTTTTGAATACAAACCTTATTTTAGGGTTCTTCAGCAAATATAGAGATAATTAATCATAATTTTGGTGTTTTTTTTTTTTTTCAATTTGGATTCTCTCTATTTTCTCTCTAATACACTAATATTTTAATATAATTTCTTTCTCTTTTGTTTAAACATTAATTTTATCAAACAATTATAAACCATATATAAGAATCGATATCAACCATCTATAAGAAACGTCAAGAAATGGAGAGGATCCATACATTTTTTTGGTGTGTAATATGTACTCCCTCCATTCACATTATTTACCTTTTCACGTTTGCCAAGACACATGTCGGGATGGAAATAACTATAGTTTCGCTTTACGAAAAATTATGGAAAAATCTTATGGTTGTCGTACGCGTGAAGACGTATCATATAAAATCACACATGACTATATTTTCATTTATAAATAACAAGATATTTCAAAAACGCTTCACTTGAATGAATAGTACAAAATTTCTCTATGATGCCAATGTAATTGAATGGAGGGAGTAGGCAATTTTGTTTGTACTGATTTTTGTATTCATCACTTTTTATAAAAAGGAAGAGATTTTTCAATATATTTATTCTGGGATTTATTTGCGTAATTCGTTGTCGTTGTCCTGGTCATTTTAGGCTTTATTTTGGTGCTACTTTTAATAGTTCCTCGGCTTTTTCCGTGTCTAAATAAATTTATTTATCGAACAAATATACCTGGTTTTATAATGTATGCTAAATAACTATGAAGTATTATGATCAACAGCATGTAATGTTACATGTACCATATTAATTTCTGTTAAATGATGGTAGTTTTTGGAATTTTAAATCTAGTTCATATTATATAAGAAAAATATTTTTGTATGTTTTTTTTTTTTAAATTCTGTTATTGTAAATCTAATATTTTCTTTTTTAAGAATTGTAAATGTGAGAGAGCATCCGGGCAGAAGATTAATTATTCTAAGTTAGAAGTGTGCTTTAGCAAGAAGGTTACCGGTCAAGTTAAAGAATCTATCATCAACACCCTTGGAGTTCGTGTGGTCGACAGATATGAGAAGTACCTGGGTCTCCCGACGATCATAGGTAAGTCGAAGAAAGCGATTTTTGCTGGTATTAAGGATAAAATTTGGAGGAAGCTACAGGGATGGAAGGAGAAATTACTTTCTAAGCCGGGGAAGGAGGTAGTGTTAAAGGCCGTGGCACAAGCTATTCCTACCTACACGATGAGTCTGTTTGCTTTGCCGGAGGGGGTTATTGACGAGATCCACGCCGTTTTTGCTCGTTTCTTGTGGGGTTCTGACGCGGGCACGAGGAAGTTGCACTGGTGGTCTTGGGATAAGATGTGTCAGCCTAAGAACCTTGGCGGCCTGGGGTTCCGGGATTTGCGGGTCTTTAATCAAGCGCTTCTGGCCAAGCAGGTGTTGAGGTTGCTGGTGAACCCAGAATCACTCGTGAGCCGCGTTCTAAAGGCAAAGTACTTTAAGCATGGGACTATTTTGGATGCAAGGAGGGGCTATGACCCAAGCTTTACTTGGCGTAGCTTGTGGAATGCGAAGTCTTTGCTTATGGAAGGGCTGCGTTGGCGAGTCGGGAACGGGAGAAATATTAAAGTCTGGCAGGATGCGTGGGTTCCGGGGAGTAACAGGACCGTGTTTCTTAACCCAAATATTGAGGCTGATCCTGAAATGTTGGTAGAGGAATTATTGGTCCGTGACAGGGGCAAGTGGAATATCAGCCGCCTTCAGGCTTTATTTACCCAAGATGAAGTCGAAGCGGTTGCCAGCATCCCATTGAGTAGGAACCCTACTGATGATACACTGTTCTGGTGGCCAGCTCGGCATGGTCAGTACACTGTGAGGTCGGGCTACTGGTTGGGCAGACGGTCGTGGGCTCCTGTCGACGCAGGGGCAGTGGAGGATGGCGCTCAAGGGTGGTGGAAAATCTTGTGGCGACTAAGGGTGCCCCCTAAACTTACCCATTTTCTTTGGCGAGCGAGTACAAATATGTTAGGAGTTAAAGATAATCTTGCCCGTCGTCACTGTGCGCCAAGCCCAATTTGCAGCCTGTGTAACACCGAGAATGAAACCGTGCTTCATGCCCTCTTTGAATGCGGGTGGGCGAGGAATTTTTGGGATAGCACATGTTTCGCGGACCTTGTTCATTTGGCGTCTCAGCCCTCATGTGCAGGTCGTCTTCTGTGGGCATGGGAGAGGCTGTTAAGGACTGATTTGCATAGGTTTCTGGCAATGGTGTGGGCGGTCTGGTACATCCGCAACAAACGAGTCTTTGACGAGGAAGTGGTTAATATACATATCATAATGGTGGGATTCCTCAAGCTTGTGGAGGAGTATAACTCGCAACAAGTCGGAGTGGGTGGAGTGCAAGACCAGCGTTCTCAACAGGGGGCTACGTCGTGGTCTCGCCCGCAACGTGGTTCAGTGAAAGTGAATACGGATGCGGCGCTGTTTGACAATGGGGAAGTGGGGCTCGGGGTTGTCGCAAGGAATGAAGATGGGCGAGTGGTGCTGATGGGGTGCAAACGGGTGCGTGGAAGGTGGTCTCCGGAAGTGGCAGAGGCGAAAGCTATGACTTATGGGCTGGAATTGGCTAAGCAGCAAGGATGAGGGAGTATTATCGTCGAAAGTGATGCGCAAATTATTGTCGACGCAGTGAAGGACAAGAAGTGGTTCCGAACTCCGTTTGGTCTATGTATTCGTGATATCCTTTCTTTCGTTTCTAGTTTTTCGTCTTGTGTACGGTCTCACGTTAAAAGGGCAGGTAATACGGTTGCGCATCAGGCGGCCAGGTTGTGTTCGACCGTGTCGACTGATGTGGTGTATGTCGAAAATTTTCCGGACGTTATTCTTACTTTGGCAGCTTTGGATTTAATATAAGCATTACCTTTCCTAAAAAAATGTATCATTTGAGTGTGCTTGTTTAAAAATTGTAGATGTAAATAATGAGAAATTAATTGTTGAAGGGAAAGTAGGGGGCCCAGTCAAAATGTCAACATACTATTACAGGGTGACACGTGTCCCTGTAATTGTTGCATTGTAGAGAAGATTTTTTTGTATTTTTGGTATTATGTTGAGACGGATAAAATGTACTCCGTAACTATTTTGCGATAAAATGTTAGCATAATAATAAATTTACAGGCAAAACTATTAAAAATATTTTCCAATTAAATAGTCACATTTTACTCCCTTCGTCCCGGTCATTTGTTTACACTTTCTATTTTGGGGGTACGGGTCATTTGTTTACACTTTTCATAAATGGTCATGGGTGACCCATGTGGGAGGTGGACCCCTACTCCCTTAACCAATTATATTTCATAATTTTAAGCAAGCGAGACCCCTTTTATACTTATATTATTATTTTATTAGTTTTTTCTCTACCTCTCTCCTCACATCGATAAATGTGTATAAAGTAAATGTAAACAAATCATCGAGACAGAAGAAGTACTATAATTTGTCTTAACTATCTTGGAGTACAAGTTTCCCTCAAGAGGTTGTCTGTTCTGGACTGTGATACTTTAACTGAGAAGATTGTGACCAAAATTAGAGGCTGGGGGTAAGAAAAATGTCATACATGGGTTTCTATGTGAAACAATTTTATATGTGGAGATTTATACGGAGGACATTCTAACATATGTATCACTGTTCTATGTTTTGAGTTTAAATTTTGCCTTATTTTAGTTTAGTAAAATTCAACTACTTTCAACAGAATTTCGGTTTTGATTTAGTATAATTCACTTTCAATTTATTAACGTTATTGATTTTTCGTATACGGTTTTTACTCGCGTTGTATACTTTTTTTCATTTAGTTTCCCTTTCCTACACTTTTTTACTTACATTGTATACAAAATTCTCTCTTTTATTTTTTTATTTTTTATTTTTTCAACTTTTCTTAACCTAAATTCATACAATTTTTTATTATTTCAATTATTAATTTCAATAATCAATTCAACAAAGTAGTATTTCGATTAAATTTCAATTTTTTTTATAAAATTATGTAAATTTTATTAATGATAAATTTAAGTTAAAATTGAATTAGGGTTTATATGGGGTTAATTTGGGGTTGCCGATGCTTTGCAACTCTTATAAAGGACCGTCTAACACTTTCTTAGTGTTAGACGGACACTATGTACGAGTCAACACAAAATAAGATGTAAATTTCATAGAAGGGGGAATGAATGATTGGAGACATTAATTAATGAAAAGAAATAATTAAAAGCATCGTAACTCACTAAAAAAAAAAAAAAAAAAAACATACGGAGTACATTAATATTAATTGCATACTCCGTATAGCATTCCCAAGAGTCCAAGACACACCCAACCTTTGGTATTCCCATAACTATTCCCTTCTCATAAGTTGATTATAAATTCCCTTCCCATTAAGATTTAGCTACTGCTCAAATTTTCTTTCAAATTCTCTCATTAGGTCACTCTTATTTTTCTTATTTTTTTTCTTTTTCTTTCCTTACAAATCAAAATAATTGTAGATGGTACCACGATAAATATAAACTAGTATTTGGTGATTAGTTTAGTGTATCTCGTAAATGTAATTGTAATCTCTCTTTTGTTTTGTTTTGTTTTGTTTTGTTTACATGACCGACGAGTTTTTGATACATAAAAATGTGACCATATTTTGTCGATGGTGACCATTATTGTCTAAAATGTGAAAGTCACGTTATACTCAATAAGGGTCACAACCAACGAAATTATAGTCACATTTTATGCGTCAAAAAGATCATTCACTTTCTTAATGAAATAGTGTTTTTTATTATTTTCCCATAACTTTTAAAATTCTTATAAGGTGTGACTGCAAATCCATTAATCGTAACCATTTTTGTTTGTTTGGTAACTAGTAAGTGTCGTTTATTGTTCTATAAACATAAATATTGTATAATGATGCAACAAAAATGTTTCTGAAACCATGAATTTCCTTTATAATGTAGTTGGTGTTTCATGTTTGTTTATATGGTCTTTAGTTAAATAATATATATATGAAATACCATTAACGGTCATTGTGTAAAGTTATTCAAAGTATAATGAAATTATAGTGGGACATAATATTGATTGGATCATGGTGAAGACATTGATGATAAGAAATGACTATGGGTTATGGATTATGGTTGGAAGGGGGAGCAAATTGTAATTTGTGACTATTTATCTTTTAAATGTGACCACTTTAATAAAGTTGGTAACTAAATTTTTTTAAGTTTTATAACAAAAAGTGACGTGAATCGATAATGATAAATTGTAACCATCTTACAAAAATTATTAAAAAACCAACTTAATGCGTAATTTCAACTAAATTTACATTAATTCAGAAAATTGGATTTCCTCATTTTTGTCAATTTTAAGTTGTGACTACTATAACAACTATGGTGATACTATTTTTAAAAACAGTGTGTATATGTATCTTCCGCGGAATGTAACATTAATAGAGTAAATAAACAACTACGAGCTCCATATAATACAAATTAAACAATTTCTAGTCACCAATTCTCTAAATGTATCTACAATCTAACAATATCTAGTCACCACAGTCTCATGATATAAACTCACAACCTCACTCATGTAAAAAACGAAATTAATTAAAAAAAATATCAACAAAATTATTCAAAAACAAGCATAAATGTTTCTTTCAGAAAAAAAAAAAAAAAGAAAAAAAAAAAACATAAATGTTAATATTTATTCAAATTATATTTAATGCAAAAGTTATTTTGGCATTAAAGTTACATTGATTACTAAACATATAACTGTGAATATAATTACTATTACAATTTTCAATGCAATGATGGTAATTTGTGGGTGCTATAATTTAGGTCGTCTAACAATAACAAAAGAGTTAGACGGTCTTATTCAAGTCTTATTCTTGCAAAAATTCAATCTCAAAAAGATAAAGCAGAAGATTTACATTGCTCGACAAGACCAATTTAAAATCCCGAATAGCGAGGACCTTAATTGCATGAAATTAAAAAACGCCTAAGTTACATGAACAAATCAATGAACAAAAGACCATAAATAGTGAGATTGAAGCAAGTATGCACGGAGGTCACTCTATTATGACCATTTCATCCCTCTTTCGTTTGAGGGCGTGCTCATCTTTTTCAGTCACTGGAAAAGTTTTAAAAATTGTATATTATACGAGTAAAAAAAAAGGCAAACTTGAAAAAAATAACGACAAAAGTATATGCAACGGAAGTAAAACCGTATACGAAAAATCAATACCCTTTATTAAACTTTTAAAACATCGAGATGAATTGAACTCACTACATTCTACTACTCCCTCCATTTAAATCCAAACTACCACTTTCTTTTTTCACATTTGCCGAGACGATTTTTGCGAGTTACATATCTTTAGCTACGTTTATTCAAAAAATGTAAAAAATACTCCGTATATTTTAATTTTTAACTCATAAAGACGAATCAAACAAGATCACATATGAATATATCTATATTTACGTATCGAAAGATAATTGAAATTGAACGTCTAAGAATGAATAGTGTACAAAAGAGATATATGCACTTTGGATTTGAATGGAGGGAGTATGTGTTTTCCATTTAGTCAAATTTTGCAAATTTGACCATCAATAACTAAAATTATAATAGAAATTATATCATGGAAACTAACATATTACGATTCATTGTGAAAAAAAAAAAATTTCACAAAATTATATTTTCGTCCGAGAAAAATTGTGTATTGCTACAAATAAATGCGGTCAAAGACTCAAAGCAACGTCTTAGAGACGGTGAAAATGTAAATGGAAAGAAATGAGTAAAATGGAGAAAGTAAATGTTATGGAGAAGTCAAACTCAATTGACACTCAAAGAAGACCAAGACTTAAACGAATCCCAATCAGTATACCACTACAAGGAAAATTAAAGCAGATTCCACCTTGCGACTTACCGTCCGTTCTAAGTCTGTTTGGAGCATTACGGAGATAGACCATCAAGAGTCGTCATATGTGGAAAATATAAAGAGACAGAGACTACATTAATAGTCTAATATTTGTCAACACTAAGTCTTGCAAAACTTACTTGTCAAATTACATAATTATGTAGTTGTTGACGATCAATCTCAGCATTTGAAAAGTAGAGAATGGAGCAGGCATATAAGATGCTCCAACCTGCAAATGTATCATAAAACACATCATAAACATAAGACATTATAATATGAGTCCCCAATTTCACAACAAACTATACAACCACCTTCTTGTGTTCATCATTTGCGAGTGGATGATATACTGTACTATCCATGCTGCATCATCAGAGGTTAATAGCAGTGGAATTCAGTGCGTTGACAGCGAGAGAGCAGCCTTCTCCATTTCAAACACGACATTCGTGTTGACAATTGCGGTCTCCTTGTTTCTTGGGGAGACATTCTTGATTGCTGTCAGTGGCACGGGATTCACTGCAGCAATCGCTCCGGCCATGTCATCGGCCTCCGTCTTCCTGGAACTGTAGATCCCACCAACGGCAACGTTAAGGCTTGTCTAGAAGGTACTCTCTGTGAATCTCTACTTGAGTTGAAGCATTTGAAATATTTAGACCTTAGTCTTAATAATTTTAATGAGCAACTACCCAAGTTTATAGGTTCCCTTGATGCTTTAGAGCACCTTAATCTATCCAATGCCGGGTTTGTCGGTGTTGTGCCTCAAGAGATTGGAAATCTTTCGCGGTTATCATCTCTTGATCTTAACAATGAATATGTTGATTCATTTATGTGGGTGAAAAACTTGAGGTGGCTTTCGCAATTGAGGTTGTTAAAACAACTCGATCTTAGTGGTGTTGACTTGAGTGCAGCCACAAACACGTGGTTCCCAATTGTGACTAGCCTCCCTTTCTTACAAGTTCTTCGCTTGGATGATTGTCAGCTATCGTTAGAGTTGCCGTCTTCACTTTCATATATAAACTCATCATCAACCCTTAATGTCATCAGCCTACTATATAATAACATGAATGATACGTCAATATTCAAGTGGTTGTCCAAGTTGAAAGGACTTGATACCAGCCTTGAATATCTTGACCTCTCTTACAATCCAATGTTTGGGAATAATGTCAAAGTGAGTGGACATGCTGTTCAATTTCTAGGCAGCTTATGTACTTTGCAAACCCTAGTTTTGTCTCGAACTTATCTCCACTACGACTTGTCTAGCATCGTCCAATCCTTTTCAGTGTGCCCCAATAAGGCATTAGCATCTCTGTATTTGAGCGAGAACCAAGTCTGGGGATCCATCCTCGACAACATTAACAGTCTTTCATCCTTAAGTCAAGCTCTTTGGGGACTTCCTAAGCTTGAGGCATTGGATCTTTCCTCAAATTCTTTAAAAGCCGTGGTCACCGGGGAGCATTTATCAAACCTTTCCAAGTTAAGATTGTTGTTTCTAGGAAATCACACAGATGTGGTGGTTAACATTAATGCTAATTGGATTCCCCCATTTCAATTGGATTACTTACCATTAGACTCTTGTAAGATTGGCCCTGATTTCCCGAGATGGCTTTCATCTCAAAAACACATTAAAATTATCATTATACGCAACGCTAGTATTTCCGACATGATCCCTGTTTCTTTTTTCAACTCGTTATCATCAAACCTAGAGGTTCTAGACATGTCTCGAAATAATATGTATGGGGTACTTCCCGATGTATCAATCACATTTGACTCCCCATCGGTGATAGACTTGAGCTCAAATAGATTTCATGGTGCAATACCACCGTTTATGAGAAATCTCACAGCACTACATCTCAACAATAATAGGTTTTCTAAAGGTCTGGCTCCTTTCTTGTGCCCTCAGACCAAAATGCCTCTAGTCTCTCTTGAGCTATCAAACAATTTGTTTTCGGATAAGTTTCCGGATTGTTGGAGTTACTTTGATAAGTTGCGAGATTTAAACCTACAAAACAACCAAAATGCATCCATCGGCAAGCTCGATAAGATTAATTTCCTTTACCTGAGCAACAATAACATCTCTGGCGAACTTCCCTCATCGCTGTTAAATTGCAAGTCTTTGTTTATTTTAGACCTTTCCTATAATTCACTAACTGGGTTTATACCGTCCACATTCTGGGATAGTTTTAAAAATCTCATCATTCTATCTTTACGAAATAATAACTTTACTGGAACCCTACCCTCGAGCTTTTGCCAACTTTCTCAACTTCAAATATTAGATCTTTCAAACAACCACATCTCTGGAACCATTCCGAGATGCATATACAGTTTTCAAGGTATGGCTAACGCAGCTAGTATGGTGGAAACTATGTTATCTAGTTTGTTTAGATATATTGAAGAATTCCCCTCTGCTACTGTATCGATAACGTGGAAGAGAAATGAACAATTTTTTATAGCATATGGTACTCTCGGACAACATAAAACCATAGATATTTCAAACAATAAATTGAATTGCCGTATCCCGGAAGGTATTTCAAGTCTAATTGGTTTAGTATCACTAAATCTATCAAGAAACCATCTGAGTGGAGAAATTCCATCAAAGATAGGCCAATTGATCTCTTTGGAATCTCTTGATTTATCACATAACCATCTTTCCGGTGGAATTCCTACAAGTTTGGCTAGAATCACAACTCTAAGTGGGTTAGATTTGTCGTACAATAACTTGTCCGGGAGAATTCCAACCGGACCTCAGTTACAAACTTTTGACAGTTCAATGTATATGGGGAACCATGGACTTTGCGGAGCACCACTTCCCAAATGTGCGGGAGATGAAGGAGACACTATCCCAGAAAACGGTGATAATGCCATTCCTCATGATGAGCATCATCTCGATGACTTTATGCTAGGATTGTACATTAGCGTGGTGCTAGGACTTATAACGGGATTTTGGGGAGTTTTTGGCGCTTTAGCCCTCAAAAGGAATTGGCGACATGCCTTTTTCCGTTTCTATGATGACACGAAAGATCCGATTTATGTGATACTTATAACCGCATTAGCGTGGTTGTTCCGATGTAGTTTCAAATATTCTTCATTTAATTTGGAGTTGGTTTCGATATACTCCTTACGCAGTCTTGCTTTTTGTGCCTCAATCTGTATAGATCAGCGGAGTGTATGACTGATACAGTTCTTGTTCATATCGAGGCACTTTAACATATTGCAGGGCACACTACCTACAAAATCACTCAAAACCAAGACTAACCTGTGATGATGTAGGAGGACCAAAGTCATGAATTTTTATTGTGTGGTTTTAGCAGGGACGTTGGTCGAGTTTGATGAGCAATTCAATGAAGCAACTAAATAAACAAGGCCAATGAAGTTTCGAAAGCAGAGTGCAACTATCAAATGTCTTGTAATCGTAATAAACAAACAGCGAGAGCGAAATAGAATGAGCTTGTTCCTGTTGTGTTGTGTTGTGTTGTGTTGTTAGAAGAAGTGGAATGTTGCAACAATAAACAAGAACAAAATAAATTCAATCAACAAAAACTACACTCATGTCAAATGTCAAATACAAAATCACATCATGTTGCAACAATAATAAACAAGAACAAAACTTTATTCACCGAAGACTCATAATTGTCAATCAAACATCAATATTAACATTTCCGATGGTTTATCTCAATTCAAAATTAATATAAATTGAAAATTTTAAGTTGAATAATTAGAGTAAATTGAATACAAACCTTATTTTAGGGTTCTTCAGCAAATGAAACTACTCTTATCATCTCTAATTGGATCACACTTTCAGAAACTGTTGTGGAGAATAATCAATCAATTTTTTAACAAGTTGATCATTTGGCCACAGGTTTTCCTTCTGTTTCTCGTATCACTTACGAGTACTAGTTATTCCCTCCGTTATTTCCATCGAGCCCATTGGCCCGCTTTTTCTGGTTTATGAGGAGAAAAGGTAGGAAGAGTATTAAGAGTTTAAAACATGGGTATAATTTTTCAGTATTGCTCATTTGCTCATACATAAATAATCATTATTGTACATTTTTTACCCTAATTTTTCCATTCAATACTCCTTCCCTATTTTCAATTATAATTTTTCCTCTATTTATATTAACAACTATATTGCATAGTTTCACTATAATCAAGCAATTATGACGGATCCCCTACCCTTTCATGAGGTAAATCTAATAATTTTAATCGTTTTGCGAATAATTCAACATCATTTATTTAAACGGTTTATTAATAAACGCGATTTTGGGTGATAATGGTGATATAATACGGAGTATGTTGTTAAAACATGACGATTAAGAGACGAATACAGGATAAGGTCGACGTCGATAGTAGTACGTGTCGGTGCCGGCATAATTGTGTCCGTGTCGTCTTTTGTGCGTAGGGTTTTGGGGTGGGGTGGGGTGTGTCATGCGTGTAGTGTGCAGTGTGCACAATGTAGTTTTTTTTTTCTTTTTATTTAATAATATAATTTGTTACTTTTAATATATTTTTTTTAGTTAATTAATTCAGTGTTTATTTTTTGTAAAATACATATTTCAACATTTTGAATAAAATATTTAATTTTTTAAATAAAAAGAAGTGTACAAAAATGAGTACAAAAAAAGTGTACAAAAGTTGTAACATGAATGAGTAAATTTAAAAAGTTGAGAGAAAAGAGAGAAAAAACTAAAAGTGAAAATAAGAGGAGGGGTATAAAATGAAGAGTAAATCTTACAAAGGACCGTCTAACAGTAACAAAGTGTTAGACGGGCCCGTTAATCTACAGTTTGTAATTACAGAGGAGTAAAGGAGTAAAGTGGGTGCAGTGTATTGATTAAATCAACAATGTACATTTAATAATTGTTGTCTTCTCTAGACTACTTTAATGCACGATTATATGAGAAAGACTTTTTGTGTTCTGTGCTTTTTTTTTTTTTTTTTTTTTTTTTTTCTTTTGTCTCTTTCATTTTTCTTCCAATAGTTCATCTTTCATTTTCATTTTCATTTGTTTCCTTCTCTCTCTAATATTTTGTCTATTTCGTTTCCTCCCACTACTTTCATCTACCATTTTGTTTCTCCTTTTTCTCTATATTTACCCTTCTCTCTAATATTTCATTTTTTTTCCTTCTCTCCCAATATTTACTGCTCTCGTGTTCTTTAATTTTTTTTGTGACCTAAATTGGCTACTTTGTGACCTAAATTTGAAGATTGGTGATGTTACTCGTTGCAGTCATGGTCAGTAAGTTTTTGTGACCTAATTTCACTGATTTGAGACCTAAATTAGCTGATGAGTAAGATTATTTTCTGTAATTGTGTATTTTAATTTTTTATTTTTTTACCTAAATTGTCTAATTTATGAATTAAATTTGAGGTTTGGTGAATGAACTTATTGAATTGATATAGTGCGCTTTTTTTTTTTTTTTTTTTTTTAACATTTAATAATATAAATTATTGAATACACACATGGAAGAGGATAAAATTATCAAAATTTTTTTTTTTACTAATAAGATGACAGATGGATTTTTCGATGCATAAAAGGTGACTACATATATGTTAATTGTAATCAAGAGTGAGTATATTGTGATAAATATTGTGTGATCCAAAGTAGTCACAATTTTGTCAATAATGGTCACGATTAACCTAAATATAGTCACATTTTATCTATAATAAACTTCTGTAAAATATTATATTTTGGTGACCTAAAATTAATGAAAAGTAACTATATTTTAATGATTGGTGTCACAATTTGTTTTTATTATATTTTTACCTATCTTATCCTTTTTTGGAGATTATTTTAATTAAAATTATGCCTCTGAGTTTGTTTTGTTAATTGGTTTTTATTTGTATAGTTTTTGAAACGTTTTAATTGAATTTTCGTTATTCTTATAGGATATCATTATTGTTTGACAACAACCTGTCAAGAAGCAGTGAAGCACAAAGATGATGAAGAAGTATTTTTGTGATGAAATTTTGAACAAATCAGAACAGATAAATTATGTAATATATACCAAACCTCTATATGTAGATACAATTTATCAATATATAGTCATTACGATATCAATGTATCATACTAATTACCTAAGTCTACTTACCATTAAACAAATATAAGGTTACTGTATTTTACATCTCTTGTTTATATAGTTTAACAAATTAGTGACTATTATTAACCCGGATAATTTTTTTCGATTTTAAGTCGTGACTACTATAATAGTTATGGTGAGACTATTTTTAAAAATAGTGACTACATTTGCTATACACAAAAGATAACATTAAAAAATAAATAAAACAACTTCTCGTAATACAATTTTTAGTTACGAATTAACAATATATAGATACTATATAACAATATTCCGTCACCATAAAATCATAGTAGAGGCCTACAATCTCAATATATAAACATAGTTAACCAATAAAAATACTCCGTACCAATTTAAATTAAAAAATATTTGAGAAAAATGCTTGAGACTAGTTTCGATAAAATTAGATGTGAATAATTAAAAACATTTAGTAAATTAAAATATGTTATGGGGAAGATAAAAACTTATGCTTTTTTCAATATGAAATAAATGAGTCAATAAAAAAAAAAAATTAAAAACAATTGCTGATTTTTTTGTGATAAAACCAAGGCGTCTAACACTAAGAGAAGTGTTAGACGGTCTTATATTGTGTACACTAATGAGTAAAAGTGGTACATGAATGAACAATACCCGAATTTTTTTAGGCAAAAAATTACTAAAAATTATCGTATAAAACCACCTTTTTTTTCTTTCAAATAACTACCTTATATAATTTTTTTTGCAAATAACTACCTTTTAACGTTATTTTGTGTTCAAAATGCTACCATTTGACCGGAAATCTCAATTAACCCAAAATTTTTACTTATTGACCGTTTTACCCCTCAAATTAACCTTCTCCAACCCTTTTCATTTTCTCATTTCTGATTTCATTTGTTTTCACAATTTTTTCAACATCCCATGAAAATCATCTAAAAAAAACTTTTAAAATTTCAGCCTAAATTATACTCCGTATGATTTTTCCTTTTTACTTCAATTTAATAAATCATTCTCTTTAAGGTTTGAATTTTGTCTTATATCAGATATTATAATTTTTAATTTTTATTTTGTTTACTTTGAAGGTAAAATAGTATTTTGAAAACCCTAAATTACAAAATTGGGGTTTTCTGGGTACAAAATTTCCCCTTTTTTTTAAGATTAATGTTTGTATTTAATTGTGTTGAATTTGGTATGAAAGTGTTTAAATTTGTGAAAGATTGTGACTTTAAATTTTTTGTTTTAATTTTTTTTTTTTTTTTTTGAGATTAAAGATTTATGAAGTTTTCGTTGAGTTGAATTTGTTGGTATTTCTTGTAGGGAGGAAGAGAAGATAAATGATGTAAATAAATAAAAAAAACAATAATAGGAGAAATTAAATATCATTGGGATGAAGAAGATGAAAAAAAAGTACGGGAAATGACTAAGAATTAGAGAGGAAATGAGAATGAAAAAAAGGAGAAAAAATTGGGGAAATGACTAATAATTAGGGAGAAATTGAAGATGAAGATGGGGTAGAAAAAATTAAAGAGAGGAGATAAAAATGAAAACATCATTAATGTAGGAAAAAAAAATAAGTTAAACATGATGAAGGAAGAAGAGAGGTGGAATAGAAGAAAATATGTTAACTAAGGCTAAAATGGGTATTTCAAGTGTTATTTTTAAATTTAAGAAAATAAAAAATACAAATTGGTCGGAAAATTTGATTTTTTTTACGGTTTCCGGTGACTTGGTATTGATTTGAATCAAATTTGTCACATTAAGGTAGTTATTTGAATAGAAATGACGTTAAAAGGTAGTTATTTGAAAAAAAATAAAATTATATAAGGTACTTATTTTTAAAAAAATGGTTTTATAAGGTAGTTTTTTTTTAGTAATTTTGCCTAATAGAAATTATATCATGAAAACTAACATATTACGATTCATTGTGAAAATTGCACAAAATTATATTTTCGTCTAAGAAAAATTATGTATTACTACAAATAACTGCGGTCAAAGCAACGTCTTAGAGATAGTGAAAAAGTAAATGGAAAGAAAAGAGTAAAAATGGAGAAAGTAAGGCATTGCTTGGTTACCTCTAGGAATTTAATTACCATGAATTCTAAAAACACGTGAATTAGAAAATTTATATGAATTGGTTAAAACGCTATATGAAAGTAATTCATGTGGAAATTGACATTTACTTAGGCGGACCTAGGTAATTAAATTCCTTTATTATGGAGGAATTTACATTTCAAGAGAAAGTTAAAATAACGTGAATTTCAAATTCCCCCATTTTTTATGGGGCAACCAAACAAACACTAAATGTTATCGAGAAGTCAAACTCAATTGACACTCAAAGAAGACCAAGACTTAAAACGAATCACAATCAGTGTAGGTCTTGGATATATATAAACCACAAAATTTACGACGAAGATTGCATGTCCAATGAATAATACAAGTACGAGTTACACAGTTCCACAAGTCTATCTCCCTCGAACTACAGTAACAACCACTTTGTAAGTCTGCTTGGAGCAATACAGAGACTACATTAATAGTGTAATATTTGTCAACACTAAGTCTTGCAAAACTTGTCAAATTACATAAATACGTAGTAGTTGTTGACGATCAATTTCAGCATTTGAAAAGTAAAGAATGGAGCAGGCTATATATAAGATGTTCCAACCTGCAAATGAATCATAAAACACTTCAACAGACATTATAAAATGAGTCCCCATTTTCACAACAAAGTATACAACCACCTTCTTGTTTTCATCATTTGCGTGTGGATGATATACTATACTGCCCATGCCGCATCATCAGAGGTTAATAACAGTGGAATTCAGTGCGTTGACAGCGAGAGAGCAGCCTTGCTCCGTTTCAAACACGACATTCGTGTTGACAATTGCGGTCTCCTTGTTTCTTGGGGAGACATTCTCGATTGCTGTCAGTGGCACGGGATTCACTGCAGCAATCGCTCCGACCATGTCATCGGCCTCCGTCTTCCTGGTGGAACTGATGACGACAGCTATAAGCCTTGTCTAGAAGGTACTTTAAGTGAATCTGTACTTGAGTTGAAGCATTTGAAATATTTAGACCTTAGTCATAATAATTTTAGTGAGCAACTACCCAAGTTTATAGGTTCACTTGATGCTTTAGAGCACCTTAATCTATCCAATGCTGGGTTTTTCGGCGTTGTGCCTCAAGAGATTGGAAATCTTTCACGGTTATCATCTCTTGATCTTAACTGTGTCTATATTGGTTCAATTATGAGAGTAAAAAACTTGAGGTGGCTTTCGCATTTGAGGTTGTTAAAACAACTCGATCTAAGTTATGTTGACTTGAGTTCAGCCACAAACATGTGGCTCCCAATTGTGAATAGCCTCCCTTTCTTACAAGTTCTTTGGTTGGATGAATGTCAGCTATCGTTAGAGTTGCCGTCTTCACTTTCTTATATAAATTCATCATCAACCCTCAATGTTGTCAGCCTTAGAGATAGTAACATGAATGATACGTCAATATTCAAGTGGTTGTCCAAGTTGAAAGGACTTGATACCACCCTTCAATATCTTGATCTCTCTGACAATCAAATAATGTTTGGGAATAATCTCCAAGTAACTGAACATGCTGTACAATTTCTAGGCAGCTTATGTAGTTTGCAAACACTAGACTTGTCTTTTACTAATCTCCACTACGACTTGTCTAGCATCGTCCAATCCTTTACTGCGTGCCCCCACAAGGCATTAGAGTCTCTAGGCTTATCCGGTAATCAAGTTTGGGGATCCATCCCTGACAACATTAACACCCTTTCATCCTTAAGGCTATTAGACTTATCCGATAATCAATTAAATGGTAGCATCAGTCTATCTCTTTGGGGACTTTCTATGCTTGAGAAATTGAATCTCGGGAGAAATTCTTTAAAAGCAGTTGTCACTAGTGATCATTTATCAAACCTTTCCAAGTTAAGTGAGTTGTATTTAGCAAATAACAAAGAAGTGGTGGTTAACATTAGTGCTAATTGGATTCCCCCATTTCAGTTGGAGGCACTAAGTTTGGACTCTTGTAAGGTTGGCCCTAATTTCCCAATCTGGCTTACAACCCAAAAACACCTTATATCTATTGGATTATACAACACTAGTATTTCTAGTAGAGTTCCTGTTTCTTTTTTCAACTCTTTATCACCAAAATTATGGGATTTAGACATGTCTCAAAATATGATGCACGGTGTACTTCCAGACGTTTCAATCAGTTTTGACTCTCCACCCGTTATAGACTTGAGCTCAAACAACTTTCACGGTAAACTACCACTATTTCTCATAAACGTCTCAGAATTATACCTGAACAACAACAGCCTTTCGCAAGGCCTGGTTCCTTTCTTGTGCCCACACAACAAAATGCATCTTCAGAATCTTGACCTATCAAGCAACTTGTTCTCCGATAAACTTCCAGATTGCTGGAAGTACTTTGAAACATTAAGAGAATTAAACCTACAGAACAACATGCTTTGGGGAAATCTACCTACCACCATTGGTGCGCTGGACAATCTCATTGTTCTACAACTGGGTGGCAACAACATCTCGGGTCCACTCCACTCTTCCTTGCTAAGTTTGAAGTCTTTGGCTATTCTCAATATTTCTCATAACTCACTAACTGGGAACATACCCGCCACTATTTGGGATAGTTCCAAAAGCCTTAATATTCTCATGTTGGGAAGTAATAACTTTAATGGAGATTTGCCTTCAAGCTTTTGTCAACTTTCTCAAATTCAAATATTAGATCTTTCAAACAATCTTATATCTGGAATAATCCCCAAATGCATAGACAATCTTCGAGGCATGGCTAACACTGACAATGTGTTGGAAATAACCTATGATTCAATTGATTACCCTTATGATGGTGAAGAGATAATGTGGAAACGAACAGAGTCATTTTTTCAAGGATACGATACTCTTGGACTAGCTAAGACCATCGATTTTTCAAACAATAAGTTGGAAGGCCATATCCCTGAAGAAATTTCAAGTCTCATAGGATTAGTGACCATAAATCTATCAAGAAACCATTTGAGTGGTGCTATTCCATCAAAGGTAGGCCAATTGACCTCTTTGGAAACTCTTGATTTATCACATAACCATCTTTCCGGTGAAATTCCTTCGAGCTTGGCCGAAATCGATCCTCTAGGCGTGTTGGACTTGTCGTACAATAACTTGTTCGGGAAGATTCCAACTGGACCTCACTTGCAAACTTTCGACTACTCAACGTACATTGGGAACCCCGGACTTTGTGGAGCACCACTTCCTAAATGTCCGCGAGATGAAGCAGCCACTATCTCACAAAACGGTAGTAATGTCACTCCTCACCATGAGCACCATCTTGATGACTTTATGCTAGGATTGTACATTAGTGTGGTGCTAGGATTTATAACGGGGTTTTGGGGAGTTTGTGGTACACTAGTGCTCAAACGATCTTGGAGACATGCATTTTTTCGATTCTATGATGACATGAAAGACCGGATTTATGTGATACTGGTCGTCCACATAGCCAGAGTTTGGAGGAGATCTTGAAGCCAATCGGTAATCTTTCATACCATACTTTAATCACTACATATCGTGGATTTTTCAGTTAATTACGCCACTCACTTTTAATTAACACACAAGCTGGATTATGAACTATGAAAATCTAGAGGTGAAAAGATGGAGTATATATTTGACCTTTTCTAAAAATAATGCACAAAAGAGTTAATAAATCATTGTTTCGGATTTGAATATTATTATTGAATAAAGTTCCTAGATGTACTATTAAAAAAACAACTTTACAAGCTTTCAGTGGGCTCATAATGCTAACATGATTTATGTTTTTGGTTTTAAGGAAATCGGTTGAGCTTGACGAACAATGAAGTTAGTGAAAAAGAGAAGGCAAGTAGAATCACAAGAGCAGAGTTATATAGTCTGTAAAATCAAATAAGCATGTACCTGTAGCATTAGTTGTTCCGATGAAGCTTTCACGTTTTCTTCTTTTCATTTGGTGTTGGATTCTATAATACTCCGTATATCCTACTTTTTGTGCCTCAATCTGTGTAGTTCAGCAGAGTGAACGACTGATACCATTCTATTCATATCGAGGCATTTTTACGAAACACAGAACACTATCTACAACATCATTTGAGACCACGACTAACCTGTGTGTGCATTCTTACTGGCTTTGCTATGACAAAGTCCGATTGCAGCGTTCTTGTCTCAATGTCGTCTTTACACAGTGCGTAAATAACTGATTTTCGTCTTCTCATCCTTCTCAGGATTTTCCAACCTATTCTTCTGTGTATGTCTGCATTCTTAGTTCAGAAATAATTTCATAGTTACATTTAAAGAAGATGATCACACTCAAAACAACAATGTTTCACTTTCTCATGAAATAGCAATATAATTAGAAATATTATTCTCGATAAAAAGAAGAAATTGTTGAGAGACTATCGAATAAACCAGTTGCGATGCAACACGAGAGATGCAGTAATCAGCATACCATATTTTGGAAAATGTATGTTAAAAAGAATTTGGAGGAGCCAAATAGTAGTGAATATACTAATACTTGTATTTCTGAAGGAATCGAACAATGATGATACATGTACGGGATGTTCATGTAAGCCCCAATATTAGGTATCAATTGATTCAATTATGCTTATTGCGTCTGATAAATAGCCTTTCCCGAGTTCAAATAATGGATCTTTCGAACAACCTCATCCACGGAAGCATCCCAAAATGCATATACAATCTTAAAGCTAAGGCTTACACAGGAACCGTGGAAAAGGAAAGAACTAAATCTTGAAGGAGAGTACTGTGTAAGAAATACTACAGCCATTGATTTTTCGAACAATAAGTTGGTTGGCCATATCCCAGAAGGTCTTTTAAGTCGTCTCGGCTTGGTGTCCTTTCTAGTCACATTCCTACGAGTTTGGCTAAAATCACAAATCAAGAAATATTGGATTTGTCGTACAATAACTTGTCAGGAAGAATTACAACAGGACCTCAGTTACAAACATTCGAAAACTCAACGTACATGGGCAACCCACGACTTTGCGGAGTACCACTTCCAAAATGTCCGGGAGATGAAGCAGACATTATCCCCACAAAGCGCAGATAATGCCACTCCTCGTAATGAGCACCATTTTTGATGCGTTTCATTTTGATGTTGGCTTATGTAATACTCCCTCCATCCCAATATAAGTGTCCCCTTTTCTACGTAATTTACATAGAAAAGCGGACATTTATTTTGGGATGGAGGGAGTACAAAAATTACAGTAATGTCAGTACAAATTTATGCCCAAAATCACACCACAAAAAGTAGAAAATCATTGTCAATCAAACCCGCAATTGAAACATTGATAACAACTCATAATTTGTCAATCAAACATCAAAATTATCATTTCCGATGGTTTATCTGAATTCAAAATTAAGAGAAATTGAAAACTTTGAGTTGAATAATTAAGAGAAATTGAAAATTTTAAGTTGAATAATTAGAATATTTAGAATACAAACCTTATTTTAGGGTTTTTCAGCAAATGAAACAACTCTATCATCTCCAATTGGACAATAATCAATCAATTTTGTTAACAAGTTGATCATTTGCCAAAGATTTTCCCTCTGTTTCTCGTATCACTTATTAGTTGGAGACGGATAAAATTTAATTATTTTTTGAGGGATAAAATTTAATTATTTTTACTTTTTTTTAGTTATACTTATTCTCATCTGTATCCCTAAACTTATATAATTAGTCCCTATCGTAACTAAACAAGAGTGAACCATTAAATTTAGCCGTTAGTTTCGTTTTCAATTAATTTTTACCCATTTTTTTCAACATTTTCGTCCATATTGTTGCTTTAAATACATTGTTTCACCCTCCATTATTTTTAGACATTATACCTTCACAATTTTATGCAAAAATATGGAAGAAAAGAAGTGAAAAAAAAAAAGGGTAAAAATAAACTAACGGCTAAATTTAACAATTTACTCTTATTTGATCACGGTTGGAACTAACTATCTAAGTTTAGGGTTACGGCTTAGACACTGTTAGATTCATGCATCGGGCCTGGGCCACGCCCGTCGAGAGAGTTGAGTACTTCATAAGTCGAAGGAGGTTCCATCCCAAAACCAATTGGCAATGGGAGGAGTAACCCCTTGGCTTATATAATACTCAACTCTCTTTAGATTGGTCGATGTGGGACATTGCACGTGGAGCTCTTCTTCACAGACACCAAACGTAGGGGCACAATTGGGAAAAGTAAAAATTAAGAGGGTGTAGATTGGATTTATTTTTTCACCTTTGCTTTATGCTTGGTACTTTGCTAGTGTAATTGTTTACCTTAATTCCGCATGCTGGAAAATTCTAAAGCACATTAACTGGAAGTGAGGTATCTAGTGATTGATTGTGTAGCATCTGAAGGTCTTAGGTCTTGCTTTGTTGCTTCTAGGATAAAATGTTGGACTTATTTTTTTTCCGTTACAAAAATTGAGCCCGTGGGTGTCAGTTTTAAATTATGTGAGATGCATACTACATAGGCACGTCGCAAAGTCGTGCACCTCTTGCACATGGGGCTTACTATTTATGCAAAAAAAATGTGGCTTCAAAATAAGATATCTTCCATCTATACGCTTTTTGGATTTTAATGAGGGCCAAAGGACTGACAAAGTAAAAGAAGTAAAAGATACAACTTTGGAATTTCCTTGCCTGTGCATCACTCGCTTGCCTTGTGCACGAGGTGTATATAAGGCAACTTGAGGCATGTTTCCTAGTTGCTCACCATGGTTGCTGAATCGCTTTATTTTATTGGCATTGCAACTTCTAGTTGAAAATTGACTGTAGCATATTATGATCTACTAACTCTGGCAGAGATCTCTGTCAAAAACTTAAAGAGATCATTATATGAATGCTGAAAACTAGAATGGTTGCTGTGATCATTATTCATGTGACAATTTATTCAATAATAAGCAATTAGTCCGAGGCTATTTACTCTGTTGGAGGAAATAGTTAAACACCATGTTTATAATTTAGTAGTTACTGTCATCTACCAACATATGCAGAGTTTTGTCCTCGTCGTATTAAATCCATCAAATACATCGCCAGAGTTTTTCGAAGTCGGCGATGGATGGATATTCCGCATGTATGAGCAAGCTCGTACAGGGTGACGAAAATCGGTTGGAGAAGGATGGTATCATAAGTTAGGATGACCATTAATATTAATATTTGTGGACTCAAGGAATCTCGTCATTGGAATGTCCATCCAACTTATGCTTCACAATTTGTCAACTTTTGGATTATTTATACCATCTTCCTCAAAAACAAACAAAATTAATTTAACGTTTTATCTTGTTTTGTGCGGCGTGTTCATCATTTTCTTATCTTCTGTTATCCGTTTTATTTTCCGTTTGGCCCTGCGATTGAAACATGTTTGGCCGCATTCTTTTCGGCTTATAAGCGCCGAACTTATAGGTGTTAAACATGCCAAACAAAATACACACCGCAAGTCGGACCCAACCTAACAATCTCTACCCTTATTAACCTACATTGTTTGACATCACAATCTTCTTCCATGGTGTTAAATCATTAGCGAAGCCCTAAAATAATTAAGTTGAACTGGGTCGGACCAAAGGGCTTGAGCCATTTAAAATACCATTAATTATACCTTTCGTTTCTTTTTTTTTCCTCCCATTTAGAAATGATGCTTGAAATAAGAAATAATATTAAAAAAATGATAATGAGTGTGTAGTAGGTGGGTCCCACGAAAAATTAGGTGTCCATATTTAGAAAGTGTTAGTGTTAAAATTGTGAAATAGGTGGAAAAAGATGATATTTTCTTTTTCGGAAAATGGGAGGGAAATTTTTTCAGTAGAAACCGAAATATGGGCAAAAGAGTGAAAAGGTGTCGATTTTGTGTTGGGTTGAGTTTCGTATATGAAAAATTTCTCATTCGTTTGTAATCGTTTTTGGGCTCATGATACATTGTTTGAAAGGTATTATCATGCACTATCTAACGGTATGAGATTTGGATTCGTTGAAGAAGTTTAGGATCATTAAGTGATTTCTCCGAGTTGATTGAACACTAAATGGAGGGTTTTTTTGTTTTGTTTTGAGTGGTTTTTTTAGGAGTTAAACGTAAAGAGTCATCGATTATAACATTTTAGTATTCATATTAATATTAATTATGACTTTAGCCTCCAAAGATGAAGCGGATCAACCCAAATCAGAAGCCCAAGGCCCAAGACGATGAAAATTCAAAGCCCAATAATGGATTCCAAACCCAGCCATATTTTGCTGGATGAGCGATAAAGCTGGTAGGCCCAAGTATTGCACACCATAACTTAAACCATTTGCATCCGGTCCGTTACCGGCTGTCGTCGGCGTATTGGGTCGTTATCGTAACTCGAGTCAACCTGAGCTCGAAGTTAGAAGGCCGCGAAATTGGCTTGTATTTTGTAAATGCAAGGTTGAACTAATGTTAGATCGAAAGATACCGGGTCCAAAGAAAAATAAATAAACTAAAATTCGAGTTCGAAAAAACAATGTTTTAACTAGCTCAAGAGTTGTTTCAAAGTGTATTAATTTCCCTTTTCTCCTATCAAGCCTAGTTAACAAATAAAAGCCATAACACACAAGCTTGCGATATTAGACTTGTTCGAGCAGGGTTTGGTCAAGGTCGAAATGAACTATGACCTAACCGATTTTGTAACTTTTCAAGCAAGCTCATCTTATTTATGCCTATTGTTTTGCAAAAAGATTACATATACACCTATCGCATATATATAAATAGTAGTTTTGTGTCATGCGTTTTTTTTTTCTTTTGTTACCAAGGGTACATATCATTTTTGTTTGTTTCGAGTTTATTTTCTTCTCAAAAAAAAGATTTCATTCAGTTTAACCCTTTTGTTGGAAAATTAACGGCAATCTCCCGACGGCAACGGAAGCACCGATCGACAAGTAATATAAAAGTATAAATAACCGCAAGCTAATTGGTTGTAAGATGTTTCAAGTGGTCAAAAAATTGAAGCTTATGAAGAAGGCTTTGAAAGGATTGAATGCTGATAGCTTTAATAACATTGAGGGGAATGCTAGAATCGCCTTGGCGCATTTGCATCATGTACAACTTCAGTTGCATTCTTATCCTTCAAATTTGGTCTTTCAGGAAGCTTTGGCAGCTGCTGTTACGAGATACAAAGATTTTTGGAGACTGCTAGGAGAGAGTTCTTGTGTCAAAAAGCCAAGATGCAATGGATGGGTGAAGGTGATGATAATACCTCTTTCTTTCATAGCTCTATCAAAGCTAGGAGACTACAGAATCGAGTTTTGAGGGTCACAGATCGCCTTGGTGTTGTTCACGATACTCCCTCAGGTATTGAACTTGCTTTTATTGATTATTACAAACTCCTCCTTGGTTCAAATCGCCGAGTTACTGCTGTTCATGTACCTACTGTTCAATGTGGTCATATTCTGTCTGCTGAAAGTGGTGAGAACTTGGTCAGACCATTGACTAGAAAAGAGATTATTGATGCTATTCACTCTATTCCCTCTACTAGTGCTCCCGGTCCAGATGGCTATTCCTCCAAATTTTATCAGGATGCTTTTCCTGTGATTGGAGATGATTTGATTATGGCTGTCCAAGAATTCTTTATTAATGTTCGTATTTTATCTCAAATTAATTCTACTACCTTGACTTTAATTCCTAAGAAGGCATGCCCTGTGTCTGTGATGGATTTTAGACGTATCGCTTGTTGTAATGTTATTTACAAAATTATTTCAAAGGTTATATGTGCTCGTCTTTTTCCTATCCTTCCTGATATCATTTCTGTCTCCCAGAGTGCCTTTATTCAAGGACGTGACATTGTTGATAATATTCTTATTTGTCAAGATTTAGTCAGATTATATCAGTGGCGTGCTAGTTCCCCTCGGTGTCTGATGAAACTTGATCTGAAGAAGGCTTATGATTCTATTGAATGGTCGTTCATTCATCAAATGTTGTTGGCTCTGAATTTTCCTCGACAGTTGGTGAATTGGATTATGGCTTGTGTCCAAACTCCGTGGTATTCCTTATCTCTAAATGGTAATCTTTTTGGTTATTTTCAAGGGAAGAGAGAGATTCGGCAAGGTGATCCGATGTCTCCGTTATTATTTGTTTTATGTATGGAATATTTGAGTCGGGTTCTTCTTTATGCTTCTAATCAAGATGGCTTTCACTTTCATTCTTTATGTAGACCTCTAAGGCTTTGTCACCTATGCTTTGCTGATGACCTTCTCCTTTTTTGTAAGGGAGATTGGTCGTCTATTCATTTATTACTCAGGGGGTTTGCTACATTTTCTGAAGCTTCGGGTTTGGAAGTTAATAAAGATAAGTCTGATATTTACCATAATGGAGTGTCGTCTGATGTTAAGCTTCGAGTTCGTGTTTTGGCAGGATTTCAAGAAGGCACCTTGCCGTTTCGTTATCTTGGAGTTCCTATCTCATGTAAGAAGCTAAGCAAAAGTGATTGTGCCAAGTTAGTGGAGAAGCTTGTTGCTATGATTCGAGGATGGGGAGCTAAGAAGCTTAGTTATTCTGGTAGACTTGTTTTGGTGCGATCCGTTCTATCTCAGATTCATACTTTTTGGGCAAGAGTTTTTGTATTGCCTGCTGTTGTTCTCGATCGTATTACTTGTATTTGTAGGAACTATTTATGGTCTGGTGGTGATGATTTCCAGAGATCTCCTGCTGTTAGTTGGCAATCTGTGTGTTAGAGTAAGAAGGCCGGCGGTTTGGGCATCGATGATCCGAAACTTTGGAATATTGCTATGATCGGCAAGTATGCTTGGTGGCTTTATACGAAACGGGATCATTTGTGGATTAAATGGGTTGATCACGTTTATCTGAAAGGTAGATCCTGGTATGATTATCATCCTTCTTTAAATTCGAGCTAGACTTGGCGTAGTATTTGTCGAGTTAAAAACCATATGAAGGATGGATTTGTGACAGGGGGTTTGGGCTCCTCTGTTGTGGATTACAAGACCAAGAATGGTTATTCTTGGCTTGTAGGAGATCAGGCCCGGGTTCATTGGTGGTCTGTTGTGTGGAATAAATTCGTCGTTCCTCGACATTCTTTTATTTGTTGGTTGGCTGCTTTAGGTAGATTATATACCAAAGACAGGGCTTGTCGTTTTGGTGGTGGCGGTGATGATATGTGTGATTTGTGTTGCAATTCTAAGGAGACTCATTCACATTTGTTATATGACTGTCCTTTTAGCAGGCGTTGCTGGGTCCTTTTACGTGAGACTCTTTAGGTTTCTTTGCCGGATAATGATATCCTATTTTGGTGTGGTAAATGGCGGTCTAGACGTATAAGGCGCAAATTCATCGTTTTTGCAGCTGTTTGTGGCCTTGTTTATCAGATTTGGCGTGCCAGGAATCTTTGCAAACTGGAGGCCCGAGTACCGATCCCAAATGTTGTAGTGTCGAAAGTTATGGTTGATGTTACTTTACGAAGTAGTTGTCTTTGTTAAGTAAATGAATTTGTTTTGAAAGTATGGTTTGTAATAGTCATGTATAGTTGAATGAGTTTATCAATATATTTCACATTTTACGAAAAAAATAATAATAAGTTGAGACAAATTTTAGGGTCAATACCCAGGGCAAAACCCTCTAAGACGGAGGAAAAACCCACCAGCCGAACCGACTGAATTCCACTATAAAGATAGTGCCAGTACAACGTAACCGGGTCAAATTCCAAACCAATTTGAACCCGACAATAATTTAGGTACAATGATAAACCCTCTAGACCACCAGTATAATTGGTAAAAGCAACCAATAAATACCCCTAGAGTAACCCCTAAATTATTGTAAGAGAAGACCCGTTATACTGTCCTCACACCCCACCCAGTTGAGTAACATAACTCGGACTCAACCCCGTGTTTAATTTGTGTGAGTATATCTCACAACTGTATGTGAGATCTGCCATGTATTTCAGCTAAACCACTGAAACACAATACCAAGGAATATCTCTCGTAACTCCTTGCCTTCCCTCTGCCTAAAACCCAAAGGAGTGCAATTTGTCAACAAAAAACAAAGACACAAGTCTCATGCATGACATCATTTAACCAAAGCCAAACACACACACCATTTACTTTGTTGACAAACTTGCTGCGAGCCAAAATGGACTTTGATGTCCATCATTTATTGTGTGGGACCCAACACCTTTCTAGTACAAATTCATTTTCAATTTAGTATAATCCAATTAAATTTTATTAGTCGATTGAATTATACTTCATCCGATTCAATAGGTTCTTAACGTTTGACCATTTTTGTGAGGGGAATTTTGGTCAAACGTTAATAACTTGTTGAATCGAAGGGAGAACTCATTAGCTTAGGGCAATTTCAACCACTTTTAAAAATAAAACCTCAAATTGTAATTAGAGTTGTATGATTGTAGACAAGTCTAACCCAAATGACACTCAAGATGACGAAGACTTAAACGAGTCCCCGTCAACAGGTCGTCGCCAATATAAACCACAAAAACAAGCTAACATTTAGTGATTGATTGGGACGCTATTGAATTTTATTAGGACGGAACTCAGAGTTTACCATCCAAACAACATCATTTTACAATGGAAGTATAGGAAAAAAAAAAAAGTATACTTGACAGTTTTAGTAATGTTTAATTTTGTAGAAATAGAGAATGAAAAAAATACTTCGTAATATTTCAGTGTTACTCTCTACAATGCAGTAATTATTTAGAGAAACATAAATCATCAAATAATGAACCTGACCGTGTTCATCGAGATACAAGAGAGCACTTCGTAAAACAAAAGTTAGAGGATCCCGTT
Organism: Dianthus caryophyllus; assembly: GCA_023091065.1. Classification (NCBI taxonomy): domain Eukaryota; kingdom Viridiplantae; phylum Streptophyta; class Magnoliopsida; order Caryophyllales; family Caryophyllaceae; genus Dianthus; species Dianthus caryophyllus. The sequence goes on from CM041518.1 coordinate 3,976,498, forward strand.
GACTTATAAACTACTCAACTCTTTTATTATTCGCAAAAAAGTTGGAGTATAATGCACGACGTTGTTTACCGATAAGACGAAATCTCTGTCGTACACAAGAGCAGAATACAGATTCTCGTTATATTGCCCCGTCAAGAACGTTGATTAATTATCAACAAATGTATAAACTGAAGGTGTAACAGTCTTAACAATTCTATTTCTTCATTGAACTATAATGACTACAATTTTACATGGAAAAGCAGATTATAACTTGCAATTTACCGTCCATAGTACATCCGTTTCGAACAATACTGAAAATCAGAGATAGACCATCAACGTCATGTGGAAAATATAAAGAGACTGCAACAGTTGTGTAATATTTGTCGACGATCACTCTCAGCATTTGAAAAGTAGAGAATGGAGCCAGGCTATATATACTTAAGATGGACCAACCTGCAAATGGATTATAGAACACATCATAAAGACATTATAAAATGAGTAGTCAATTTCACAACAAAGTATACAACCACTTTCTTGTTTTCTTCATTTGTGTGTGGATGATATACTGTATTGTCCATGCCGCATCATCAGAGGTTAATGACACCGGAATTCCGTGCGTTAAAAGTGAGAGAGCGGCCTTGCTCCGGTTCAAACAGGGTATTCGTGTCGACCACTGTGGGCTCCTCAATTCCTGGGGAGACAGTCTCGATTGCTGCCAGTGGCACGGAATTCGCTGCAGCAACCACTTTGGCTGTGTTATCGGTCTCCGTCTTCCTGGAATCGATAACTATTCTGATTACTACAACTACAAGGTTTGTCTAGAAGGTACTTTAAGTGAATCGCTACTTGAGTTGAAGCATTTGAAATATTTAGACCTTAGTCTTAATAATTTTAGTGAGCAACTACCCAAGTTTATAGGTTCACTAGATGCTTTAGAGCACCTTAATCTATCCAATGCCGGGTTTTTCGGGGTTGTTCCTCAAGAGATTGGAAATCTTTCGCGGTTATCATCTCTTGATCTTAACAATGAATATTTTAATTCATTTGTGTGGGTGAAAAACTTGAGGTGGCTTTCGCATTTGAGGTTGTTAAAACAACTCGATCTTAGTGGTGTTGACTTGAGTGCAGCCACAAACATGTGGCTCCCAATCGTGAATAACCTCCCTTTCTTACAAGTAGTTCGCTTGGATTTCTGTTGGCTATCGTTAGAGTTGCCGTCTTCACTTTCTTATATAAATTCATCATCAACCCTTAATGTCATCAGCCTATCATATAATAACATGAATGATACGTCAATATTAAAGTGGTTGTCCAAGTTGAAAGGACTTGATACCACCCTTGAATATCTTGATCTCTCTGGCAATCAAATAATGTTAGGGAATAATCTCCAAGTAACTGAACAATTTCTAGGCAGCATATGTAGTTTGCAAACACTAGACTTGTCTTATACTAATCTCCACTACGACTTGTCTAGCATCGTCCAATCCTTAACTGCGTGCCCCCACAAGGCATTAGAAGCTCTAGACTTATCCTATAATCAAGTTTGGGGATCCATCCCTGACAATATTAACACCCTTTCATCCTTAAGGCTATTACGGTTAAATGATAATCAATTAAATGGTAGCATCAGTCTATCTCTCTTTGGGGACTTTCTATGCTTGAGACATTGTATCTTGACTCAAATTCTTTAAAAGCAGTTGTCACTAGTGAGCATTTATCAAACCTTTCCAAGTTAAGTGATTTGTCTTTAGGACGTAACAAAGAAGTGGTGGTTAACATTAGTGCTAATTGGATTCCCCCATTTCAGTTGGAGGTATTACAGTTGCACTCTTGTAAAGTCGGTCCTGATTTCCCAATGTGGCTTACAACCCAAAAACACCTTACATTTATTGATTTATTCAACACAAGTATTTCTAGTAGAGTTCCTATTTCATTTTTCAACTCTTTATCACCAAAATTACAGACTCTAGTCATGTCTCAAAATATGATGCACGGTGTACTTCCAGACGTTTCAATCACTTTTAAATCTCCACCCTATATAGACTTGAGCTCAAACAACTTTCATGGTAAACTACCACCTTTTCTCAGAAACGCCTCACAATTATACCTGAGCAACAACAGCCTTTCGCAAGGCCTGGCTCCTTTCTTGTGCCCACACAACAAAATGCCTCTTCAGTCTCTTGACCTATCAAGCAACTTGTTCTCCGATAAACTTCCAGATTGCTGGAATTACTTTGATAGATTAAGAGAATTAAACCTACAAAACAACATGCTTTGGGGAAATCTACCTACCACCATTGGTGCGTTGGAAAATCTCATTCTTCTACAACTGGGTAGCAACAACATCTCGGGTCAACTCCACTCTTCCTTGCTAAGTTGGAAGTCATTAGCTATTCTTGATATTTCTCGTAATTCACTAACCGGGAACATACCCTCCACTATTTGGGACCGTTTCAAAAACCTAGGTATTCTCATGTTGGGAGGTAATTACTTGAGTGGAGACTTGCCTTCAAGCTTTTGTCAACTTTCTCAAATTCAAATATTGGATCTTTCAAACAATCTTATATCAGGAATAATCCCCAAATGCATATACAATCTTCGAGGCATGGCTAACATAGATAATGTGTTTGAAAATATGTCACACACTTTTGCGTTTGACGACCCCTATGACGGTGAAGAGATGATGTGGAAACGAACAGAATCATTTTTCCAAGGATACGATACTCTTGGACAAGCTAAAACCATCAATTTTGCAAACAATAAGTTGGAAGGCCATATCCCAGAAGGAATTTTAAGTCTCATCGGATTAGTGACACTAAATCTATCAAGAAACCATTTGAGTGGTGCTATTCCATCAAAGGTAGGCCAATTGACCTCTTTGGAAACTCTTGATTTATCACACAACCATCTTTCCGGTGAAATTCCTTCGAGCTTGGCCGAAATCGATCCTCTAGGCGTGTTGGACTTGTCGTACAATAACTTGTCCGGGAAGATTCCAACTGTACCTCACTTGCAAACTTTCGACAACTCAACGTACATTGGGAACCCCGGACTTTGTGGAGCACCACTTCCTAAATGTCCGCGAGATGAAGCAGCCACTATCTCACTAAACGGTAGTAATGTCACTCCTCACCATGAGCACCATCTTGATGACTTTATGCAAGGATTGTACATTAGTGTGGTGCTAGGATTTATAACGGGGTTTTGGGGAGTTTGTGGTACACTAGTGCTCAAACGATCTTGGAGACATGCATTTTTTCGATTCTATGATGACATGAAAGACCGGATTTATGTGATACTCGTCGTCCACATAGCCAGAGTTTGGAGGAGATTTTGAAGCCAATCGGTAATCTTTCATACCATACTTTAATCACTACATATCGTGGATTTGTCAGTTAATTACGCCACTCACTTTTAATTAACACACAAGCTGGATTATGAACTATGAAAATCTAGAGGTGAAAAGATGGAGTATATATTTGACCTTTTCTAAAAATAATGCACAAAAGAGTTAATAAATCATTGTTTCGGATTTGAATATTATTATTGAATAAAGTTCCTAGATGTACTATTAAAAAAACAACTTTACAATCTTCTAGTGGGCTCATAATGCTAACATGATTTATGTTTTTGGTTTTAAGGAAATCGGTTGAGCTTGACGAACAATGAAGTTAGTGAAAAAGAGAAGGCAAGTAGAATCACAAGAGCAGAGTTATATCGTCATGCAGCTAGTGTATGAGTGTAATAAATACTCCGTAGTCTGTAAAATCAAATAAGCATGTACCTGTAGCGTTAGTTGTTCCGATGAAGCTTTCATGTTTTCTTCATTTCATTTGGTGTCGGATTCTATAATACTTCGTACATCCTACTTTTTGTGCTTCAATCTGTGTAGTTCAATAGAGTGAATGACTGATACCATTCTATTCATTTCGAGGCATTTTTACGAAGCACAGAACACTATCTACAACATCATTTGAGACCACGACTAACCTGTGCATTCTTACTGGCTTTGCTATGACAAAGTCCGATTGCAGCGTTCTTGTCTCAATGTCGTCTTTACACAGTGCGTAAATAACTGATTTTCGTCTTTTCATCCTTCTCAAGATTTTCCAACCTATTCGTTTGTGTATGTCTGCATTCTTAGTTCAGAAATAATCTCACAGTTACATTTAAAGAAGATGATCACACTCAAAACAACAATGTTTCATTTTCTCATGAAATAGCACTATAATTAGAAATATTATTCTCGATAAAAAGAAGAAATTGTTAAGAGACTATCGAATAAACCAGTAGCGATGCAACACGAGAGATGCAGTAATCATCAGCATACCATATTTTGGAAAATGTATGTTAAAAAGAATTTGGAAGAGCCAAATACAAGTACTTGTATTTTTGAAGGAATCGAACAATGATGATACATATACGGGATGTTCATGTAGGTATCAATTGAGTCAATTATGCTTATTGCGTCTGGTAAATAGTCTTCGTTTCTAACCTAACTGCAACATCATCATTCATCATGTACTTATTTTTGCGCTTTATGTTACAGGATTATTCAATTCAAGCAAGACGTTCACTTAGGCACAACAGTTAGTTATATACCAAGACGAACAACTATAATTTCTCGTGAATACGTATATTCAGAAAAACAGCAACGAACATGCACTGAAATTTCAGACAGGGTAAAATGGTAATTTTGGACACCATCGTTTGTACTGTCACCAGTAAAGTATCTTTGCCTCCAACCTGACAAAAAACTTATAAACTCACTTATGCATCAAAGTCCTACTCGAAGAAAAAAGGTATGCGCACTCAGAGGGGAAGCCACGTAGTAACAAAGGGTAGCACATGTTACCCCTAAAGCAACAAAAATATACAAAAATATAGATATATGTTACTCCTAATTATATACTTTTAGGGCAAAAATCATATGTTATGTTCTAAAAATTATTTTCGCTACCCCGATATTAAGTTTCTGGCTTCGCCCCTGTGCGCACTAGTCGAATATCAAGCGTAACAACCCTGTGTATAAAACAATAACAATATTAAAGCCTTTGCCTTGAAATCCTTGAGTGTTTATTAAAGTAAATTTCATTCGTGATTTTCTTGAAAAGCGAATTTCGGATACGATTCAAACCAATACTCTGTATGAATAAACCCATACAAAAATAAATAAAAGAAAACGCTAGCAAACATTTGACATTAGATTTACTAGGGTTGAGCTAAGTAGCTAACTAAAATTGAACTTTGATTATGCCAAAGTGACACTCCAAAAGACCAACACTTAAACCCAAAAAAGCAGAGTCTAGTTTGTACTTTACTAGGCCCTATTGTCAATACTCCATAAGTCATCATTCACCGCACTGCACGAAAATTACACTTACGCAACATGTGTTGTTTGTCGTGTCGTGTTTAATATTGTTGTCCAGGGATAACTCTATGTGTAGCACCAAACACATGGCATGGTGGCTAAGTGAAGTGTTCAAGTGTCAAACATAAAACGGTAATTGTTGAGTCTAGCGTGCTTATTATCACCAGTAAAGCGCTAAGCAAGCGTTTGGTATTAACTTTAACAAGATCGAGGTAGACCCAAATCAAACTTGACCAATAATCAATGATATAAGCTCGTCGACCAATCTCATCTCATATGCTCATTTACCCTCAGTAAAATGGAGTCGTACGCAGATGAGTGGTAACTGTGAACAACTTAAAACCCACCCAAAAGACCAAGAATTAAACGAGTGTATTCATCATTACGTTTTTGACGCATACACCAAAACAAAACAAGTCTAATCTTATTACTGTATGCTCACTTTGTTGCTACTTTTTTAGCCTCCAAAATCGACAAAATATGAAATAATTGATTTCAAAGGCTTTGGTACTACGGAGTAACTATTCAAGAACTGCTTTGCGTTTTTGTGTATCGTAAGCAAACATGCCCAATTTTGGATTACACCATGGTAGTCGAGGGTATATAACTTTGTATTGCAGTACCCTTTAATTTGTTTTGAATTGAAAAACGTGGACTGTCTATAGTTCGTAATTACGAATTTAAAATGTGTTCTATTCAAATAAAAACTCGAATAGAAGAAGCACATGTGTACCTGTCGCTTTATTATGAGTAACTCAAGTCTTGGCTTTGCTTCCCTTCGTATCATCTGTTACTCCATAGTCCATAGTCCATACCATTTTGTGCTTAAATCTGTCAAATTCACTGGAGGGAACGAGTGACACGGTTTTAATTCATACAAGTCAATGCAATATTACCGACTGCACAACGCTGACTGAAACATTGTTTTGAAGCAAAAACTAACCCGTACAATGATTTACCTTCTACTTTCCTAGACTCTAAAATTGACAAAACATACGAGTGATTTATTCCAAAGAGTTTAGTCCTAGCAATACAACTTTGTACAACTACTTAATGTTTTCTTTGTGCATATTGTTCAAAGATGCCAATTACGTACCTCGATGACTCCAGGAGTCACCGTTCAACGTAAGATTTTTTTAGTTTACGTACTCTTTCTGATTCGGTCATTCGTTTACCTATCTATTTTGACAAAAGTTGCGAATTGACATTTTCTTCATGTAAAATTATCTTTCAATACTTTAGAATTGTCTAAAAGAGAGAGAAATTAATTGTGCCTTATATTATTTTGTTTGGAGTATTTGATAAAAAAAAAAAATTTCAAGTCAAATAAAAATGTCAAATTTATTTCATCGCAAAATCGAAAGGTAAACAAATGGGCTGAATCAGAAAGAGTAATTGTTTTTTTTTTTTTTTTGTTGTTTTTATAAATTACTGAAGTATCACTTATAAGTTTATAACATAAATTTAGACTTAGCTCCTTATATCGAGACTCTTAAGATTTACTTTGGGTTAAGAAGTCGGTGATCCGATGCAAGCTCTGTAACATAAATCCCTATTGGTGTTTGTTACTCCGTATAACTTTCTTTGTTTTGGTGTAGTAGTTATATTTGCTATTTTTAGCGACATAGTTTCGATATTGAGCACAAAATTGAGTCAAATAATTAAAGCAAGTTCTTCCTCCTCATTCAATTAGTCACATAGATAAATACGGAGTACAATATAAACAATTTGCTTTCATTCACAGAAGCAACAATTTGAAAATCACCATTCTGTAATGTCCTTTGTTTACAGTGCGAAAAATTCAATGGTATTTCCTGATCACCAGTCAATAATGCATATACGCTTAAACAACAAATAGTGCGAAAATATGGAAACAATACGAGATTTCAGCACTCGAGTGTCTAACATCCCATTTCAAAAACAAGTGATATGTGGACACAATCAAACAAATTAATTACTGTGAAATGGGAATGACATATATTGTGAAATAAAATAAAAGTCCGATAAACTTACGTCTTTTGGTAGGAAAATTTCAGCAATAAAATGTCTTAGTCTACGTGGAGCTATTCCGTCAAAGATAGGCCAATTGACATCTTTGGAAACTCTTAATTTATCACATAATCATCTTTCGGGTGGAATTCCTACAAGTTTGGCTAAAATCACAGCTCTTACTTGGTTGAATTTATCGTACAATGAGTTATTCGGGAGAATTCCAACTGTATTTAAGTTCCTCTGTATTTAAGGTCATCTGACTGTGCGAAGCATTCTCGTTTCTATGTCATGTTAATTCTTCTCCACACCCTTTTCGAGATTTTCAAATCCTTTCCTCTTTGAACATTAGTATGCACATATATAATCCACCTATTAGGAAACATTTACATTAAACAGACAAAAATCGCACTCAAAACAACAGTTTCATACGCACCTCGCACATGAAAAGTCAGACTGTTAGAGGCTTCAGCACAATGGTTTTTGAAGAGTGTAACTAACGAAATTAAAATAAAATTTTCTTTACAGTTTATCGTCTCCCTACGTAGCAATATAGTAGACATTTAATTCTCTAATACACAATTATAACTTCATCAAGTTTTTTATTTTTCATTTTACGTAACAGAACTATTCAAGTAAGTCATCCACCTTACGCAAAATTGCCCGAAACAGTTTGTTCAAATGCCATTTAGCATATTTTCTAAAGACTTATATTCAGGGGGGGAAAACATTACGCACTGAAGTTCCAAACAAGCCTTAACCAGAAGTTGTAGAGTCTATCGTGCTTAGTACCACAAAGACCCCCCCACCCTAACATGTCGAGGAAAAAAGAAAAAAGAACAGGGATCGATTACGTAGCCAAGCGACCACACGCTGTATAATACTGCAGCAACAACCCAAATCATTCCGTGACTACCAACATAAATAACAAAATCCGCTCAACAGCGGAATATGCATTATAAATTCAGATACCGATCAACAAAACCTTTGACAATCCCACATTTGTGCACATAAAAGTCATCGTCACCCAAAAATATCGACAAATCATGGCATTTTATGACGGAGAGGAGACAAAATGGATCAATGATTTTTTCTTTCCAAATCTATCGTGTGTCAAAATTATTTTACGAGGGCCTAGGAAATGGAGCAAAACCATTTTTAATTTCGAATCTTTTCTACACCAAAATCATGAAATGATTTACGTTTAAACGGGAATTTTGAAACCCTCTATTTCCCTTATTTCAAATTTCGGCAAAGTAACTTATACTCCGTATTATCCAATCAACGGAAACTCTACGTACCCTTCATTTTGACAGTTCAATAACTTGTCTGGGAGGATTCCGACTGGACCTCAGTTACGAACTTTTGACAGTTCAATGTATATGGGGAACCCTGGACTTTGTGGAGCACCACTTCCCAAATGTGCGGGAGATGAAGGATCCACTATCCCAGAAAACGGTGATAATGCCACTCATGATGAGCATCATCTCGATGACTTTATGCTTGGATTGTACATTAGTGTGGTGCTAGGACTTATAACGGGATTTTAAGGAGTTTTTGGCGCTTTAGCCCTCAAAAGGACTTGGCGACGTCCCTTTTTGTTGGTAATTTAAGTGTAATTACCGGTCCATTTAATGTAACTCGAATTTGGTTCAAGGATGGGTAAATTCGTTATAATATAATGTGAGTTTTGGGAAGTACGGAGTGTACGCTTACATAATTATTTACGAATTTACGGTATAGTCTTTTGACTATGACGGGATTAATTTAATGAAATTGAAGAGTCACGACTCTTCATGGAAAAAGTTTCCCTGTGTCACAATACTTCTATTTAAATAGAAGTGAGATTAGAGAAAGAGATATACAGGAAATTATCTCTGATATTCTTTTGCATCAATGAACGTATAACAATATACACATCAAATACTTTCTGAATTATATCTCTGTTTTCTTGTGCCTGAAATCAGAGGACACCGTCTTATCTCAATAGGAAATTCGGTACAACCCTGGCACTGATGTAGGGTCGAATTGTTCTATTAGGAAAGCGTAAGTCGATTCGGTGTGGTTATTATTGTCAATTTCATTCGTTGTATACCATTTTTCTAACAATCTAATAGAACAATTCTGAAATATTTTGAGATGACGAATGTTACAGCAATTGACAATGGTATCGGTACGCAAGACTGTGTGAAAAGTTATAAAGTACAGGGACTATACACGCATGGGATTATATTGAATATTTTGGTTCAAGAATTGTACGGGAATGGCATGGCATCATGATTACATAGTCTATTGAACATCCGAAATTGAAAATACGTATGATGGTATGCATTGTGTTGCCACATGGTAATGGAATTTTTTCCACAAAGATAAGTGTCTTCTCTAGTATATTATTTTATACTCCGTATACATTAAACACACTGTATGATGATTATTTTGTTTTGGATGTTGCATGGTGTCATATGTCATCATCTACTACGGAGTATTTGTTTACTTTAGTGTCTATTCTTTAATGTTTGATGTTATATGAACATGGTCAAATTATATAGTGCAATTTGTGATCATGTTTGATCTGTTTATAATCGTTTATTGCAGTAGTGTATCTCCACATTTTTTTTTGGATAATTTTTGTGGTTATATATAAGAATATGGTAACTATATGTTACGATTATTGTTGAGATAATCTTTTCACTTGTATGACAATTGGGTTGACACTTGACAGTTTGTTTGTATGTAATAGATGTGAACATGAGAGAAATTAAATTTTCTTGTTTTAATTGCTAACAAAATTTACAAAATCCATTGGTGATCTCTCGTCTATTTTTTGCTAAGAATGAGAGGGTTTGATCGTCTTATCTTGCGACTTGCGAGGGATTTTGTGTAACCAGAGACAAATGTAAGGGTCGAAATTCTTTGTAGTCGTTTTTGGGTTTGTTTTAAATATTCATTTTGGAAGAAGAAGCCAACTTTATAACCGTGCTATAGCGTGGAAAACAGATAAGTACACTATTTTTTTGGTTATAGTTTTCCAACGTGTATAATACATTGCTTATGGTTTATGGCTTTGGTTGACTATATTTGCATGATTATTATTCATACTCCGTATATATCATCTCTTGTGCATAGTTGTTGAGATTTCTATCATATGGTTGAGCGCTTTATGTTTATTTTTGAGTATATGAGCTTTTTCTTTTAGATTTCATGGAGCATGAAGTATGGCTTATTGATTCTGATAAGGTTAAGTAAATAATTTGTTTGCGTTTGTAATGATTTGAATGGATGGCTAATTCTATTGTTTGATAACAAGTTTTGTTATTGGTTTAAATATTGACATGACTTTGTAAATGATTCTTGTTTATATTTATGTCATGTTGATCATGTTTAATGAGCACAAGTGTATACTGGTGTTAGTTGTGTTATTACAACTTGTAGATTTTTATGTCTTTGTTCTTGATTCTATGGAGTAGATATAGATTTTATCTATGGACTTTGTTTAATTTGATGATACATGGTAATTGAGCGGTATCATATGGTAATTATATGGCTCAGAGCAAAGTGTATTGATTTGAGGTATAAAGTCAAGATCCGGTTTATATGGAGACTTGAGACATTTTATACTTTGGATAAGTTTATCAAATTAATGTTATGAGTGATCATGTGATTGTTAAATCATGTTATTGTGTAATTTGCAAATTGAATTGATTAATTTGTAGAGTAATAGTTAAATAAGATTATCCTCTTATTGTTTTGAGTGATCATATATCCTTATGTAATGTGACTTGTAATAGTCATGGTTGAATATTAAAGTCATGACGGATATTTGGTTATGATGAGAGTAATGTTAATAATACTCGGTATTATCTTAATGCGTGAAATTGATTTATGATAATCTCGGTTTAGACGGTTTGTAATAACCTAATGGAGATTGTTTATTTATATGGTTTTATCCATGAAGAAAAATAAATTTCAATAGCATTGTGTGTACATATGACAAATTTGATTATAAAGTATTATTTTAATTTAAGTTTATGGTCATATGAACTTGGACAAATGTGTTGTAATTTGCAAAGTGACAGATTTGCGGTATATTTGATTGAACAATTATCTACTCAAGAATATGAGTGATGTGTTATTATTTACGATGCTATATAATGATATAATCAAATATTATGATTATGATATTCTATAACATGATTTGTGATAGCATGGTTAGATATTAAAGTTATGACGGTTTGGGTCATGATGTGATCAATTTTAATAATATGAACCTGGTTAAATTTGGTCATGTTAGGCATATGGGGAGGTATATATGTTGATCCTTGGTATTAGGATCAAGTATATGAATATGATAACTATTCTTTGTAAAGTACTCCTATCAAATAGAGCTTCATAACGCTTGTATTGCCTATGTAATTCAATGAGGTATATTATTATCCGTCATTGTGGAGTAATTAAGTGTGAAATTATAATAAAGAACCATAAATATTTGGTTTGTCCTATGTCGAGGTTCCTTTATAATTGGAGGGGAATAACAGTATGTGCAAATTGTATTACAATTGTAGATGGTTATTTCTACCAGAGATAATTTATATTACTTGGGAAATATAATTTAATATATGGGTTCCCAAGAAGCTAATGTTGCATTACAAAGTCGACATTGAAGTAAGAATTTATAATGTTGATCGACTATAGCCGGTTAAAAGGCTAAGTGGAAAAAGAAATTGACCGACATGTTTTATTTATAAATAAGATCAAGTTCACTCACATTTTGATAGGAATGTTATTTTGGCTAAGTTATAGTCAAGTGAATTATGGTGACGGCCGCACCATGACGTTATTAAAACGTGTTGTATAAAATAGCTGTCTAAGTGAGATGATATTGGTTGTTTTGTGAGATCTCAATTTTATACTAGTTGATTACTTTGCATAAGAATCAATTAGGGACTTATTATGTAGTCGGTTGACGGGATGAGAAGAAAACCCGTATAAATCTTTAATGATTGGATACCCAATTCCCCTCTAATACAACGTTAGAGGCTGAATTCAATGTGGAAGGCCAATTATTAACGATTGAAGCACACAAGTGTATTTATCCCGAAGGTGTGTGCTTAGACTTGCATGTTGTAAGGTTGAAGTTTATCTTCTTAATTGATCTTTTGAAAAAGTGTGTTTGCAAGGACACGATAAAAAGAATCAACCTATGTGAACATGAAGTATAGCCGCTTCAAAGGAGTTTGGGTTTGACTCCTGAAATGTTCATGAATAGATATGGGACACTAGGCTGTAAATAAGTGTCGGTTCGTAATTTTGGAAGTAAACTTAATTTATGTGTGAGTTATCTTCATGTATTCAAAATGTGTAGAAGGGTTCAATGCTAAGTCACACCCTAATACTCGAATATTTGGAATGTGTAATTTCACTAAGTGGGAATTCAATCTTCGTGACATTTTCATTTATGCATAAATTGGTATGTTTGTTAGCTGATTTAAATTTGAATTACGCTTAAATGGGGGAGGAATGTTGGTAATTTAAGTGTAATTACCGGTCCATTTAATGTAACTCGAATTTGGTTCAAGGATGGGTAAATTCGTTATAATATAATGTGAGTTTTGGGAAGTACGGAGTGTACGCTTACATAATTATTTACGAATTTACGGTATAGTCTTTTGACTATGACGGGATTAATTTAATGAAATTGAAGAGTCACGACTCTTCATGGAAAAAGTTTCCCTGTGTCACAATACTTCTATTTAAATAGAAGTGAGATTAGAGAAAGAGATATACAGGAAATTATCTCTGATATTCTTTTGCATCAATGAACGTATAACAATATACACATCAAATACTTTCTGAATTATATCTCTGTTTTCTTGTGCCTGAAATCAGAGGACACCGTCTTATCTCAATAGGAAATTCGGTACAACCCCGGCACTGATGTAGGGTCGAATTGTTCTATTAGGAAAGCGTAAGTCGATTCGGTGTGGTTATTATTGTCAATTTCATTCGTTGTATACCATTTTTCTAACACTTTTTCCGTTTCTATGATGAGTGATGACACGAAAGATCGGATTTATGTGATACTGGTCGTCCACTTAACCAGAGTTTGGAGGAGATCTCGAAGCCACATCGCAAGTAAGTCTCTGATATTTATTCGTTAATTTTTCCATCCACGTTCTTTAAAAAAAATTCTACATTAAACACTCAAGCTATACTATGTAAGATGGTGGAATTTTTGTTGCTCAATTCATGAAAACTAATGTGTAAAATATATGAAAACTTCATACATGACTAGGCAGTTGATTTTTTTTATTTTTATTTTTTAAATGCTAACATTTTTTTTTAATGTAATTATGGTTTAAACTTTAAAGGGAAAGGGATCGAGAATTCGAGATTAACGAACAATGAAGTTGGCAAGAAAGAGAGGGCAAGTAGAATTTCAAGAGCAGAGTTATAATTATGCAGCTAATGTATGAGTGTAATAAGCAGTGTACCTGTAGCAGTTGTTCCGATGTAGTTTCAAGTTTTCTCCATTTAATTTGGAGTTGGTTTCGATATACTCCTTACGCAGTCTTGCTTTTTGTGCCTCAATCTGTATAGATCTGCGGAGTGTATGACTGATAAAGTTCTTGTTCATATCGAGGCACTTTAACATATTGCAGGGCACACTACCTACAAAATCACTCAAAACCAAGACTAACCTGTGCATTCTCGGAACCTATTGGCCTTGCTAGGACAAAGTCTGATTACACAATTCGTTTCCATATGATCCTCTGCGTGGCCTTGCAGGGCACACTACCTACAAAATCACTCATATTGCTAGGACAATGATCACACTCTAAACAACAATACTCCATGAGTAAACAACAATAATCACACTCTTAAGGCTTCTAAATTTTATTTTAAGTGTAATAATTTTACGTACAAGATGCCGATTACATCAATGACCCCACGACTCACCATTCAACGTAAGAGTTCTATTTACGACTTTTGGTTGGAAATTTTCAGCAATTGAAATGTCTTAGTCTACGTCTACCCCAAGCAACGCAGTACAGAAGGTGCTATTTATACATGCAACAGCCTGCTAACAAATCATCATCACACAAAACATTTGATAAAAAAATGAGTCCCCCAACTTCACACCCAAGTATACAGTCAGTCACCTTATTGTCCTTCTAAATCTACTCTTTTCTATGTGGCTAACCTACTGCATTGGCCATGTTGTTAATAACACCGGCCTTCAGTGTGCCTTCAGCGAGAGAGTTGCCTTGCTTCACTTCAAACAACACATTCTAGTTGAGACGGATAAAATGTACTCCGTAATAATTTTACAGCTAAAACAATTAAAAATATTTTCCAATTAAATAGTCATATTTTACTATAAAATAGTAGACGGAAAAAGTTTGTCTTAACTATCTTGGAGTACCAGTTTCCCTCAAGAGGTTGTCTGTTCTGGATTGTGATACTTTAACTAAGAAGATTGTGATCAGAATCAGAGGCTGGGGGGCAAGGAAACTGTCATACATGGGTTTCTAGGTGAAACAATTTTATATGTCGAGACTTATACGGAGGACATTCTAACATATGTATCAGTTTTCTATGTGTTGAGTTTAAATTTTGCCTTATTTTAGTTTAGTTAAATTCAATTACTCTCAACAGAATTTCGGTTTTGATTCAGTATAATTCACTTTCACTTTCAATAAACATCGAGATGAATTGAACTCTCTACGTTCCACTATTTGTTTTCCATTTGGTCAAAATTTTGCAAGTTTGACCATCAATAACTAAAATTATAATAGAAATTATATCATGGAAACATACATATTATGATTTATTGTGAAAAAAAAAAATTTCACAAAATTATATTTTCGTCTGAGAAAAATTGTGTATTGCTACAGATAAATGCGGTCAAAGCAACGTCTTAGAGACGGTGAAAAAGTAAATGGAAAGAAAAGAGTGAAATGGAGAAAGTAAATGTTATTGAGAAGTCAAACTCAATTGACACTCAAAGAAGACCAAGACTTAAACGAATCCCAATCAGTGTAATATTTGTCAACACTAAGTCTTGTAAAACTTAATTGTCAAATTACATAAATACGTAGTAGTTGTTGACCATAAATCTCAGCATTTGAATTTGGAGTCAAATTCTTTAAAAGCAGTTGTCACTAGTGATCATTTATCAAACCTTTCCAAGTTAAGTGATTTGTCTTTAGGACAAAACAAAGAAGTGGTGGTTAACATTAGTGCTAATTGGATTCCCCCATTTCAGTTGGATATCTTAGCATTGGGTTCTTGTAAGGTTGGCCCTGATTTCCCAATGTGGCTTACAACCCAAAAACACCTTACATTTATTGATTTATCCAACACAAGTATTTCTAGTAGAGTTCCTATTTCATTTTTCAAATCTTTATCACCAAAATTACGGGATTTATACATGTCTCAAAATATGATGCACGGTGTACTTCCAGACGTTTCAATCACTTTTGACTCTCCACCCAATATAGACTTGAACAACAACAGCCTTTCGCAAGGCCTGGTTCCTTTCTTGTGCCCAAAGAACAAAATGCCTTTTAAGTATCTTGACCTATCAAGCAACTTGTTTTCGGATAAACTTCCAGATTGCTGGAAGTACTTTGATAATTTAAGAGAATTAAACCTACAAAACAACATGCTTTGGGGAAATCTACCTACCACCATTGGTGCGCTGGACAATCTCATTGTTCTACAACTGGGTAGCAACAACATCTCGGGTCAACTCCAGTCTTCCTTGCTAAGTTCGAAGTCATTGGCTATTCTTGATATTTCTCGTAATTCACTAACCGGGAACATACCCTCCACTATTTGGGACCGTTTCAAAAACCTAGGTATTCTCATGTTGGGAAGTAATAACTTGAGTGGAGATCTTACCTTCAAGCTTTTGTCAACTTTCTCAAATTCAAATATTGGATCTTTCAAACAATCATATATCTGGAATAATCCCCAAATGCATAGACAATCTTCGAGGCTTGGCTAACACAGACAATGTGTTGGAAAATAACCTAGGTGGAGGTGATTACAACTCTGATGGTGAAGAGATAATGTGGAAACGAACAGAGTCATTTTTCCAAGGATACTATACTCTTGGACAAGCTAAAACCATCAATTTTGCAAACAATAAGTTGGAAGGCCATATCCCGGAAGGAATTTCAAGTCTTATCGGATTAGTGACACTAAATCTATCAACAAACCATTTGAGTGGTGCTATTCCATCAAAGGTGAAATTCCTGATTTATCACACAACCATCTTTCCGGTGAAATTCCTTCGAGCTTGGCTGAAATCGATCCTCTAGGCGTGTTGGACTTGTCGTACAATAACTTGTCCGGGAAGATTCCAACTGGACCTCACTTGCAAACTTTCGACAACTCAACGTACATGGGGAACCCTGGACTTTGTGGAGTACCACTTCCTATATGTCCGGGTGATGAAACAGCCACTATCTCACAAAACGGTAGTAGTGTCACTCCTCACCATGAGCACCATCTTGATGACTTTATGCTAGGATTGTACATTAGTGTGGTGCTAGGATTTATAACGGGGTTTTGGGGAGTTTGTGGTACACTAGTGCTCAAACGATCTTGGAGACATGCGTTTTTTCGATTCTATGATGACACGAAAGACCGGATTTATGTGATACTGGTCTTTCCCGTAGCCAAATTTTGGAGGAGATCTTGAAGACACTTGGTAAGTCTTTCATACCATACTTTAATCACTATATATTTCGCCATTCACTTTTAATTAATACACAAGCTAGATTATGTACTATGAAAATCTAGACGTGAAAAGATGGAGTATATATCTGACCTTTTCTAAAAATAATGCACAAAAGAGTTAGTAAATCATTGTTTCAAAAAATAATTATTGAATGATTTATGTTTTTGGTTTTAAGGAAATCAGTTGAACTTGACGAACAATGAAGTTAGCGAAAAAGAGAAGGCAAGTAGAATCACAAGAGCAAAGTTATATAGTCTGTAAAATCAAATAAGCATGTACCTGTAGCGTTGTTCCAATGAAGCTTTCACGTTTTCTTCTTTTCATTTGGTGTTGGATTCTATAATACTCCGTATATCCTACTTTTTGTGCCTCAATCTGTGTAGTTCAGCAGAGTGAACGACTGATACCATTCTTATTCATATCGAGGCATTTTTACGAAACGCAGAACACTATCTACAACATCATTTGAGACCACGACTAACCTGTGCGTGCATTCTTACTGGCTTTGCTATGACAAAGTCCGATTGCAGCGTTCTTGTCTCAATGTCGTCTTTACACAGTGCGTAAATAACTGATTTTCGTCTTTTCATCCTTCTCAAGATTTTCCAACCTATTCTTCTGTGTATGTCTGCATTCTTAGTTCAGAAATAATTTCACAGTTACATTTAAAGAAGATGATCACACTCAAAACAACAATGTTTCACTTTCTCATGAAATCAATAATTTCACAGTTTCTATTACTCACGTCACTTTGTACTTTACTAGGCCCTATTGTCAATACTCCATAAGTCATCATTCACCGCACTGCACGAAAATAACACTTACGCAACATGTGTTGTTTGTCGTGTCGTGTTTAATATTGTTGTCCAGGGATAACTCTATGTGTAGCACCAAACACATGGCATGGTGGCTAAGTGAAGTGTTGAAGTGTCAAACATAAAACGGTAATTGTTGAGTCTAGCGTGCTTATTATCACCAGTAAAGCGCTAAGCAAGCGTTCAGCATTAACTATAATAGGATCGAGCTAGACCAAAATCAAAGTTGACCAATAATCAATGATATAAACTGGTCGACCAATCTCATCTCATATGCTCATTTACCCTCAGTAAAATGGAGTCGTACGCAGATGAGTGGTAACTGTGAACAACTTAAAACCCAAAAGACCAAGACTTAAAACGAGTGTATTCATCATTACGTTTTTGACACATACACCAAAACAAAACAAGTCTAATCTTATTACTGTATGCTCACTTTGTTGCTACTTTTTTTAGCCTCCAAAATCGACAAAATATGAAATAATTGATTTCAAAGGCTTTGGTACTACGGAGTAACTATTAACAATGCAACTTTATTCAAGAACTGCTTTGTGTTTTTGTGTATCGTAAGCAAACATGCCCAATTTTGGATTACACCATGGTAGTCGAGGGTATATAACTTTGTATTGCAGTACCCTTTAATTTGTTTTGAATTGAAAAACGTGGACTGTCTATAGTTCGTAATTACGAATTTAAAATGTGTTCTATTCAAATAAAAACTCGAATAGAAGAAGCACATGTGTACCTGTCGCTTTATTATGAGTAACTCAAGTCTTCGCTTTGCTTCCCTTCGTATCATCTGTTACTCCATAGTCCATACCATTTTGTGCTTAAATCTGTTAAATTCACTGGAGGGAACGAGTGACACGGTTTTAATTCAAACAAGTCAATGCAATATTACCGACTGCGCAACGCTAACTAAAACATTGTTTTGAAACAAAAACTAACCCGTACAATGGTTTACCTTCTACTTTCCTAGACTCTAAAATTGACAAAACATACGAGTGATTTATTCCAAAGAGTTTAGTCCTAGCAATACAACTTTGTACAACTACTTGTCTTAATGTTTTCTTTGTGCATACTGTTCAAAGATGCCAATTACGTACCTCGATGACTCCAGGAGTCACCGTTCAACGTAAGATTTTTTAGTTTACGTACTCTTTCTGATTCGGTCATTCGTTTACCTATCTATTTTGACAAAAGTTGCGAATTGACATTTTCTTCATGTAAAATTATCTTTCAATACTTTAGAATTGTCTAAAAGAGAGAGAAAATAGTTGTGCCTTATACTCCGTATTATTTTGTTTGGAGTATTTGATAAAAAAAAATATTTCATAAAAAAATATTTGTCAAATAAAAATGTCAAATTTATTCCATTGCAAAATCGAAAGGTAAACAAATGGGCTGAATCAGAGAGGTTTTTTTTTTTTTTTTTTTTTTTTTTTTTTTTTTTTTTTTTTTTTTGTGTTGTTTTGTTTTGTTGTTTTTATAAATTACTGAAGTATCACTTATAAGTTTATAACATAAATTTAGACTTAGCTCCTTATATCGAGACTCTTAAGATTTACTTTGGATTAAGAAGTCGGTGATCCGATGCAAGCTCTGTAACATAAATCCCTATTGGTGTTTGTTACTCCGTATAACTTTCTTTGTTTTGGTGAAGTAGTTATATTTGCTATTTTTAGCGACATAGTTTCGATATTGAGCATAAAATTGAGTCAAATAATTAAAGCAAGTTCTTCCTCCTCATTCAATTAGTCACAGAGATAAATACGGAGTACAATATAAACAATTTGAAAATCACCATTCTATGGAATTTCCTGATCACCAGTCAATAATGCATATACGCTTAAACAATACATAGTGCGAAAATATGGAAACAATACGAGATTCAGCACTCGAGTGTCTAACATCCCATTTCAAAAACAAGTGATATGTGGACGCATTCTCGTATTTAAGGTCATCTGACTGTGCGAAGCATTCTCGTTTCTATGTCATGTTAATTCTTCTCCACACCCTTTTCGAGATTTTCAAATCCTTTCCTCTTTGAACATTTGTATGCACCTATTAGGAAACATTTACATTAAATTAAAGAGACAAAAACCGCACTCAAAACAACAGTTTCATACGCACCTCGCACATGAAAAGTCAGACTGTTAGACGCTTCAGCACAATGGTTTTTGAAGAGTGTAACTAACGAAATTAAAATAAAATTCTTTACAGTTTATCGTCTCCCTACGTAGCAATATAGTAGACATTTAATTCTCTAATACACAATTATAACTTCATCAAGTTTTTTATTTTTTCATTTTACGTAACAGAACTATTCGAGTAAGCCATCCACCCTACGCAAAATTGCCCGAAACAGTTTGTTCAAATGCCATTTAGCATATTTTCTAAAGACTTATATTCAGGGGGGAAAAACATTACGCACTGAAGTTCCAAACAAGCCTTGACCGGAGTCTATCGTGCTTGGTAACACGCAAAGACCCTCGCCACCCTAACATGTTCGAGGAAAAAGAAAAAGCAGGGGATCGATTACGTGAGCTGCGACCACACATTGTATATCTGCAACAACCCAAATCATTCCGTGACTACCAACATAAATAACAAAATCCGCTCAACAATGAATATGCATTCAAAATTCTAGATACCGATCAACAAAACCTCCGACAATCCCACATTAGTGCACAGAAAAGTCCTCGCCACCCAAACATATCGATAAAGCATGGCATTTTATGACGGAGGGGAGACAAAATGGATCAATGATTTTTGTTTCCAAATCTATCGTGTGTCAAAACCATTCTCAGTCGTGATTTGAGAGAGATAGCGAATCCCTCAATTTCCCACCAATCGATGTCTTCCGACCCTACTCATCATCATCATCCACTCCAACATATCAATCGAAGGATGTCAGCCGACAGTGAGGTATTATTTTAGATATCATTTTACGAGGGCCTAGGAAATGGAGCAAAACCATTTTTAATTTCGAATCTTTTCTACACCAAAATCATGAAATGATTTACGTTTAAACGGGAATTTTGAAACCCTCTATTTCCTTTATATCAAATTTCGGCAAAGTAACTTATACTCCGTATTATCCAATCAACGGAAACTCTACGTACCCTTCATTTTCCCTTGAAAACCCGCAATTCAAACCCAACTGATTATAAAATCAACGGAAATTACATCCCTCCATTTCCCTCCAAAACCCGCAATTCAAACAAGGGTTAAATCATTTTGGGACTAATAAATATTTGTAGTTAATACATTACATAGTAATCAAAATTCAACAAATTAACCCACAAATGCCAAAATAAATTCAATCAACAAGACAACAAAAAACTACACTCATTTCAATACAAAATTCATGCCCAAAATCACATTATGCAGTACTCCGTAACAATAAACAAGAACAAATCTTTATTCAAACCCATATCATACAAGACTCATAGTTTGTCAATGAAACATCAAAATCAAAATTAATATTTCTAATCATTTAATCTCAATGCAAAATTAAAAGATTAAAAATCAGAGTAAGTGGGAATAATTAAGAGTAAAGTGAATACAAAACCTGATATAAAAAGATGATGGATTTTAAGGGTTTTTCAGCAAATCAAACAACTCTATCCTCTCTAATTTGATCATTATATCATGTCATACAAGCCCTCCATACCAAAGGATCCGTGACCAGCATGTCAGAAACCACCTCAACCAAAATTTAAACCGATGGCTGGAGGCCCAGGATCGATTTTATACCCACTAACCGATCACACTTTGAATTTAAATTTAATTTTTTCGGGTGGAAGATTAGGAGGGTTTAAAACAGTTTGGTAGAACAAGGGATTTCTGTTAGCCTGAAATAACGATTATATTCGAATGGTATAAAGGTATTGTAACGTTATTATTTTTAGGATTTATTGTTATTTTCCACCTTTTTTTTAAAGGTATTTTTAAAATTTTCCAACTTTTTTTTTTATATTTTCCACCTTTTTTAAACATTTTCTCAAAATTTTCCACCAAAATTTCATTTTCACCATATTAAATTTTTATTTTCCTAATGAAAACATTAAATTCTCGTTTTATTTTTTCATATTTTGGGTTTCGGTGCACGATAACTTTCATTAGTAATGAAAATATTTTAAAAAAGTTCTTTAATTTTCACAAAAAAATTAAACTTTGGAGGGAATTTTTAAGAAAAAATTTATAAAAGGTGGAAAATTTTAAGAAAAGTTACAAAAGGTGGGAAATTTTAAATTGGTGATTATAAAAGGTTTGAAATATCAAATAACCCTTATTTTTAGTATACAAATATGTTTTTTTTTTTTTTTTTTCATTTAATTTTTCAATTCTATCATATTTTACTCCCATTATATATAAAATACGGAATACTCCCATTTAATTTTTACCGGGTCCAAAAAAAATAAAATAAATTAAAATTCGAGTTCGAGAAAAAATGTTTTAACTAGCTAAAAATTTGTTTCAAAGTCTATTAATTCCCTTTTCTCCTATCAAACCTAGTTAACAAATAAAAGCCATAACACACAAGCTTTCGATATTAGCCTTGTGTTCAACGTGGTTTAGTCAAGGTCGAAATGAACTATGACCTAACCGATTTTGTAAATTTTCATGCGAGCTCATTTCATTTATGTCTTTTGTTTTGCAAAAAGATTACATATATACCTATCTTATACTCCGTATATATAAACACTAGTTTTGTGTTATGCGTTTATTTATTTATTTATTTATTTACGAGGGCTACATATCATTTTTCTTTGTTTCAAGTTTATTTTTAGCTTAACTAAAATTCTTTCAATTTAACACTTTCCAATACAAATTCATTTTCAATTTAGTATAATCCAATTTAATTTTATAGTCCATTGAATTATACTCATTAGTTTAGGCCAATTTCAAACAACTTCAAACATAAAACCTCATATTGTAATTAAAATTGTACGGAGTATGATAATTGTAGATAAGTCTAACCCAATTGACACTCAAGACGACGAAGACTTAAATGAGTCCCCGTCCATAGGTCTTCGCAATATAAACCACAGAAACAAGTTAACATTAAGTGACTGATTTTGATGCCATTGAAAACTACTACTCACTAGTAACATCCAGTGATTAATTTGGATGCCATTGAATTTTTTTACGACTAAATATTTGATGTACAAAAGTGCGGAGTACTCTATCCCTATAAGGCTTGTCACCGGCCATGTCATCGACTATACCTATAAGGCTTGTCTAGAAGGTACTCTCAGTGAATCTCTACTTGAGTTGAAGCATTTGAAATATTTAGACCTTAGTTTTAGTCATTTCAGAGGGCACATACCCAAGTTTATAGGTTCACTTGATGCTTTAGAGCACCTTAATCTATCCAATGCCGGGTTTGTCGGCGTTGTGCCTCAAGAGATTGGAAATCTTTCGCGTTTATCATCTCTTGATCTTAGCAATGAATATGTTGATTCATTTATGTGGGAGAAAAACTTGAGGTGGCTTTCGCATTTGAGGTTGTTAAAACAACTCGATCTTAGTAATGTTGACTTGAGTGCAGCCACAAACATGTGGCTCCCAATTGTGAATAGCCTCCCTTTCTTACAAGTTCTTCGCTTGGATGATTGTCGGCTATCGTTAGAGTTGCCGTCTTCACTTTCATATATAAACTCATTATCAACCCTTAATGTCATCAGCCTACTATATAATAACATGAATGATACGTCAATATTCAAGTGGTTGTCCAAGTTGAAAGGACTTGATACCACCCTTCAATATCTTGACCTCTCTTACAATCCAATGTTTGGGAATAATGTCAAAGTGAGTGGACATGCTGTTCAATTTCTAGGCAGCTTATGTACTTTGCAAACCCTAGTTTTGTCTCGAACTTATCTCCACTACGACTTGTCTAGCATCGTCCAATTCAATCCTTTTCAGTGTGCCCCAATAAGGCATTAGCATCTCTGTATTTGAGCGAGAACCAAGTCTGGGGATCCATCCTCGACAACATTAACAGTCTTTCATCCTTAAGGGTATTAGACTTATCCCTTAATCAATTGAATGGTAGCATCAGTCAAGCTCTTTGGGGACTTCCTAAGCTTGAGGCATTGGATCTTTCCTCAAATTCTTTAAAAGCCGTGGTCACCGGGGAGCATTTATCAAACCTTTCCAAGTTAAGATTGTTGTTTCTAGGAAATCACACAGATGTGGTGGTTAACATTAATGCTAATTGGATTCCCCCATTTCAGTTGGATTACTTATCATTAGACTCTTGTAAGATTGGCCCTGATTTCCCAAGATGGCTTTCATCTCAAAAACACATTAAAATTATCAGCATACGCAACGCTAGTATTTCCGACATGATCCCTGTTTCTTTTTTCAACTCGTTATCATTAAACCTAGAGGTTCTAGACAGTCTCAAAATAATATGTATGGGGTACTTCCCGATGTATCAATCACATTTGACTCCCCATCGGTGATAGACTTGAGCTCAAATAGATTTCATGGTGCAATACCACCGTTTATGAGAAATCTCACAGCACTACATCTCAACAATAATAGGTTTTCTAAAGGTCTGGCTCCTTTCTTGTGCCCTCACTCCCTCAGACCAAAATGCCTCTAGTCTCTCTTGAGCTATCAAACAATTTGTTTTCGGATAAGTTTCCGGATTGTTGGAGTTACTTTGATAAGTTGCGAGATTTAAACCTACATAACAACCAGCTTTGGGGAGGTGTACCAGCATCCATCGGCAAGCTTAAAAAGATTAATTTCCTTTACCTGAGCAACAATAACATCTCTGGTGAACTTCCCTCATCACTGTTAAATTGCAAGTCTTTGTTTATTTTAGACCTTTCCTATAATTCACTAACTGGGTTTATACCGTCCACATTCTGGGATAGTTTTAAAAATCTCATCATTCTATCGTTACGAAATAATAACTTTATTAGAACCCTACCCTCGAGCTTTTGCCAACTTTCTCAACTTCAAATATTAGATCTTTCAAACAACCACATCTCTGGAACCATTCCGAGATGAATATACAGTTTTCAAGGTATGGCTAACGCAGCTAGTATGGTGGAAACTATGTTATCTAGTTTGTTTAGATATATTGAAGAATTCCCCTCTGCTACTGTATCGATAACGTGGAAGAGAAATGAACAATTTTTTATAGCATATGGTACTCTCGGACAACATAAAACCATAGATATTTCAAACAATAAATTGAATTGCCGTATCCCGGAAGGTATTTCAAGTCTAATTGGTTTAGTATCACTAAATTAATTTTGTTAACAAATGAAACAACTCTATAATCTCCAATTTGATCACACTTTCACAAACTTTGGTGGAGAATAATCAATTAATTTTGTTAACAAGTTGATCATTTGGCCAAAGATTTTCCCCCTGTTTCTCGTATCACCTATTACACTTACTCCGTATTAGTATCACTTTAATACCAATTCTTTTGGTATTACGTTGAGAAGGATAAAAGGTAATCCCTCCTTATCACCAATTATTATACCATACACATGTGTGTATGGTACTACAAATACCCATGATGTGTAGTTACCTTTTTACCCTTTTCACTTTTAACCTAGTTTTTTTTAAAAAAAAAAAAAAAAAAAAAAAGAGTCATCCATAGCCCCCTAAACCAAAACAACTTCCATTTACCCCTTTTTTCTTCTCAATCTTCAATTTTTACCCAAAATCAACCTAAACATACATTAAATTTTAATTATTTGCACAATTATTCAATGAAAGGACACGCAAGAACTAATCGGTGAGTTTTAATTTGATTTTTGTATTAATTTCGTTTTATTTTTGTATTAATTTCGTTTTTTATTTTCAATGGTGAACATTATTTCGGTACTTTTTTGTTATCATTGTTGTTTTATTTGTTTTAGCGTTATGAATTTGTCAATGTTTTGATTTAATAATTGGGGGAAATTGTTGATTATTAAGTTAGGGTTTATGAATATGTTAGGTTTTAGAAATATAATTGGGCAAAGTTGCATTTTTTTTTTTCAAATTATGAATTAAAAGTATTAGTTTTTCAAAAAAAATTCGGAAATAGACAATTAGTATCGATTTTTTGAATATGAATCCATTAATTTTGATAAATTTTTATAATGAATATGGTGTTTTAGAATTGAATATATTGAGTTTTGTAAATGAATATATAGTGTTTTAGAAATGAATATATAGTGTTTTGTTAATGAATATATAGTGTTTTGTTAATGAATATATAGTGTTTTGAATATATAGTGTTTTGTAAATAAATATATAGTGTTTTAGAAATGAAAATATAGTGTTAATAATGTTAGTGCACATAAATTTGTTAATGTTTATTGTTTTTTATGATTTGTAGCAGTGGTAGCACTAGTGGAGATTCAACAAATGAGACTCGAACCAGGCTAAGGGCGAGAAAAGATATATAATGAATATGTAGTGTTTTAGAATTGATTGTATTGGGTTTTGTAAATGAATATATAGTGTTTTGTTAATGAATATATAGTATGAGTATTTAGTGTTTTGTAAATGTATATAGTGTTTTAGAAATGAATGTATAGTGTTTTGTTAATGAATATATGTAGTGTTTTAGAATTGAATATATTGAGTTTTGTAAATGAATATATATTGTTTTAGAAATGAATGTATAGTGTTTTGTTAATGAATATATAATGTTTTAGAATTGAATATATTGAGTTTTGTAAATGAATATATAGTGTTTTGTTAATGGAGGAAATAAAAAACAAGAATGGCAGAGAACAGTAAAAAAAAAAAAAATACTCCGTATTAATTTTACCCAAATAAAGTTAGTTACAAGAAAAAGAAAAAAAAAAAGAAAAAAAAATATATAAATTCCTAAAGTTTAGTAACAACTAATGTAAAACAATGTGGTAGTTTTAGAGTTTAGTTATTAAGGGCAAAATAGTAATTTCAAATGTTTGAGTGTTTGGAGTATCATACACTAGTGTGTATGATATAATTTACCTCCTTATCACAATATCACATTTAGAGAGTCAAACTTTAACTAATTCTCCCGAAAGACGGTACTTACACTAATTAATGTAAATTACAAGCAAATAAATCAAAAAAATAAAAAATAAAAAAATAAAAATAACTAACCCTTATATGAGAGGACTTACAATAAACTAACCCGTCTCACATATGAATTTGTGTCAAACTTTTTAAAGTTTAACCGTTAATATTTTAAAATGTATAAATAATGAGAATATAGCAATAGGATATTCACATTCATCGTTAAAGCATCTTTTCAAAAATTATATTTTCAACGAAAAACGTCATCTACGGCCAAAGAAAAAGACGGTTAAACTATGACGTTGGAGACCGTGTATAAAGTAAATGTGATAAACATTGTGATGAGGAGGGAGTAACTATTTCATGACCTTATACCTGCATAATTTTTTCTTCATATCTTATACCTAGTTGACTATTTTCATTCATAATCTATAACATTACTGAATTTCGACCAAAAAAACGATCGTTATTACCTGAATATTTGAATCCCTCCCTAACTAATCAACTCTAACACATAAAAAAAATGGTGAAATCGACTCTAACTTTGTCTCACTATTATTTTAAGTAAAATTCACACCGTTTTCACTTTTTTTTTTTTTATTGCTTAAAGCATGTTAAAATTGGCCAAAGTACTGCATTTTTTTCTTTTCCCAAAAGATGTGATTAAAGAAATATTTATTTAACAAATGCAAATAAAATAATCAACTACAAAATTATAAATTCAATTATCATATTCTAAGTAAAATTTACCTATTATGAGCGTTTTATTAGATTTTAAAAGATAGAAAGTAAATGATTTTGAACATTAAACGCAAATAAAAATTAACAAATCTTTTTGGAAAATGTTTTTACTGAAAAACGGGGTAACTCGTTGCGGGATGGGTTTTGACCTACTAAATTCGGGTCATTACAGATTTGACCCACTAAATTCAAGTCATAGCTAGAGGTGGCAATCGGGTCAGTCGGGTCGGGTTTGGGTCGGGTCAAGTCGGGTCGGGTCATGTCGGGTTCGGGTCATGTCGGGTCAAAGTGCCCTTTCGGGTCGAGTCGGGTTCGGTTCGGGTCGTCATCGGGTCGGGTCATATCGGGTCAAATAGTGTATCGGGTCGGGTCGGGTTTGGGTCGGGTCATTATCGGGTCAGCGCGATTTTATCGAATTATTTCAATTTTTAACCACTAAAATAAGTATTTTGATCGTTATTTTATTTAATTACTTCATTATTAAGTCAAATATATCATTCTAAATAATAATTTGCTTTAAATCCAATAAAATTAAGCTTAATAATTATCGGGTCGTCAATTTAGTCGGGTTGATATCGGGTCGGGTCATCATCGGGTCAGATGCAGGTCGGGTTAGGTCCGAGTATCGGGTCATGTCGGGTTACGGTTCGTCATCGGGTCGGTCGGGTCGGTTCTCGGGTCACAATATTTTGGTCAATCGGTCGGTTTTGCTCGGGTTGAATTGGTCACTCGGCCTGTCAAGCTTGCCAGCTCTAGTCATAGCAGGGACTCTTCGCCTGAATGGTCAATATATCACGTGTTTATATGTATAAATTTTTGTGGGATGAGTTCAAATTTTATCTTATTGGGTTTTTCTACATGATACCCTGTGTTTTTTTAAAGTCTACATGATACCCCTCTGTTTTCAAAAACATCAATGATACCTTTGACGTGGTTCACTTAATCTACATCATAACCAAAGTTTTGAATTCCGTCAAATATTCCGTTAAATCTAAATTTTTATCTAACCTACCTTGTTCATCCAACAATTTTCATCATTCTCTTTATCAATCTTCATCTTCGTCTTTATCAATCTTCATTATTTTTCTCAAATCTAAATTTTTGTACACATAGTTTTCTCTACATTCATAATATTCAATCATTTGTTTAATTTTCTCATTTTTTTTTGGCTTATAACCTATATAATTTTCCTACATACATTATCGTAACCTTCTATATCTTCCAACTAAGAAGCCCCTAAAAAAAATAAAAGTAAAATCATTGTATCAACTTATTTATTAATTAATTGTGTTTTTAATTATAGGGTTTGTTTATCTCATTTATATTCTACCATTGAAGTGAAATGATTACGAATGAAATGTCAATTTTATGTATAAAGTATTAGCAAAATTTGATTTGAAAATGAATTATTTATATATCTTATTGATTATATTTGTTTAATTGTGAGATGTAATTTTATTTTTTTATTTTTTTTATTTTTTTTTTAATTTTAGGCAAAATTGCTAAAAACTACCTTATAAAACCATTTTTTTTGCAAATAATTACCTTATATAATTTTTTTTATAAGTAACTATCTTTTAATGTCATTTCTATTCAGATCAGTACCTTAATATAACAAATTTTATTCAAATCACCCGAAACCGTCAAAAATCTCAAATTTTCCGACCAATTTGAAATTTTTCTTTTCTTTAATATGAAAATAACACTTGAAATGCCTATTTTACCCTTGTTTAACCTCAATTCTTCTTTCATCTTCTTTAACTTATTATTCCCTCATTAATGGTATTTTCAATCTTCATCTTTTTTTTTCTTCATTTTTTTTTTCCTTTATGTTTTTCTTCTTCTTCATCCTAAATTCCTCCATTATTAGTCATTTTCCTCCATTTTGTTTTTCTCACTTCTTCATCCTCATTTCCTCCCTAATAATTAATTATATGTTGTCTCTTATATTATTCTCTTTTTTCTTTTCCCCCTCCATCCTCACTTCTTCCCTACCAGAAACTCAAGCAAAACTCAAGATTCCAATAATCTCAAAAATTAAAAAATAAATTAAAAAATAAATTAAAAAGATAAATTAAAGACACAATCTTTCACAAATTTGAACACTTTCACAACAAAATCGACACATCTAAATACAAATACATCTCTTAAAAAAAAAAATAGGGCAAAAATCGTACTTAAAAAAAACCCACATTTCATAAATTAGGGTTTGAAAAACATTCTTTTACATTCAATTAAGGTGAATAAAAAAAATTACCTAATACAAAACGAAACTCAAACCCTTATAGATAAGGATTTGCAAGATATGGTCTACTTAATAGAAGCAAAAACAAATTATGATATAGTGAAGGTACCCGGATCGGACCTATCTCGACGCCTCGCGCGGGCCCGCCCGAATAGGAGCGAGGCGCTACGCGAGAAAATTTGCGTAAGTTGCAAAAGTGTGCGAGTTTGCTATGGGGGATATCATTGCTCGAAATACTTGAAAATCGTTTTGAAATGCTTTTGGAGTCGCCACCAAATATTTAAAGGAATTTGGAACCTTTTTCACGCGTCTTAAATAATAAGACACGAGTCTTAGAATTCAAGGCGCGTCGATACCTATCCTCCTAAGGTTAATGTGAAACCAGAGTGGATTCGGGGCAAGGTTACTTTTGAAAGTTAATCAAAACGTTTTATGAAAAACTGAAATCAAAAGCCTACGTAAAGTAGTCTCTACTAGCTTGAAAACAAGTGCTTAATTTCGATATTTGAGCAGATAAAACGCTACGTACAAGTGCGAATATAACTCGATAAAAATGCAAAGTAATGAATGTGAACCGTTAAGGTCGCAATGTTTTGCTATAGGAAATATACGTAAAATAATTAATTCATTGATTTGAATTAATATAAAACGTTACTTTCCGACTTTTGTCTAATTCTAGTATTTTGAAAACCCTCAGTTTTGCATGTTTAAAAGACTAGTTGAAACGGTACAAGTTAATGTCGAATTCGTGTTTAGTCGTAATTTAATGCATGCATGAGAATTTGCTTAAGTGTAAAATGTAACGTCGGTTTGCTTTAGTGACAGTGAGTCGTTTGTTTATGCGATATTGGCGGGGTTTAGACGGATTAGGAATCCGAATTACTACAACCGTATTGCGAATACGGGTTCGTTATGCCAATATCGGGTTGGGTTAATGTAACCCTTGTCCGAGTCTAATCCGAAGGTAAAGTGTTTACCTTGAAATGCAAAGACGACAATTCGAAAATGCTAAGTGTGAGTTAGAGAGGAGTGCAATGTAGAGTACGTTGCTTAAGATGTGTGTTGTAATGGTTGTGAGTATGAGTATATATAAGGAAAGGGGAAGAGCTCGTAGCAAATCAAAACAGCAGCACACACAAGCCTAAACTAATCGTCAGTCAACAGACGACTTGAAAACAAGTCGTCTGTTGACAGACGACTTGAAAACAAGTCGTCTGTTGACAGACGACTTGAAAACAAGTCGTCTGTTGACAGACGACTTGTTTTCAAGTCGTTTGTCAACTTACGACTTGTTTTCTGTTGTCTGCTGGGCTGCTTTTCTTAGCTGACGGGTGTAATGTTTTTAGGTCGATTTTAGGGGGGCTTTGTTTGCTAAAGACCAAAAGTTTTTGGTCCTCTTTGGGCTAAACTTTGCTTTTACGATTTTTGTGTTTCGCGTCTCGGTTTTCGTCGTGTTTTTCGATTTTGGCTCGAAATAAAATTGTTTTGTGTTATATTATTTTGTAATATCGTAAAATTTGGTTTTTACGAAAATGTGACTTGGGAGTCGTGTTGACTCGTTTTGGGTGCGTATTTTGTAATTTGCGGGTTGTTTTTGTAGGTTGTTTTTGTGAGTTGTTTTTGTGGGCTGTTTTTGTGGGCTGTTTTGTGGGCTGTTTTTGTGGGTTGCTTTTTTGTGAGGCCGTTTTTGTGGGCTGCTTTTGTGGGCTTGAATAATCGTGTCGTATAGGCGACAAAACTAATGTTCAATTTTACGAAATATGCAAATTTAAA
The DNA here is from genome assembly GCA_023091065.1 of Dianthus caryophyllus. Taxonomy (NCBI): domain Eukaryota; kingdom Viridiplantae; phylum Streptophyta; class Magnoliopsida; order Caryophyllales; family Caryophyllaceae; genus Dianthus; species Dianthus caryophyllus. Next base: position 4,008,195 of record CM041518.1, read on the forward strand.
TAAATACGTTAAAAACGACTAAAATGTTTCAGACACTTTGTACCGTTTCGTCCATTTATAAAACATGCATAAAAGTCCATTTTCATCATCGGGTTGCTTTAGGGGGGTACGGATACGGGTATCTGAGCCCCGCTGACTGAGCTTGGACTAAAGCGCTAGTCAAACTTAAAAGATAGTATCCGGACCACTACAGTCTCGATACTACCTGGCGGCGCTAAGTATGTGTCTCGGGGAGAGACGAGGACTTAGTGCCGGGAAATGCGGGGAGGGACGGTACATGTTTAAGGACATGACGGTCCTGCATATTTAGGGGCCTGCCAGCCTGCGTGTTGCTTGGATGTTTCTGGATGGTGCTTTTCTTGTGCTTGTGTGCGAGTGCTTGTGCTACTTGCTGGTGCTTTGCTTGAGGCGGTTGCTGATGTTGGACGATGCTTGACGGCGTTTAGTGCGTTGAATGCTTGCTGCGTGCTTGAGATGATTGCTGATGTTGAGTGCTTGTTGCATGCTTGATCTGGTGTTTGTGCTTCAATGTCATTCTCGTAAAAGAGGCTTTGTGTTTATGTATTTGACTCGTAGAAGAGGCTTAGTGCTTTTGTTGGGCTCGTAAAGAGGCTTGGTGCTTTTGTTGGGCTCGTGGAGAGGCTTGGTGCTTTTGTTGGGCTCGTGAAGAGGCTTGGTGTTTTTGCGGGACTCGTAAAGAGGTTTAGTGTTTTGTTTGACTCGTAAAAGAGGTTTAGTGCTTTTGTTTGACTCGTAAAGAGGTTTAGGTGTTTTTGCGACTCGTCAAGAGGTTTAGTGTTTTTGTGGGACTCGTAAAGAGGTTTGATGTTTTTGTATGACTCGTAAAAGAGGTTTGGGTGTTTTTGTTTGACTCGTAAAGAGGTTTAGTGTTTTTGTGGGACTCGTAAAAGAGGTTTGGGTGTTTTTGTTTGACTCGTAAAGCGGTTTTTGTGTTCGAGCTGACTCGTGAAGAGGTTTAGTGTTTTTGTTTGACTCGTAAAGAGGTTTCTGTGTTCGAGCTGACTCGTGAAGAGGTTTAGTGTTTTGCTTGACTCGTAAAGAGGTTTGGGTGTTTTTGTGGGACTCGTAAAGAGGTTTAGTGTTTTGCTTGACTCGTAAAGAGGCTTAGTGTTTTGCTTGACTCGTAAAGAGGCTTAGGTGCTTGGTTGTTTAACTTTTGCGGAAAAAGCAAAAATTGATCCTGATTTTTGTGACTTTTGCGGGAAAAGCAAAAATTGATCCTGATTTTTGTGAGTTTGTATTATATGGTGTAGCCCCCAGTTTGACTTAGGTTTTAGTGTAAAACGTTAGTCAAACTTGCTGTAGTTGTTTCTGATTTTAGCCCCCAGTTTGACTTAGGTTTTGGAGTAAACCGTTAGTCAAACTTTGTTGTAGCTGTTTCTGATTTTAGCCCCCAGTTTGACTTAGGTTTTGGAGTAAACCGTTAGTCAAACTTTGTTATAGCTGTTTCTGATTTTAGCCCCCAGTTTGACTTAGGTTTTGGAGTAAACCGTTAGTCAAACTTTGTTATATTGTCAAGCGATTTTAGCCCCCAGTTTGACTTAGGTTTTGGAGTAAACCGTTAGTCAAACTTTGTTATAGCTGTTTCTGATTTTAGCCCCCAGTTTGACTTAGGTTTTGGAGTAAACCGTTAGTCAAACTTTGTTGTAGCTGCTTCTGATTTTAGCCCCCAGTTTGACTTAGGTCTTGGAGTAAACCGTTAGTCAAACTTGTTGTAGCTGTTTTTGAATTTAGCCCCCAGCATGCTGATCTTTCGCTTCGTGGGTGACGGCCGAAGTGCAGGAAATGACTTGCGTTAGCGTCGTTGAACGGACGCCGTCAGGTGAATGTGGTCGATGGCTGACCTTGCTTGTAGCTGTACTTTGAGACCTGCAATGTAATGTTAGTTGGGCAAAACCACGAATCTCGATTGAGATTATGGGCCTCGAAATGCGTGAAAATGCAGTTTTAAGAAAATGCATCGTGCTTTATGTGAAAACATGTGTAAAACGTGTTTTGACAGAAATGATGTATGAGGCTTGCAAAAAGTATTTTGATGAAAATGCAATGTAAAAATTGCGCTTTTTGAAATATGAGTTGCGAAATGCGAGAATTGTAATTTGCGTAGAGCTGAAAGTGTGTTTGAGAATGACGGGTTTTTTGAATGTAAAAAAAAAAACAAAAAAAAGTCATGAAGCAGGGGTGTAAAACGGGGTGATGTGATACACGGCTGCGTTCTGTTAAGTAAGGGGAATGTGTTTTTAGTGCAAAAATGGGTGTAACTGCTGTAGTGGCCAGGGTTTGTGGTCGGGCGATGCGTTGCATGAGAGGGTGGTGTTTTGGGTGTCATAAAACTCGTTGCCTCCTCCTGTGATCCGTGGTCCATGGGATTGAAGGGATGCCGAGGGATGCCGAGATTAACATGTGCAGCTGATGGGTATAGCGTCGAAGGAACCGTGTTGTAGTTCGTCGTCAACTCTAAATCCTAGTGACGTTGTAGTCTGCTTTGTCATTCCGAAGACCTAAAAGGACATCGGAGGTCGTAGTTTTGTCTTTTGCTCTAGAGACGGAAAATCCAAAACGTAAATGCTTTTGACTAATGTTAATAAAATGAACGTTTTCTTTTACGTTTGCCTCGTTTGCTGTTTTGTAAAAAAAGAGTTGTATCCTCGACTTTTTTAAGCTTTGGATCATGATCTTGCGTTTGTGTTGACTGTGCCTGCGACCTTTTTAAGCTTTAGGCGTGTCATTTTTGTGTCGACTGTGCCCTCGACCTTTTTAAGCTTTGGGCGCGTCGGATGTTTTGTGTTGACTATGTTCTCAGCTTTTTTAAGCGTTGAACGCGTCGTTGTTGTGTTGAAAGGTGGTCGCGCTTCTTGCAAAGCTGCCTACGTATCCACGTGAGTGGAATCAGACCGGCGTAGTTCAGAATTACATTTTGTGTTGAATGTGCACGTTTAGGGGCATGCCGGCCCAGGAGTTGTGTTTGTTAAAGGTGCATGTTTAAGGACATGCCGGTCCATGAGTTGTGTTTGTACACGTTTAAGGACATGCCGGTCCGGAAAATGCTTTGATGGAGTTGCACATTTAAGGGCATGCCGGCCCGTGAGATGCTTTGGTGGGAAATGCACGTTTAAGGGCATGCCGGCCCGTGAATTGCGATTTTTAACATTTTGTCTGTTTGCATCTTATAAATACATTGCAGAATGTTTCGTGGGTGTTGGTTGTTTTGTAGTAAGGAGTGGTTTGATATCAGGGTTTTGTATGTTCAGCCCCTAGTGTGGTTGGAAGCATGAGTATATGCGGGTTTTCTGTGCTGTTTTGCGTCAAAGGGCGGCATCTGGGTGCGTGGGGGTTTGTTTAGCAGGGATGAAAGGTTAGGTGATCTGTCTGTGGATCCTTGTAGGTCGTACACACGTGTTTTACACACTGTGGTTTTAATGGTGACTTTGAAGCCTTGAGAGAGGGGTGCGTGGTTGTCTTTTGTGATTAGTAGGAGTATTCCTGTATTATGATCGTGGTTGGACACCTGACTGATTGTGGAGTCTTTTGTGTTTCTGCAGTGTTATCGACGAGGATGTCAATGTGTAAAAGGTTGCCTTTTGGACATGCTTTGTTTGGGTTGCAGGAGTCATTGTCTTTTTGGACACACTTTGTTTAGGTTGCGGGAGTCAGTGTAGACTGGGATTTTGCCCTTTTTTGGTGGCTGGGGTTGTGTTTGATATCCAGTTAGCGTTTTTATTAGCTTGGATGATGCGTTTGGCTTTTGTTTGATGGGCTTGATGCCCTGCGTTTGTTTTTGTGGGGTGTTTGGTTAAAGACGAGTATGTCTTTGTGAGACCAGGTGAGGGTGTTGTTCGATTTTTGTGAATAGCTTGGAGGCTGCATATTTTTGTCTGTGCTTAGGGAAATCCACGGCGGTGATTCCCTGGGTTCTTGAGGTGTTTTGGTATTGACGGTTGTTGTATGCTCAGGGCCAGAAGGCTGCTTAGGTCTGGGTGATGGGGGGTTGTTTGGGTCTGGAAACAGTGCCTGCAATGTATTTATAAGATGCAATGTTGTTTTGTTTAATGTTATCGCAAATGTTAGAATGTGCGAAAATGCAAACGTTAGAATGTGCAAAAGAGAGTGTGCAAACGTAAAAACGAGGCAAAGTGTAATCGAAAACATTCTTGTCATTAATGTTGTTAAAAGCAGTTACATTTGAAAATTGCTCAGACTATAGAGCTTGAGACAAACCTACAAACTCTAATATCCTAAACTAGGTCCACTACTTTAGGAATGTAGTTGCGCGTCCTGGTTGGCTTAGAAGACCTGACGTCATGATGACGTGGGATCCTATACCCTAGGCGTAGATGCTTGAATTGAAACCACCTGCGTCATTGGTGGAGTCGTCGATGCTTTCTCAAGTGTAGAAGGGTTGCTCGGAAGTTCGAGGCTTTGACGGTGATGATTTCGTTGTCCAGAGGTAGTTTAACCTTCTGGTGCAGAGTTGATGCGACAGCTCGGGTAGCGTGAATCCAGGGCCTGCCCAGCAACATATTGTATGTCGGGGGAATGTCCATGACCTGGAATTGATTTAAATCCACGACATGTTACGTCATGACGGACGGTGAGATGATGCCTTTATACTACGGAGTGTACTGAGTCGTATCTTTGCCACGTTAATACGAACATGGAGTGAAGTCGTCTTCGTCCAATCCCAGTTTAGTGGCGGTCTCAAGAGGCAGGACATTGACTGAAGAACCGTTATCGACGAGGGTAACGGGTAGTGTCATGCCACGGCAATCTACGGTTATGTGGAGTGCCATATTGTGTGTAGCTCCAAAGGGCGGCAGGTCCGCGTTAGAAAAAGTTATAGCACCCGGTAGCCAGTCCCGGATGATGTGGCTAACAAATTGCGCCGGAGGCATCTGTCTTGCCACCGGAGTGACCTGTAGGATTCGACGAAGGGCCTTGCGATGCCTGGGTGAATCCTGCAAGAGTTGCCAGGCTGAAGTGCTTGATTTTGTTTCTGGAAGTTGCTTTGGCAACGTATCCTCGGCGCCAGGCCAGGTTGAGGAAACAGGTGGAGCAACCTCGTCCACGAGTATGCCCTTGTCCTTGTTGTTGTTTGTGAGCCTGGACGGGAACCCTGGCGGTTCTAGCGGAGCTTGGTACATATGTGGGAGATATGAAACCTCGTCGTCGCTGTCGGACCACCTGATGGGATGTAGATAAGGGATCTGTACGAAGACCCTTCTCCCGTCCGCATGCTTCGCTTTTGTTTTTGTTTTTGCCTTGCGAACGTGCTTAGTGCTGTCGTCGTAGTCGTTGGTATCGCCGCCAACGACGTTGACTTCATGGTTGTTTGCGGGAACCAAGTGGGAGCAGTTGAGAATGGGAAATGTTCCCACGTAGATAATGCGAGCACGGGGTGTGCTATGCTGGTGCGATGGCTTGGGAGCCGCGCTTGGTTTTTCGATCGTCTTGTCGTCGATCATGTCTTGGATTGCATTCTTCAGACGGAAGCAATCCTCTGTGTCATGCCCATTGCCCCTGTGGAATTCACAGTAGGCATTTTGGTTCCATGACTTTGTTTTCTTGTGCTTAGGTGGTATGTTGGTTGGGCTGGGAAGCCGCAGTATGTTCCTCTTCAGGAGCTTTTTCAATGCCTTGGAGTAAGGCATGTAGAGGGGGTCGAAGATTCGTCGTTGTTTTGACGAGGATGGCCCGACAGATGTTGACTTGGGTGTAACAAGCGTAGGCTGTGTTATGAACACAGGCGATGCCGCTAGGCCGTCGAGTCGATCTTGGGCCGGGCTTAGGTTTTGCAGCGGTTCGAGATGTGCTGCCTTTGTGGCCACGGCCTGTAGTTTTGGCCGGCTTGTTTTTGTGCATTTTGTCTTCCAAGAATTGAATTCTTTCAGCATGTTGAGTAGATGCCTTGGCGAGGAGTCTAGCGCTCTTCTCGGTCTCGAATCTTTGCATAACAGCCAAGTGTTCGAGCTGGGAGGTAAGATTGGTGATCTTGTCGTTGAGTAGCTTGATGTGCTCAGCGGTTATGAGTGGTTGTGGAGGCGATTGAGGGGCAACTTGGTCATTCGTGAGGTTAGAATGGGGATCCATATTGCTTTCTTGAGCCGTGTATCCGGGGCTTTTTTAGTGGGTAAACCTGCAAAGCTTCAGACTTTAGTGACTCGAAAATGAAAGAAAAGACTCAATCTCGCATTTGCAACCCAATATAAAATGTGTAAAAGTGCGTGAAGGACTCGACTCGTGTTTTTAGCTGAAAAGACACGGGAGGCTTTTGAGGAAGGGATATGTCGACATATCTCTAGTCTCGAGGTTGTAAAATGTTTTGTATGATCACATTTGATTAGCCCAGATTAGCAGTATGTCGCTTAGGGGCTTATCGTTTGATTGTGATATGAAAAGGAGTCGAAACGAAATAGCGATAGGCTAATCGTCTCGAGGATGTTAAAAACGGGTAAAAAGCAAGTACTGCTTGCCTTTTACGTGTGCTATAGAAAGTCGAACCAAAATGACGATAAGTCAGCTGATTTGACATGTAAAGTGACGGTTTCGTGTCTGAACGACCCCGTATTTTGTTTGTTTTTGAAAAGATGTTTGTTTAGGTCGAGATGACTAGGGAGTCATTCGGCCTAGAGTTGTTTCAAATGCATAGTGTAAAAATGTGTAGCGTAAAAGTGGTTGTGTTAATGAAATGCCCAAAATGAGTTGACATTTTGGGTTTTGCTTTTGTGAAATGTTTTGCGATAAATGAATTATAACGATACGTCAGTCGTATAACTCGTTTATGTTTTGTAAAGGCTCGAAAATGTAGTGATTATTTCCGAGCGATTTTGAATGCAGTGTCGTGTTGTTTGTCTGGTTCATTTGACTATAGGTCAATAAACCTGACATTAGTGTTTTTTTGAAAGCATGACTTTTCAAAAATGTTTGAAAGTGTATTTTGAAAAGACGTCTATGAATGCATATGCTTTGAAAATGTTTTGCATGATTTTGTTTTGAAAGACGACTATAGTGAGGGTACTATAGCTTCGCATTTGTACGTATATGACACGGGTTTTTGGCTTTTGGGTAAGGTTCCCTTCGGTCATTCCCGCAACGTTTGTGTAGGGTTATCCGCAAGATCACACACGTCAAAGTGTGGATTCAATACGGGTCCTAGAGCGTCCAAGTTTGGTATTACGATCGGCATGCGGATACCGTACTTGTAATCGTGAAGGGGTGAGAACTCGGTTTGTCCAGAATAGTCTCGCTTATGAAGCGAACGCTATTAGGGGCCGATTCTCGAGGGTGCGTGGCTCATAAATCCCGGAGGATTTGACTTGAACGTTAAATTGCTCAAACATCGAAAGCGTAATTGTTTTCAAATTTTCAAGTTTTGCCTCTTGCGTTTTTTAAAATGAAAAGAAAAAGTTTATTTTCTTCAAAAATAAAAATGTGCTCGGCCCCAGCGGAGTCGCCAACTGAAGGTACCCGGATCGGACCTATCTCGACGCCTCGCGCGGGCCCGCCCGAATAGGAGCGAGGCGCTACGCGAGAAAATTTGCGTAAGTTGCAAAAGTGTGCGAGTTTGCTATGGGGGATATCATTGCTCGAAATACTTGAAAATCGTTTTGAAATGCTTTTGGAGTCGCCACCAAATATTTAAAGGAATTTGGAACCTTTTTCACGCGTCTTAAATAATAAGACACGAGTCTTAGAATTCAAGGCGCGTCGATACCTATCCTCCTAAGGTTAATGTGAAACCAGAGTGGATTCGGGGCAAGGTTACTTTTGAAAGTTAATCAAAACGTTTTATGAAAAACTGAAATCAAAAGCCTACGTAAAGTAGTCTCTACTAGCTTGAAAACAAGTGCTTAATTTCGATATTTGAGCAGATAAAACGCTACGTACAAGTGCGAATATAACTCGATAAAAATGCAAAGTAATGAATGTGAACCGTTAAGGTCGCAATGTTTTGCTATAGGAAATATACGTAAAATAATTAATTCATTGATTTGAATTAATATAAAACGTTACTTTCCGACTTTTGTCTAATTCTAGTATTTTGAAAACCCTCAGTTTTGCATGTTTAAAAGACTAGTTGAAACGGTACAAGTTAATGTCGAATTCGTGTTTAGTCGTAATTTAATGCATGCATGAGAATTTGCTTAAGTGTAAAATGTAACGTCGGTTTGCTTTAGTGACAGTGAGTCGTTTGTTTATGCGATATTGGCGGGGTTTAGACGGATTAGGAATCCGAATTACTACAACCGTATTGCGAATACGGGTTCGTTATGCCAATATCGGGTTGGGTTAATGTAACCCTTGTCCGAGTCTAATCCGAAGGTAAAGTGTTTACCTTGAAATGCAAAGACGACAATTCGAAAATGCTAAGTGTGAGTTAGAGAGGAGTGCAATGTAGAGTACGTTGCTTAAGATGTGTGTTGTAATGGTTGTGAGTATGAGTATATATAAGGAAAGGGGAAGAGCTCATAGCAAATCAAAACAGCAGCACACACAAGCCTAAACTAATCGTCAGTCAACAGACGACTTGAAAACAAGTCGTCTGTTGACAGACGACTTGAAAACAAGTCGTCTGTTGACAGACGACTTGTTTTCAAGTCGTTTGTCAACTTACGACTTGTTTTCTGTTGTCTGCTGGGCTGCTTTTCTTAGCTGACGGGTGTGATGTTTTTAGGTCGATTTTAGGGGGGCTTTGTTTGCTAAAGACCAAAAGTTTTTGGTCCTCTTTGGGCTAAACTTTGCTTTTACGATTTTTGTGTTTCGCGTCTCGGTTTTCGTCGTGTTTTTCGATTTGGCTCGAAATAAAATTGTTTTGTGTTATATTATTTTGTAATATCGTAAAATTTGGTTTTTACGAAAATGTGACTTGGGAGTCGTGTTGACTCGTTTTGGGTGCGTATTTTGTAATTTGCGGGTTGTTTTTGTAGGTTGTTTTTGTGAGTTGTTTTTGTGGGCTGTTTTTGTGGGCTGTTTTGTGGGCTTTTTTTGTGGGTTGCTTTTTTGTGAGGCCGTTTTTGTGGGCTGCTTTTGTGGGCTTGAATAATCGTGTCGTATAGGCGACAAAACTAATGTTCAATTTTACGAAATATGCAAATTTAAATAAATACGTTAAAAACGACTAAAATGTTTCAGACACTTTGTACCGTTTCGTCCATTTATAAAACATGCATAAAAGTCCATTTTCATCATCGGGTTGCTTTAGGGGGGTACGGATACGGGTATCTACATATAGTTTAGATGGAAATTTTAGAGTTTTGGGATATTTTTAAAGGTGGGTTGAATAAGTTGTGGAAATAAGTGAGATGAGAAATGAGAAAATGAGAACTGGTGGGGAAGGTATATTTGAAGGGTAAAATGGTCAGTTTTGTATGAATTTTAGGTTAATAAAGATTTCCGGCCAAATGGTATCTATTTGAACACAAAATAGCATTAAAAGGTAGTTATTTACAAAAAAAAAATTATATAAGGTACTCCCTCTGTCTCAGTCATTTGTTTACAGTTTGACTTTTTTCCCCTCACAAAAAAGTCAAACTGTAAACAATTCACTGAAACGGAGGGAGTAGTTATTTGCAAAAAAATGATTTTAGACGGTAGTTTTTAGCAATTTTGCCTTAATTTTATGATGGCTAAGTTATTAGTGGTGGCTATGGTGTGAATTTGGAGATTATCACTAAAAATAAATTATAAATGTTGAGTTTTTAGAGGTTAAACAACAAACAAATGCATCTAACGGAATATTTGACGGAAAATATAGTTGAAGGTCACGGAATATCTTAAATTAGAACTCAGGGGTATCATTGAGACTTTTTAAAAGTATAAGCTAGGGTACCAGCCGTACCACATAGAAATCTTAAAAACACAGGGACACCATATAGAAAAACCCTACCTCATTTTAGTTAAATTTAGTTCAACTATTTTCAACAGAATACAATTTAGTTTAACTTTATTAAGACAATTAAATCAAACCAAGTCGAGACAATTTCAAAGATTAGAAAACTAAAATATCCAGTCATAAAGAGCCCAAAGAATGATACTCTGATGAATTCATTGACACGCAAGAAGACGAAGACTTAAACGAGTCCTACCGAATAAACGAGAAGCGATGAAACTCTGAGATGCAATAACAAGCATACCATATTTCGTAAAATGTTACTCCCTCCAACTTTTCCATTTAGCCCCATGAGCTCACTTTTTGTGAGGAGAAAAGTGGGTCCATGAAGCTAAATGGAAACACAAATTCTTGTTTGCAACCAAGGTACCCGTTTTAAGCTTAAAACGGGTCGGGTCAACTCGTTTTATTTTTTATTTTTTATTTTTTTTTTGAAATTTTTTTTCAAGACCCAAAATTTATTTTTAAAAACTTTTGTTGGAAATCGTGTTTATAGGGTTATTGAAAATGGTAACAAAGTAATGTAAAATGGTAACATATTATATTATATTTGTAACATATTATAAAACATAGAAAATAAAAAATTGTCATAACATTTGTTTATTATGTTACCATAATTGTATAATATGTTGCCAAAATAGGTTCGTGTTTATAGGGTTATTGAAAATGGTAACAAAGTAATGTAAAATGGTAACATATTATATTATATTATATTTGTAACATATTATAAAACATAGAAAAAAAAATTGTCATAACATTTGTTTAATATGTTACCATAATCGTATAATATGTTACCAAAATAGGTTAATTATGTTTTAATTTTTTGAGAATATGTCACCAATATAATATAGTATGTTACCATTTTTATCAATATTGTTACCATTTAAAAATTCTGTTTTATTCGTTATTTGAGTTAAGTTTTTTTTTGTTTTTTTTTTAAAAAAAAAAGGGTTCTAAAAAAATTCCAAAAAAAAAGGGCAAAATGGGTCATATTTGACCCGTTTCCAGCTTAAAACGGGTTGACCGTTTTAAGGGAGGCTTAAACAAATGGAAAAGTTGGAAGGAATATCTCATAAAGAATCCGGAAGAGCCAAATATTACTCCGTAGTAAATTATAGTGAATAGTTGTAAATTGTAATTTCAAAGGATTGTAGAAGGTACAATGAAGACCAGGTTTTTTAAAGCAGAAATAATGGTAAAAAGAGGTTTGTTGAGATCTATTTTGGAGCACTTTCTCTGTTCTTTGTGAGTACATGAGCACCACCCATCCTAAAATGATTTGAGTAAAAAAGGAATTTAAAAGGAATTAAAAAGTAATTGAAAAAAAAAAAAAAAAAAAAAAAAGCAAAAGAATTAAAAAAGGAATTAAATAGGAAATTGAGTAGTTTTTCTGCCGTGCTCACCTTGAAATCGCGCCGGGGGGGATCAAGTAGCAGAAAAGGAAAGCTTGAAGTTCAGTAGTTGGATTCTCTCATAAGCTATTTACGCGGTCTTAGTTTCGACGGTAGTTACGTTTTCTCTGTTGAATTGATGGGTTTTGGTGTCTTTATTGTTCGCTTATCTTAGTGCTCTGTGTTACGTTGTGTCTTGCTTTGGTTAGAGGGTGGGTTTACGGTCCGTAATCAAGTTTCTGCTGGAGTGTTGTGAAGTCCTTGGTCTTCTGCCATCAGGGTTGTTCTCGTGGGTGGTCTTCTTTGGTCCGGGATTTGGTGTTTCTGCGATGGGTGTTATCTAGGGTCCTTTTCTATGGTTGCATGTTGCTTTCTGTGCTCCTTTGTTTGTCTTGGGCTGCGTTGTATTTGTTGTTTGGCGGTTGCGATTGGATTGGTGGTGGTGGTTTTAACCCACTTTTTATGTCCTTGCACTTTGAGTTGTGGAAAATAAATGATCCTTGGAGGTTGGGTGTCCTGTCCCAAACTTCACGGACTTCTTTTGCACCCTTTGGAAAGTATTCTCCAGGGTCGTCGAGGGTGTCCTGTCCCTTTACGAGTTACATTCTATCTTGTCGTGTTCTTATTTATATGATAATAAATCATACCACGAACTTGGGTGTCCTGTCCCTAAATTCGTGGTGGACCCTCTTTGTTAGTATCTCGGGGTCTATGTATCCGGTTTATGTGGCCAAGGGATTGGTCGAGGGGCGTTCTCTGATCCCCTCCATCTGCTCACTGAATATCCTGGGTTGTTACACTACTGCGTTCAGAGCTCGATCACCAAGTTGTAGGAGATTTCTCTCCACTCGAGGCAAATTGTTTCAGTTTGCTTTCACCATTTCCCTTCTACGTCTTCTAGGCGTAAGTGCAACTTGTTCTTGTCGCTCGGTTTTTCAGGTGGTTCTCTGCCCTTCGGTTGTTTCTCGTTATGCAGAGGAGTATGAAGACGAGGCTCGTGCCCAATCCGTCGTTATCCAACAACATATTTGTAGGTTTATATCCGTATAGACCTTTTAATTCACAGGATTAAAATGAAAACTTTTACAAGATTTATAGTCATAAATTGAAATTGCAAAACATAGTATAAAGATTTAGAATTAACCTTTTAATCCTTTAGAATTGGCCTAAGATCAATACCAAAATTATGGTATCTCCTAATAATCTCACCCAAGATGATTTGAGAAATACCCTTGAATTTGCTAGAGAATTTTAGAGGAGAAAACTTATTTTCTCTCTAGGTTTTTGTGTTGTGAAAATAGTGAATAATTAGAGTTATCATTAGAGTAGAATTAGGAAACAATATATACTCCTAAAACACCCTAATGGCCGGCCTAACTAGTATTTGGGGAGATTATAATCTCCTCAAATATCTATCTTATTGACCAAGAAAACATAATGTATCGGGACACTTCTGTTTTGGTCATTTTAGCTTATAATATAATACAATATATATTACTAGTGTCATCTGTATGGACCGACTATAATATGTATTATAAATATCCTTATATTTATAATTTACTAATTAATATAACGGTTTATATTAAATTAGCTTGCATTATACACAATAATTAAATATAACATTTTATATTCAATTCTCGAATTACATTTAATTCGTCTAAGCTAAAATTATTTTAATCTGTATTAAATAGCCGTACCTTCATTTTACTGACTAACATTTTAGTCAGTAACATCATCACACTGACTAACATTTTAGTCACATTTGACTAACCTTTTAGTCAACAACACTAACTAACTGTTTAGTTATTATTAAGGTATCGATATGACCATTTTCTCAAATAATCACATCTCTCAAACACATCCTTTAGGTGTGACTCTTAGGGACCAGTTGATCACCGCCATCTGTATGACAATAACGTCAAACTTATCTAGCAAGCCAACCGTTATTGATAAACGTTAATCAACTGATTAAATACAAAATGTACCCTGTGTACCTTTAGAGATTTATTTATGTTATTGCACTAACTGTGGAGGACACTAACCCCAACAATCTCCCACTTGTCCGTACAAGTGTAGGTGCGATAACCGATTCTCATATCCATAATAAATTTCTCCCACTCAATGTAAACCAATTTGCAAAGTCCGTACTTTCAAAGGTCGTAGTTCACAAGCGATCAGAATCAAGAGTGGTTTTCCCGACTAGAGAGTAACTTAACTGATAAACGAATCAATATTCGAGCATGACCATGCATTTTCAGTTACAGCTCCTCGAGTGGCCCTGAGAATAAATATTATAACTCGATAGAAGTTCGGATATTTCCCTCAACTCGAATCCTGCAGATATAAGCGCAGCATGAAATGACCCAGTGAAAATCTGCTTGGCCTCCTGTTACGGTCGACCGTGAGAAAGAAACCAAAGTCACCCAAAATCTGCCTTAATCTCAAGAGACAGTCGATAGTCAAAAGAATCGACTCTAGGAACACTATGGAAGTCCTATCCACGACCCGGTACCTAATGTTCTGAAACATTTAGGACTCCATGTAGTCGTCACAAAATTGTCCTGCGCGATGTCAGTAAACCCGCATCTGTGATCGATCAGTCAACAGTTTGACTTATGGCTCGTTGAACCCACCATCAATCGACGTCACAAAATAATCGCCAGAGTTATCAGCTCGTGTAGGCGATCACGGACCAAACAAAATATAAAGCAATTCAGTTCACTTTGAGGTGTTCAACGTTGTCAGCACAACCCTCATGAAAAACAATATATATAACAAAACGATGATTTTATTAGAAGTTTTAGGAAATACAAGTGTCAAATCCAGACAAACAACTAATACAACTCAGGAACACGCTTAATTCCCATGGATTTAACGTGCCCTTCATGCTTATCTTGTCTCAATGGCTTAGTGAGAGGATCTGCTATGTTATCATCCGTAGCAATCTTGTCAATCACTATCTCCTTCTGCTCCACGTAATCTTGGATCATGTGAGCCTTCCTTTGCACGTGCCGAGACTTGTTGCTGGACTTCGGCTTCTTCGCTTGGAAGATGGCACCACTATTATCGCAATAGATGGTGATCGGGTCATTCGAACTCGGAACTACAGTTAGTCCTTGTAAGAACTGACGCATCCATATAGCTTCCTTCGCAGCCTCTGAAGCAGCATTTACTCGGACTCAGTCGTTGAATCTGCTATAACAGTTTGTTTGGAGCTTTTCCAGCTGACCGCAGCGCCATTAAGAGTAAAAACGAATCCAGATTGAGATTTCGAGTCATCTCGATCCGTTTGGAAACTAGCGTCTGCGTAACCGGTTGCGCATAGCTCAGTGTCTCCACCATAAGTCAATACCCAATCTTTAGTCCTCCGTAGGTACTTAAGAATATTCTTTACGGCCATCCAGTGTGCTTCACCTCGATTGCCTTGGTATCGACTCGTCATACTCAATGCATATGCCACGTCTGGACGCGTGCATATCATGGCATACATGATCGATCCTATTGCCGAAGCATATGGAATCCGACTCATGCGCTCGACCTCTTCCGATGTCTTTGGTGCTTGAGCTTTACTCAAGTGCACCCCTGAGATCATTGGAAGGTTCCCCTTCTTGGAGTTGGTCATGCTGAACCTCTCAAGAATCTTATCTATATAAGACTCCTGACTGAGGGATAACATCCGTCGTGATCTATCTCTATGAATACGAGCCCCAAAATACGCTGTGCCACACCCAGATCTTTCATCCGGAAATGGTTCTTTAACCATACTTTTACCGAAGTTAAGAGAGGTATGTCATTCCCAATCAAGAGTATGTCATCGACGTCTGATGTAGGAAGACAATCTTGCTCCCACTCGACTTGATATATAGGCATGGTTCCTCGACCGATCGAGTGAATCCATTCTCCTTTATCACTTGGTCGAAGCGATGATTCCAACTCCGTGAAGCTTGCTTAAGTCCATAAATGGAACGCTTAAGCTTGCAAAATTTCTTAGGATTTTCAGGATCAATGTAACCTTCGGGTTGTACCATGTACAACTCCTCCTCCAAATAACCGTTTAAGATGGCGGTTTTCACATCCATTTGCCAAATTTCATAGTCATGAAATGCGGCAATCGCTAAGAGAATTCGAATGGAACGAAGCATGACTACGGGTGCAAAAATCTCATCATAATGCAACCCTTGCACTTGAGTGAAACCCTTTGCCACTAGTCGTGCCTTGTATATATCTGGTTGTCCTTCTACAGATCGCTTTATCTTGTAAAGCCATTTGCACTGAAGAGGCCTAGCCTTATCAGGTAAGTCAACCAGATCCCATACATCGTTCTCATACATTGAGTCCATCTCGGATTGCATGGCTTCTTGCCATAGCTTTGAGTCAGAACACGTCATGGCACCTTTATAGGTTACGGGTTCGTTACTCTCAAGGAGTAAAACGTCGTCTCTCCCATTCTCCTCGACTATACCGATATACCGATCTGGAGGAATGGAGAGTCTACCCGACCTCCTGGGTTCCAAAGGGACATTAACCGCAGCGGACGTAGAAGGAACAGCTTCCTCCATTGGTTGCTCGGTTGTTGGTTCCGGAATCTCCGACAGATCGAAGGTTCTATTACCTCTCTTGTCTTCGAGAAACTCTTTCTCTAAGAACGTCGCACTAGCCGCAACAAAAACTCGGTGTTCGGTAGGCGAATAGAAGTAATGACCAAACATTCCTTTTGGATAACCAATAAAGTATGTCTTGACCGATCGCGGGCCGAGCTTATCCTCGTGTCTCCACTTGACATAAGCCTCGCACCCCAAACCCGAATAAAGGACAAGTTAGGGACCGTTCCCTTCCATAACTCGTATGGAGTCTTGTCTACAGCTTTAGACGGACTTCGGTTAAGTATAAGAGCAGCTGACAAAAGAGCATAGCCCCACAATGAGTCAGGTACAACCGTGTGACTCATCATGGATCGAACCATATCAAGTAATGTTCGATTCCTGCGTTCGGACACACCATTCAGTTGTGGTGTTCCAGGTGGAGTTAACTGTAATACTATCCCGCGGTCTTTCAGGTGTCGATCAAACTCAGTTGAAAGATATTCGCCACCACGATCTGAACGTAGTGCTTTTATCTTTCTATCCAGTTGGTTCTCAACCTTATTCTGGAATTCCTTGAACTTGTCAAAGGACTCACTTTTATGCTTCATTAAGTAGACATGTCCATATCTACTCAAATCGTCCGTGAAAGTGATAAAATACCTATAGCCATCTCTAGCGTTGATCGACATAGGTCCGCACACATCATTATGTATGAGTCCTAATAGGTCAGCAGCGCGCATTCCAACACCTTTGAAGGAAATTCGAGACATTTTGCCTATAAGACATGATTCACACGTGCCAAAAGTTTCATAGTCAAATGGGGCTATTGTCCCACTATCAATGAGCTTTTTCACGCGTTTCTCATTTATGTGTCCCATTCAGCAATGCCATAAATATGTTTGATCTTTGTCACCAACCTTTGCTTTCTTGTTACTCACATGCATGATTTCTGTGGTTTGATCTAAAACATAAATTCCGTTCATGGAAACAGCTTTACCATAAATCATATCGTTCAATGAGAAAATACAGCTATTATTCTTAATTGAAAATGAAAATCCTTCTTTATCAAGAATGGATACAGAAATAATGTTTTTAGATAAACTAGGTACATAGTAACAGTTATTCAGAAATAACTCAAATCCGCTCGGGAGTTGGATTACATATGTTCTCTTGAAGCAGCGGCAACTCTTGCTCCATTCCCCACTCGCAGGTCTACATCACCTCTTGCCAGAGTTTTGATGCTTCTTAGGCCCTGCAAATGATTGCACAGATGAGAACCACAACCAGTATCAAGTACCCAAGTTCCGAAACTTGCATGGTTAATCTTAATCATATGAATAAAAGAAGACAAACCAACAGGAGCGACGCGGCCTGCTTTAATGTCCTCAGCATACACGGGACAGTTACGCCTCCAATGCCCAGGCTTGTGGCAATGGTGGCACTCCTTGGTCTGCTTAGCTTTTGCCTTGCCTTGTGAGTTACCGCTAGACTCACCAGGCCCACTCTTAGCAACCACTGGCTTCTTGAATTTCGGCTTACCTACAGCTAGGTTAGCCGGAGCCTTTCCCTTACCCTTCTTGTTCCCAATCATGAGAACATCTTGCTTCGTGCTCCCACTCAACTTCAGATCACTCTCCGTCTGTACGAGGAGTGAATGTAGTTCATGCAGACTTTTCTGCATGTCATTCATGTAGTAATTTGCCCTAAAGAGGGCATACCCATCATGAAGAGAGTGGAGCACTCGATCAATGATGATCTTCTCATCGATCTTGCAACCAAGCTCCTCCAACTTTTCAACATTCTCGATCATGTCGAGAAGGTGTGGACCAACCGGTTGGCCCTTCTGGAGTCTAGCCTCAAAGAAACGAGTAGTATACTCGTAACTCTTAATTCTCGGAGCTTTCGAGAATTCCTTTGTAAGGGTGCTGAAAATCTTGTTTGCACCTTGGGTTATGAACCTTCTTTGCAAATTGGATTCCATTGAATAGATGAGCACGTTCTGTAACGCACCCGCCTCCATCATGAAATCATTGTAAAGATAGAGTTCATTTGCTCCTGCATCGGGAGCTGGTATAGTCGATGATGGCTCGGTCAAGTACTTGAGCTATCTGGTCGCTATAACGCATTCCGTAATGCGGCCTCCCAATCAGAAAAATTGGACCCATCACTTTTCAGTCGAGTTGACTGATTCATGGTGCCCATAAAGATTCTAAGCCATGATTCACGAGCTAGTGTGGCACTTGGCATTGGTTCGTTTTCACGTACAGCCATTTGTTATAGTAATTATATCTGTATATAACGTATTCGAAACTGTGAAAAGAAAGAAGAATAAGAGAATAGATAAGAAATCATAGTTTTAAAATTTAAGTCAAAAAACAATAACATTTTAATGTAATGACTCGTGCACTCATATAATCGACCTCCCTCGAGAATTATATAAGCGATCTCAAGACTCAATTTCTTTAAATTGATAAGACAACCTCTTGGCTAATTCTACTATTAGAATTCTTGGTCGATAGATTTCAGTAAATCCTATCTATTAGTCCACCATAACTACGAGATATTACTCGAACTATAGTGTTGAGGTAAACTAAGTCGACAACCACTACTTACCCAACGTAGAAGGGGTCATATTATGCCTACCGACGAAGAAGGGATTCATAGTGGTTTGACTCATAAAGACTAATTCTCAATTTCAGTTTTAGAGGAAGATCCCATCAACTCATTTTAATTCATTTTAAGTGAACAAATATCTAGCATTTTCGTGAATGATTAATTTGAGGTGATAGCCCTAAACGAATGACATCCGTATGTCTATGAAAAAGATGCAACTATATGATCCATTTTCATGCATATTAGGTGGTTTGGTTTAGTTTAGGCGGAATATGATGCTACTATCTAACATGAATGCAATAAAAACGGTAAAGAAAAACGCAAAAATGAAAAACACCTAGTGTGGCCTATCCCTATGAAAATAAAGACAATACAAAGTGGAATGAATCCATGGACCCTAAGCAAGTCTTCATTCTTCATCTTGGGCTTTAAGTGGGAGTCCATCTTGAATCTTCATCTTGAATCTTCTCAAAATTACATATTTGAATTACAAAATAAACCTATTTACATTCTAATTCAAAATATGCCAAAATTAAAAAATTACAAGATGGGAGATTCGAGATCTCAAAAATACAACCAAAATTGTGTTTCCTTCATTACGAAAACACAATCTTCTAAGGCCACACTAGTAAATTACAACCGTTTGTACAATAATTAATGCGTAAAATTAAATCATTCAAACCATTCAATCACAAAATTGAGCATCAACTAAACAAAATAAAAACAATGCATGCGAATTGATTTTAATCCAAACCACCTCTTTTAAATGATTATCATTATGCAACAATTCCTTAATTGTTCATAATATCTTATAATCAAAACATAATCCAAAATTTATATTATCAGTATAACATAAATTAGGTCACAAATATTTTAAACCTTTTTAAAATATATGGTATCAAATATTATGAACCTTTTCATAATAACTAAATATATGTTATCTTTATAACAAATATAACAAGATATTGTAAAAACAATAATTCCAAAAAAAAACAAATTTCGGCCAAAGGAAATTAAAATACCGAATTAAGTTAAAATTTTTTTTTTTTTTTTTTTAAATCTGAAAATCACGGCCAACATAAAATAAATAAAAAAAAAAAAAAAAAAAAATTACTGAAAATTAAAATAATTCGGCCAACTTTGAAAAACAATGAATTAAACTGATTTAATTCGATTATGCTAATAATTAGATCTATCCTAACTCAATTTTAATCCGTATTAAACATTGATTTAAGAGATTCAAACTAACTTTTTAAATTGAACATCTTAAACTGATAGATCTAGTGATTAACAACAATATATGTTCATTAACATACAAAAACGGTCCTTTTAAGTTTTAATTCAATCAGTATTGAAAGAAAACTAATACAAATTCATATGAGATAATTTTAACCTCTTAAAACATCGCTAATTATGAATCAAATAGACCAAAATATAGCCAAAAACATGCAAAAACACACGGCCTACTGACAAAAACAATTCGGCCTTCTCAAAATGTTGTTTAAAATTTATACAAAATCGATTTTTATGAAAACCTTATAAAAATTTCATGTGCCCTAAGGCTCTGATACCACTTGTAGGTTTATATCCGTATATAGACCTTTTAATTCACAGGATTATAATGAAAACTTTTACAAGATTTATAGTCATAAATTGAAATTGCAAAACATAGTATAAAGATTTAGAATTAACCTTTTAATCCTTTAGAATTGGCCTAAGATCAATACCAAAATTATGGTATCTCCTAATAATCTCACCCAAGATGATTTGAGAAATAACCTTGAATTTGCTAGAGAATTTTAGAGGAGAAAACTTATTTTCTCCCTAGGTTTTTGTGTTGTGAAAATAGTGAATAATTAGAGTTATCATTAGAGTAGAATTAGGAAACAATATATACTCCTAAAACACCCTAATGGCCGGCCTAACTAGTATTTGGGGAGATTATAATCTCCTCAAATATCTATCTTATTGACCAAGAAAACATAATGTATCGGGACACTTCTGTTTTGGTCATTTTAGCTTATAATATAATACAATATATATTACTAGTGTCATCTGTATGGACCGACTATAATATGTATTATAAATATCCTTATATTTATAATTTACTAATTAATATAACGGTTTATATTAAATTAGCTTGCATTATACACAATAATTAAATATAACATTTTATATTCAATTCTCGAATTACATTTAATTCGTCTCAGCTAAAATTATTTTAATCTGTATTAAATAGCCGTACCTTCATTTTACTGACTAACATTTTAGTCAGTAACATCATCACACTGACTAACATTTTAGTCACATTTGACTAACCTTTTAGTCAACAACACTAACTAACTGTTTAGTTATTATTAAGGTATCGATATGACCATTTTCTCAAATAATCACATCTCTCAAACACATCCTTTAGGTGTGACTCTTAGGGACCAGTTGATCACCGCCATCTGTATGACAATAACGTCAAACTTATCTAGCAAGCCAACCGTTATTGATAAACGTTAATCAACTGATTAAATACAAAATGTACCCTGTGTACCTTTAGAGATTTATTTATGTTATTGCACTAACTGTGGAGGACACTAACCCCAACAATATTTTCTTTAACCGGAAATCTTTATGTTTTTTCGTTTATAATAATGTTATGTTTGTAATTTTAGTTTGTAAGTACGGTTTGGAGTGCTGTACACCTAGACTCTAAACACTCCTTTTCCAGCTGGCAAAAAAAAAAAAAAAAAAAAAAAAAAAAAAAAAAAATTTCAAAGGATTGGAAGTTTGGAACAATGATGATAAATACACCTTAAATTCCCGTTAAGCGTCTAAAATAAGCCACAAATTATATTATTTTTCTTTATTTCAAGTTGGTTTTTTTTTTCCATCTGTACTCTCGTACTTTTTACTTTTCCCAGTTGCACCCCTACGTTTGGTGTATTCCTAGTTGTACCCTTAAACTTATAAACGTAGTCCCAACGTAACCAAATTAGAGTAAACCGTTAAATTTATCCGTTATTTATGTTTCGTATAAACTTTTACCCTTGTTTTTTCAGTTTTTTTCTCTATCTTTTCGCATTAGATACCATACTCTACCCTCCATTATCAAAAACAAGGTATTTAATGTGAAAAGATTAAAGAAAAAACTAAATAAAAAAGGGTGAAAATTCATATAAAACAAAACTAAAGGCTAAATTTAACAGATTATTCAAGTTTGGTCACGGTTGGGACTAATTTTAAAAGTTTAAGGGTACAATTGGGAATACGCCAAACGCAGGGGTACAATTGGAAAAAGTGAAAGGTACGAGGGTACAAATGGGAAAAATTCTTTTAAGTTTATTTTTAGCTTCAATAAAAATCTTTCAGTTTAACTATTTTCATTACAAATTCATTTTCAATTTAGTATAATCCAATTTAATTTTGTTACTCGATTGAATTATACTCATTAGTTTAGGTCGATTTCAAATGATTTTAAAATTAAAACCTCAAATTGTAATTAGAGTTGTACTCCGTATGATACTTCCTCTATCCCAATTTACTTGTCCTTTTTGGTTTTATAAAAATTCCAATTTAATTGTCTCATTTGCTCAAGTTCAAAGAAATGCAAGTTGCTACTCTTCTAACCTCCCACACATTTAGTAGCAAAGGATAAAATTGAAATTATATGTAAATATTGTGGAAATTAAGAAATAAATGTAGCTTTTTTTTTAAATTTCTTAAATCTATCATTTTGGTAAAAGGGGACAAGTAAATTGGGATGAAGGGAGTAGAAGACAAGTCTAACCCAATTGACACTCAAGACGACGAAGACTTAAACGAGTCCCCGTTGATAGTATAGGTCTTCGCAATATAAACCACAAAAACAAGCAAACGTTAAGTGACTGATTTTGATGCCATTGAAAACTACTACTCACTAGTAACATCTAGTGATTAATTTGGATGCCATTGAATTATTTTACGCCTAAATATTTGATGTACAAAAGTGCGGAGTATGGATTCTTGTAATATATTGCCCCGTCGAGAACGTTGATAAAATTATCAACAAACGTATAAATTGAAGGTATAACAGTCTTACAATTCTATCTTCACTATAGTGATAGCGAGTAAAATTTCACATGGAAAAGCGGATTCTAACTTAGCTTGCAATTTACCGTCCATTGTATGTCCGTTTCGAGCAATTCCATCAACTGTCATATGTGGAAAATATAAAGAGATTGACTACAATAACAGTGTAATCAGTGGCGAAGCTAGTAGGTAACATGGGGTAGCCCATGTTACCCCAGGCCCAAAAATTTTTGTTTACAATGTGAGGTTATGTTACCCCATAATGGAAAATGAAATTAATACAACAAAGCACTTCATAGGAACCATTAGAACATAAGTGGATTAGTGGTAGTAACATTTGAACTTTATGGCAGCGACCCGTGTTTGATTCAGGCTAACTACATATTATTGTATTTTTATTTTTTTGATTTATTTTTTTGATATAAGTACGGAGTATATTGTTTTTTTTTTTTTATATAAGTACGGAGTATATTTCAATATAAGTATCACTTATATGTGTCAAACTTGTTGAATGTTCCAAATATTGAGTTATGAATTTTATTTTTGCAATAAAATAACTGAAGTGTTTGAATGATTTTCGAAAGGTCGATGATATTTAAATTGAATAAAATGAATATTCCGTACATAAATAAATTTTCACGGTGAGAAAGTAACAAAAAAATGTAACCATATATCATAAATTGGATCATTGTTGTTTAAAAAAATGGCATGTTATTATGAGTTTTTTTTTTAAAATACGACATGTTACAGGGTATTCATATTTTCGACTGATGGTCGGGTTTTCGCTACCCCAACTTTGGATTTCTGGCTTCGCCACTGAGTGTAATACTTGTCAACACAAAGTCTACCAAAGTTTACTTATCAAATCACGTCCATGAGTATGTAGTTGTCGACGATCACTCTCTCAGCATTTGAAAAGTAGAGAGAATAGAGCGGTTTATATGTATATATATATAAGATGCACCAACCTGCAAATGTATCATAAAACACATCATAAACATAAGACATTATAAAATGAGTCCCCAATTTCACAACAAAGCATACAACCACCTTCTTGTTTACATCATTTGCGTTTGGATGATATATCAGATCGGCCCATGCCGCATCATCGAGGTTAATAGCAATGAATTCGGTGCGTTGACAATGGTAGAGAGCCTTGTTCGCTTCAAACACGACATTCGTGTTGACAATTGCGATCTCCTTGTTTCTTGGGAGACATTCTCGATTCTTGTCGATGGCACGGGATTCATCGGCAAAGAATCGCTCCGGCCATGTCATTGGCCTCCGTCTTCCTGGTGGAACTGATGACGACAGCTATAAGCCTTGTCTAGAAGGTACTTTAAGTGAATCTCTACTTGAGTTGAAGCATTTGAAATATTTAGACCTTAGTCTTAATAATTTTAGTGAGCAAATACCCAAGTTTATAGGTTCACTTGATGCTTTAGAGCACCTTAATCTATCCAATGCCGGGTTTTTCGGCGTTGTTCCTCAAGAGATTGGAAATCTTTCGCAGTTATCATCTCTTGATGTTAACTGTGAAAATGGTGATTCATATATGAGGGTGAAAAACTTGAGGTGGCTTTCGCATTTGAGGTTGTTAAAACAACTCGAACTTGGTGGTGTTGACTTGAGTGCAGCCACAAACATGTGGCTCCCAATTGTGAATAGCCTCCCTTTCTTACAAGTTCTTCGTTTTGATGATTGTCTGCTATCTTTAGAGTTGTCATCCTCACTTCTGTATATAAATTCATCATCAACCCTTAATGTCATCAGCCTACTAGATAATAACATGAATGATACGTCAATATTTGGGTGGTTGTCCAAGTTGAAAGGACTTGATACCACCCTTCAATATCTTGATCTCTCTGGCAATCTAATGTTTGGGAATAATCTCCAAGTAACTGAACATGCTGTACAATTTCTAGGCAGCTTATGTAGTTTGCAAACATTAGACATGTCTGAAACTAATCTCTACTACGACTTGTCTAGGATCGTCCAATCCTTTTCAGCGTGCCCCCACAAGGCATTAGAATCTCTAGACTTATCCGGTAATCAAGTTTGGGGATCCATCCCTGACAACATTAACACCCTTTCATCCTTAAGGCTATTAGACTTATTCGATAATCAATTAAATGGTAGCATCAGTCTATCTCTTTGGGGACTTTCTATGCTTGAGACATTGTATCTTGACTCAAATTCTTTAAAAGCAGTTGTCACCAGTGAGCATTTATCAAACCTTTCCAAGTTAACTGACTTGCGTCTAGGAGGTAACAAAGAAGTGGTGGTTAACATTCGTGCTAATTGGATTCCCCCATTTCAGTTGGATACACTAGAATTGGCTTCTTGTAAGGTTGGCCCTGATTTCCCAATGTGGCTTACAACCCAAAAACACCTTACAGCTATTTATTTATCCAACACAAGTATTTCTAGTAGAGTTCCTGTTTCTTTTTTCAACTCTTTATCACCAAAATTACAGTTTCTAGACATGTCTCAAAATATGATGCACGGTGTACTTCCAAACGTTTCAATCACTTTTGACTCTCCACCCATTATAGACTTGAGCTCAAACAACTTTCACGGTGAAATACCACCATTTCTCAGAAACGTCTCACAATTATACCTGAACAACAACAACCTTTCGCAAGGCCTGGTTCCTTTCTTGTGCCCAAAGAACAAAATGCCTTTTAAGTCTCTTGACCTATCAAGCAACTTGTTTTCTGATAAACTTCCAGATTGCTGGAGGTACTTCGACAAATTATTAGAACTAAACCTAGATAACAACATGCTTTGGGGAAATCTACCTACCACCATTGGTGCGCTGGATAATCTCATTGTTCTACAACTGGGTGACAACAACATCTCGGGTCAACTCCACTCTTCCTTGCTAAGTTTGAAGTCTTTGGCTATTCTCAATATTTCTCATAACTCACTAACTGGGAACATACCCCCCACTATTTGGGATAGTTCCAAAAGCCTTAATATTCTCATGTTGGGAAGTAATAACTTTAATGGAGACTTGCCTTCAAGCTTTTGTCAACTTTCTGAAATTCAAATAGTAGATCTTTCAAACAATCTTATATCTGGAATGATCCCAAGATGCATATACAATCTTCGAGGCATGGCTAACACAGACAATGTGTTTGAAACTACCCCAAGTATAAATGACTACGACTTTGATGGTGAAGAGATGATGTGGAAAGGATCAGAGACATTTTTCCAAGGATACTATACTCTTGGACGAGCTAAAACCATCGATTTTTCAAACAATAAGTTGGAAGGCGATATCCCTGAAGGAATTTCAAGTCTCATCGGACTAGTGACACTGAATCTATCAAGAAACCATTTGAGTGGTGCTATTCCATCAAAGGTAGGCCAATTGACCTCTTTGGAAACTCTTGATTTATCACATAACCATCTTTCCGGTGAAATTCCTTCGAGCTTGGACAAAATCAATCCTCTAGGCGTGTTGGACTTGTCGTACAATAACTTGTCCGGGAAGATTCCAACTGGACCTCACTTGCAAACTTTCGACAACTCAACGTACATTGGGAACCCTGGACTCTGTGGAGCACCACTTCCTAAATGTCCGGGAGACGAAGCAGCCACTACCTCACAAAACGGTAGTAATGTCACTCCTCACCATGAGCACCACCTTGATGACTTTATGCTAGGATTGTACATTAGTGTGGTGCTAGGATTTATAACGGGGTTTTGGGGAGTTTGTGGAACACTAGTGCTCAAACGATCTTGGAGACATGCATTTTTTCGATTCTATGATGACACGAAAGACGGGATTTATGTGATACTGGTCGTCCACATAGCCAGAGTTTGGAGGAGATCTTGAAGCCACTCGGTAATCTTTCATACCATACTTTAATCGCTACATATCGTGGATTTATCAGTTAATTTCGCCACTCACTTTTAATTAACACACAAGCTAGATTATGTACTATGAAAATGTAGACGTGAGAAGATGGAGTATATATTTAACCTTTTCTAAAAATAATGCACAAAAGATTTAAAAAATCATTGTTTCGGGTTCGAATATTATTATTGAATAAAGTTCCTAGATGTACTATTAAAAAACAACTTTACAATCTTTCAAAGGGCTCATAATGCTAACATGATTTATGTTTTTGGTTTTTAGGAAATTGGTTGAGCGAAGTTGTCGAAAAAGAGAAGGCAAGTAGAATTACAAGAGCAGAGTTATATAGTCATGCAGCTAGTGTATGAGCGTAATAAATAGTCTGTAAAATATAATAAGCATGTACCTGTAGCGTTGTTCCGATGAAGCTTTCATGTTTTCTTCGTTTCATTTGGTGTTGGATTCTATAATACTCCGTACATCCTACTTCTTGTGCCTCAATCTGTCTAGTTCAGCAGAGTGAACAACTGATACCATTCTATTCATATCGAGGCATTTTTACGAAACACAGTACAGTATCTACAACATCATTTGCGACCACGACTAACCTGTGCATTCTTACTGGCTTTGCTATGACAAAGTCCGATTGCAGCATTCTTGTCTCAATGTCGTCTTTACACAGTGCGTAAATAACTGATTTTCGTCTTTTCATCCTTCTCAAGATTTTCCAACCTATTCTTATGTGTATGTCTGCATTCTTAGTCCAGAAATAATCTCACAGTTACATTTAAAGAAGATGATCACACTCAAAACAACAATGTTTCACTTCCTCGTGAAATAGCACTATAATTCGACAAATTATTCTCGATAAAAAGAAGAAATTGTTGAGAGACTATCGAATAAACCAGTTGCGATGCAACACGAGAGATGCAGTAATCAGCATACCATATTTCGTAAAATGTATGTTAAAAAGAATTCGGAAGAGCCAAATACTAGTGAATATACTAATACTTGTATTTTTGAAGGAATCGCACAATGATGATTACATATACGGGATGTTCATGTAAGCCCCAATATTAGGTATCAATCGAGTCAATTACGCTTATTACGTCTGATAAATAGCACCTTTCCCGAGTTCAAATATTGGATCTTTCGAACAACGTCATCCACGGAAGCATTCCAAAACTCTTGATTTATCACATAATCGTCTTTCTAGTCACATTCCTACGAGTTTGGCTAAAATCACAAATCTAGAAATATTGGATTTGTCGTACTATAACTTGTCAGGAAGAATTCCAACTGGACCTTAGTTACAAACATTCGAAAACTCAACGTACATGGGCAACCCACGACTTTGTGGAGCACCACTTCCAAAATGTCCGGGAGATGAAGCAGACATTATCCCCACAAAAGCGCAGATAATGCCACTCCTCGTAATGAGCACCATTTTTGATGCGTTTCATTTTGACGTCGGCTTATGTAATACTCCCTCCATCCTAAAATAAGTGTCCCCTTTTCTACGTAATTTACATAGAAAAGCGGACATTTATTTTGGAACTGTGGGAGTACAAAAATTACAGTAATGTCAGTACAAATTTATGCCCAAAATCACACCACAAAACATTGATAACAACTCATAATTTGCTAATCAAACATCAAAATTATCATTTCCGATGGTTTATCACACAATTCAAAATTAAGAGAAATTGAAAACTTTGAGTTGAATAATTAAGAGAAATTGAAAATTTTAAGTTGAATAATTAGAGTAAATAGAATACAAACCTTATTTTAGGGTTTTTCAGCAAATGAAACAACTCTATCAACTCTAATTTGATCACACTTTCAGAAACTTTGGTGGAGAATAATCAATCAATTTTGTTAACAAGTTGATCATTTGGCCAAAGATTTTCCCTCTGTTTCTCGTATCACTTATTTTAGGGTTTTTCAGCAAATGAAACAACTCTATCATCTACAATTTGATCACACTTTCGTGGACAATAATCAATCAATTTTGTTAACAAGTTGATCATTTGGTCAAAGATTTTCCCTCTGTTTCTCGTATCACCTATTACACTTACTCCGTATTAGTATTACTTTAAGACCAATTCTTTTGGTATTTCGTTGAGAAGGATAAAAGTTAATCCCACATGTTTATCACAGTTTTAGGCCCTGTTTGGTTGCAGCTTTCAGCTAGCTTATTTGACCAGCTAGCTGGTTTGACCAAAATTTCAGCTAGCTGTTTTAACTGGAAGTGTTTGATGAAGATTGACTGGAAAATATTTCAGCTAGCTGAAATAAAAAGCTACTTCAAGTAGCTTATTAAAAAATAAGCTAGCTGGTTATAAGTCTTTTTACAATTATACCCTTACTTTTTTATCCTATTAATTAAAATATTAATTTCCATAACTATTTCCCTAAAATATTTATAAAATATAACCCTAATTTCTCATGATAAAGTTGATGCTAGTATTTTTTTTTTCATTGTATAGTGCTTCGTTCTGACACCAACATTCAAGGTATGATGACTTTTATCGTATTATTTTCATATTGCTAAGTACTACTTCCCTAAAATATTTATAAAATCTAAATGAGTCGGCTCCGGAGATGACGAAAATTCGTGATGAAATAGCTACTTTAATTTGGGGAGCAACATGACTAGAATACTAACATGTAATATCAATAATAAAACTATTAATAGCTATGTCCTTTTTGGTCATTTTACTTTATTTCAATTATCTTTTCAGGTTGTTTACCAAACAATAAAATAATTTTCAGCTAGCTTTTCAGCTAGTTATTTTCAGCTAGCTTTTCAGCTACCTTTTCAGCTACCTTTTCAGTTTCAGCTACCTTTTCAGTTAGTTTTCCCAAACATCTTAGGCCCTGTTTGGTTACACAAATCAGCTAGCTTATTTGACCAGCTAGCTGGTTTGACCAAAATTTCAGCTACCTGTTTTACCTGGAAGTGTTTGGTGAGGGTTGACTGGAAATAATTTCAGCTAGCTGAAAACTTATTTCAGCTAGCTGAAATAAAAAGCTACTTCAGGTAGCTTATTAAAAAATAAGCTAGCTGGTTACAAGATGTTTACTATTATACCCTTAAAATTTCATCCATAAAATAAAAATCATGCCCTTTTATGTCAATTAATTTATTTCAGTTTGTTTTACCAAACAACATAATTAATTTCAGCTACCTTATCAGTCTATTATTTTCAGCTACCGTTTCAACTACCTATTCAGCTAGCTTTTCAGTTTCATCTACCTTTTCAGTTACCAGCTAGCTTTTCAGCTTCCAGCTACCTTTTCAGCTAGTTTTCCCAAACAGAGCCTTAATATTTTAAAATGTATAAATAATGAGAATATAGCAATAGGATATTCACATTCATCGTTAAAACATCTTTCTAAAAATTATACTCCGTATTTTCAACGTAAAACGTCATCTACGGCCAAAGAAAAAGACGGTTAAACTACGACGTTGGAGACCGTGTATAAAGTAAATGTGATAAATATTGTGATGAGGAGGGAGTAGATGTGTTAAAAATCGACCCGACCCGAAAAACCGACCCGACCCGTTTTTTAGGGTCAAGACCCGTAAAATTTGACCCGTGACCCGAAATGACCCGAACCCGAAATGACCCGTTAATTTAGGGTCAAAACCCAACCCGACCCGTTCGACCCGATGGGTCAAGTGTAATTTCGTGTAAGAAGACTTTTTGAACCTACAAAATTAATATTTCATAAAAAAAATAATTTAATATTAATAATTATTACAACCTCAATATTATAAGTTGGAATATCAAAATGATAATAAAAATTATGATTGAAATATTATGAATATATTCATAAATAGACTATTTTAATTTTATAAATTACAAGAATGAATATATATCAACTTTAGTACTCCCTCCGTTTCGGTGATTTGTTTACATTTATTTTATACACATTTATCGATGTGAGAAGAGAGGTAAATAAAAAAACTATAAAAATAATAATATAAGTACAAAGTGGGTAAAATAAAACAATGTGATTGATTAAGGAAGTTGGGTCCACCTCCACAAGTGGGTCACCATAGACATTTATGGAAAGTGTAAACAAATGACCCGTATACCCATAAATGGAAAGTGTAAACAAATGACCGGGACGGAGGGAGTATTACATATGTACAATAAAATATGTACATAATGTAAAATAACATCAAAAGAATTTTTTAATTAAAAAAATAATAAATAAAAAGGCACGAAAAACGTATTTTTGACCCGAAACCGACCCGACCCGTATTTGAGCCGAACTCGTATTGACCCGACCTGTATTTTGACCCGACCCGTATAACCCGTAACCCGAACCCGACCCGTTTGACAGGTCTAGGAGGGAGTAACTATTTTGCGATAAAAAAATTTGCATAATACTCCCTCCGTTTCGGTGATTTGTTTACATTTACTTTATACACATTTATCGATGTGAGGAGAGAGGTAAATATAAAAACTATAAAATAATAATATAAGTACAAAGTGGGTAAAATAAAACAATGTTATTGGTTAAGGAAGTTGGGTCCACCTCCACAAGTGGGTCACCATAGACATTTATGGAAAGTGTAAACAAATGACCCGTACACCCATAAATGGAAAGTGTAAACAAATGACCGAGACGGAGGGAGTAATAAGAGTAAATTCATGAAGTTTATACCCACATTTCATGACCTTATACCTGCATAATTTTTTCTTCATATCTCATACTTAGTTGACTATTTTCATTCATAATCTATACCATTGCTGAATTCTAACCGAAAAAACGATCGTTATTGCCTGAATATTTGAAACCCTCCCTAACTAATCGACTCTAACACATAAAAAAATGGTGAAATCGACTCTAACTTTGTCTCACTCTTATTTTAAGAAAAATTCAAACCGTTTTTATTTTTTTATTGATTAAAGCATGTTAAAATTGGCCAAAATACTGCATTTTTTTTCTTTCCCCAAAAGACGTGATTAAAGAAATATTTATTTAACAAATGCAAATAAAAAAATTAACTACAAAATTATAAATTCAATTATCATATTCTACGCAAAATTTACCTATTATGAGCGTTTTATTAGATTTTAAAAGATAGAAAGTAAATGATTTTGAACATTAAAGGCAAATAAAAATTAACAAAACTTTTTGGAAAATGTTTTTTTTTTTTGAAAAAACGGGGTAACTCGTTGCGGGATGGATTTTGACCCACTAAATTCGGGTCATTACAGATTTGACCCACTAAATTCAAGTCATAGCAGGGACTCCTCGCATGAATGGTCAATATATCACGTGTTTATATATATGTATAAATTTTTGTGGGATGAGTTCAAATTTTATCTTATTGGGTTTTTTCTACATGATACCCTGTGTTTTTTTAAAATTCACATGGTACCCCTCTATTTTTAAAAACATCAATGATACCCTTGACGTGGTTCACTTAATCTACACCATAACCAAAGTTTAGAATTCCGTCAAATGTTCCGTTAAATCTAACTTTTTATCTAACCTACCTTGTTCATCCAACAATTTTCATCATTCTCTTTATCAATCTTCATCTTCCTTCTTATCAATCTTCATCTTCATTCTCTTTAATTTTCTCATTTTTTTTGACTTATAACCTATATAATTTTCTCACATACATTATCGTAACCTTCTATATCCTCCAACTAAGAAGCCCCTAAAAAAAAATAAAAGTAAAGTCATAGTATAATCTTATTTATTAATTAATTAATTAATTAATTGTGTTTTTAATTATATGGTTTGTTTATCTCATTTATATTCTACCATTGAAGTGAAATGATCACGAATGAATGTCATTTATGTATAAAGTATTAGAAAATTTGATTTGAAAATGAATTATTTATATATCTTATTGATTATATTTGTTTAATTGTGAGATGTAATTTTTTTTTTTTTTTTTTTTTTTTTTTTTTTTTTTTTAAGGATGGCTAAGTTATTAGTGGAGGTTATGGTGTGAAATTGGAGATTATCACTAAAAAAAAAAATATAAATTTTGAGTTTTTAGAGGTTAAACAACAAACAAATGCATCTAACGGAATATTTGACGGAAAATATAGTTGAAGGTCACAGAATCTCTTAAATTAGAACTTAGGGGTATCATTGACACTTCTTAAAAGTATAAGGGTACCACATAAAAATCTTAGAAATACAGGGACACCATATAGAAAAACCCTACCTCATTTTAGTTAAATTTAGTTCAACTATTTTCAACAGAATACCATTTTTAATTTTTTAATTTAATAATATTCAGTTTAAGTTTATTAAGACAATTAAATCAAACCAAGTGGAGACAATTTCAAAGATTAGAAAACTAAAATATCGAGTCATAAAGAGCCCAAAGAATGATACTCTGGTGAATTCATTGACACGCAAGAAGACGAAGACTTAAACGAGTCCTACTGAATAAACGAGTAGTGATGAAACTCTGATATGCAATAACAAGCATACCATATTTCGTAAAATGTTACTCCCTTCGATTCAATAGGTTCTTAATGTTTGACCATTTTTGTGAGGGAAATTTTAATCAAACGTTAAGAATCTGTTGAATCAGAGGGAGTATCTCATAAAGAATCCGGAAGAGCCAAATATTACTCCGTAGTAAATTATACTCCCTCTATTCAATTCCATTGACATCCCTTCCTTTTTCACATTTGTCGAGACATATTTTGTAACGACAATATCTATAGTTCTAAATTGTATAAAAATATAAAAATTTGATATTAATGTTGTACATATGAAAACGAATAAAACAAGATCTCACATGACTATATTTTTATTTATACATTACGAGTTATACCGAAAATTCTTCACCTATGTGAATAGTGTCAAAAAAGAAGGGATGCTAATGGAAATGAATGGAGGGAATAGTGAACAGTTGTAATTTCAAAGGATTGGAAGTTTGGAACAATGATGATAAATACACCTTAAATTCCTGTTATGGCATGTTTGGGAAGCTGAATTGTATTTCAAATACTTGATTTGGCCCAAATCAGGTGTTTGGAAACTCACAAAACAATTGGATTTGGATTTGGGCCAAATTTTGGTGAATTTTATACAAATCCCACAACCCATAAAACAAATTCCATCTCTTTACCTGTCATTTGCAAATCCAAGTGCACTCAATACCCGCAAGGGTGTGGTCTAGTGGTTAAAACATGGGTGAAATTCTCATGGGTCTCAGGTTCGATTCCCTCCAAGAGCAATATTGTGGGGAATGTTAGACCTGAGGCTATGCCTAATAGATCACGAGCCTGTCGCCCTAGTAAAAGGGTGGTTTACCTGGCGTGTATGGTTTGCAGGCTATCATGCACGCTCAGGGGGTTTTTCCTGTGCGCACCGAAGGTAGCGGCTGCGGTTCCTCACGTTACCAAAAAAAAAAAAAGAAAAAAAAAAAAATTACTCTCACATGTTCAAACGTACATCTCTCCCACTAAAACCCTAATTTTGCTCAAATTTCCTTCGATTGTGCGTCGATTTTGATGCTATCTGCCAATTTCAATCGGTAGATTCTTCATAATCCCCAAATTTTCATCTAAATTTTGATCATAATCATGTACCTCATTCTATTTCTCTGTTATTTTAGGTAGCGTTTGGGAACGGTCATTTCACTTGAAAATTCTCATTTCAAATCTAAATTGTAAAATGTGGAATTTGCAAATGACATGGGGTGGGGGTGGAATTTGAAATCACCAAATTTAAACTTGGATTGGTGTAGGGATGAATTTTGTTCAAATCCAAATCCACTTATCCAAACACATTATGTACTTATTATGTTTATTGTTAGTGTGTATGTGATTTTTCGAGTATTTTCAATCATAATTCAATTATTTGATGCAATTATTGTAATAGTTAGTATCCTTATGTGTTCATATTATTATTTGCTTGATTTTTCAATTGTAACTTTGCTGACATTACTCCGTATTGCTTATGTGATTACAAGATGAATATAGTTGCATTTGGTATTTTTTGGTGATTTCAGTTTTTAGTGATTTGAGTTTTTGACTATTGATGATGATAAGATTTTGATTATTTTGTTTTTAATGCGATTTCAGATAGTAAGAATTAAAGGTCGTCGATATGTTTGATGAAATTACAGTACTTGAAACAAGGAAACGTGTTAGGATAGATGAAGGAGAAAAGGAAGACGTGTTGGAATTATTTCAGATAGTTATAGGATTTATTATGATAGTTGTTTGTTCGAGTTATTCCCAAAAGTGTTCAGTGTCTGATTTACCCTGGAATGAGCGTGAACGCGCTTTAAAAAGAGAAATGTGGTTAGATACATTAAGGAATAATACTAAATGCCTTGAACAATTACGTTTTGATAGACGTTGTTTCAAAAAATTGTGTGTCATTTTAAGAACTAAGGGTGGGTTGGTTACTTCAAGAAATGTCACGGTTGAAGAAGTAGTTGCATTTTTTCTACATATCCTAGCTCACAATTTAAAAAATCGAACAATTCAAGCTCTCTTTGCTCGGTCTGGAGAAACCGCGAGTCGACAGTTTCACTTGGTGTTACGATCCGTGCTTAAAATAGGAAATCACTATATTAAAGGGGTAGACCATAACACCAATTTTACCAACGACACAAAGTGGAAATGGTTTGAAGATGCGGTTGGTGCGGTTGATGGTACTTTCATAGAAATCACCGTCCCTTTGTAAGATCGATGTAGATATCGAGATAGAAAAGGTCATATTAGTACAAATGTTTTAGCGGCATGTGATCCACAACTTTGCTTCACTTATATTTTACCTGGTTGGGAAGGGTCCGCCTCTGATCGACGTGTTCTTTGTGATGTTCTTCAAAGAAATCCTTTTCACTTGAAAGTACCGAAAGATAAGTACTATCTTGTTGATCTTGGTTATACTAATGGTGAAGGTTTTTTAGCTCCATATAAAGGTACAAGGTACCACTTAAACTTATGGCGAGGGAACATCCCAACAAATGACAGAGAATTATTTAATTTACGACATTCATCGGCTCGTAATACAATTGAACGAGCCTTTGGTTGTTTAAAAAAACGTTGGGCTATTCTTAGGACAAGTAGTTTTTTTTTATAAGAAAACTCAAGTTAGAATTATCAATGCTTGTGCCATTCTTCACAATTATATAAGAACGGAGAAAATGGATGAAACAACACTCATGGCCGAGGGGGAAAACGATCTATTAAATATGAGGATGGAGGATATAGATGAAAATGAAAATTATATTTCAAGTGCCCGCCAAACAGAAGGTTGGACTACATTTCGGGATAATCTTGCAAAAGAAATGTGGGCCGATTATAGAGCTCGAAGACGTAATTAGTTTAGTAGGTCTTAGCTCCCAATTGAGGTACTTCTTTCATCTTATTCTTTAGTTGGTCTTAGCTCCCAAAAGAAATATATGTTCTTAAGTTTTTGACTAACTTATTAATGTCATGTTACTCACTATGAAATCTCTGGCATTTTTGTCTCTAGTACAAAATAGTAGTGTACAAGTATTAGAGCATAGTAGTGTACAAGTATTAATACAAAATATGTCAGTATCTTATTCGTGTCTTTGTTAATTTTTAGCTTTTATGTTAGCTGTAAAATCGTACATTGATTATACAAAATGTTGTAATTTGTTCACTGTGTAGTGAATCGTTATGGAGTTGTGTATGATATTGCTGTAATTTTTAGCTACACTTCCTAATCAAGCTAGTCAAGGTAACAAAGGTGGTAATGACTGGAAGCCTCAAGCATACCAAGCCGTGGTGGACGAACTAAGAAGCAAGTTGGGTATGACTCTTAATACAGATCATGTGAGGAACCATATTAAGATATGGAAGAAACATTATGGAGTAATCACGGAGATCAGAAGCAAAACTAAGTTCACGTGGAATGATGAAAGGAAAATGATAGAAGTAACTGTTGAATAAATGACCGAGTGGTTGAAATATACTGAGGTAACGCTAGTTTTAGCATGTGTAGTTTGACTGATGTATGATTGATTGTTTGGGAACTTTTCATGTTTGTTTTTATTTTTATTGTGATTATGATTATGTGTAGCATAGTTTTATTTTGATGTAGATTTAGTTTTTGTAGCACGGGCTGATCAAAATAGTTTTGTGCTCATGTTTCTTTTGTCTTTGTGATGGATTTTGTACATCAGATATTTGTGCTGTTGTTGATATACATTGCTGATGTGCATTTTCTGTCAATTGTTGGAATCAAGCGTAATGATTGTCGAAACATGCATCTTGCATCATCTGGCTGAATCATTTTCTGTTTGTGATAATTGAATTCGATTTGCCTAGCATTGAGGTTTTCTGGTGCTGCGTGTTCTACCGGTGGTGGTGCTACTTCAACTAGCTCCCGGAAAAAGCAAAAGCGAGATCAGTTGGCAGAAACAGTTTCAAGTTTTGCAGAGTCGTTTCGAAGCTACGTAGAGACCAAGATGAAGGATGAACAAACTTTGAGCGGAAGAGAAGTTCGTGATGAAGTCTGTAAGGTTTCGGGTCTCCTTCAGTACCAAGTATTAAGAGAAGTGAAGTTATTTATGAAGTGGCCTCGAGAATTTGAGATGCTTAAGGATCTTCCGGAAGAGGATAAACTGGAGTGGATTTTATTGTGTATAGAAGACGGTTCCAACTAGTGTCATTTTTATATTTTTTTTTTTACTTGAATTCGTGCTAAGTTTAGTCGTGCATAATAATCGTGGATTATTTTCATAGATTTTGTCGCAGTCTTGTCTTTTTATAACTTTGAATTTAACATTGAAAATTCCGTTGTTACCCAAACAAGGTATTGAATTTCCAATTCCGTATTTGAAATTTTAGCGTTGCCAAACAAAGAATTTGGATTTGAAATTCATGATTTCAAAGTTTGTATTTCAAATCTATATCTATCTATATCTATATCTATATCTATATCTATATAAACTATTAAAACACAATCTTCTTATAAAAAATACCCAAAACCCATTCACAACTCCTCCCTCACAATGCCACGTTGGATTAATTTGCCACATCAGATGATTTGTAAATCTCTTCTCTTACTCACATACGGAGTACTAAAGATCAAAACGAACATCAAATAAACTACAAAAGACCGAGAGTTTTAGTTTCATCCTCAAGTCAAATTCCAGAATATTCAAGCAACAATGACTGCCAACTTCTGGGTTTCCTTTCTTTTTTACTTTGATTTTTTGGTTTTCCTTTTTTTTTTTTTTTTTAATTAATTGCTTATTACAATTTGATTTATAAGTGATACCTTTTGTTGCAGGAAACAATGTTAGATCAAGAACGGGTAGATATTGTGAATTAAATTTATAATATCGGGGAATTACTGTTGAACAACCACCATGGTCGATGTTCGTCATTGTCGACATCATCAGTCAACATTCGAGCCATCATCGTCACTCTATGCGTAGGTATTACAGAAAACCTATTTTGTGTGTTTTTTAAGTTAATTTTCTAAGTTTCCAACTTATTGGGTTCTTGTATTTTCTGCTCTAAGTTGGTATTCTCTTAATAGAGGTTGTGTTGATGGTAATACTGTATTAGGTAACATTGTCGGTTCTCTCACCGATGATCTTTTACTGGTTTTTAATTTATTTAATTTGATTCTTTTTATCCTTTTTGGAGTAAATTGATTGAGTATGAATTGATCTCTTAAATTGAAGAGGAAATTTGAATGTTTGACTACATTTCTGCTTAGATTGCTGAACTTGGTATCGAATTTGATTTCTGTTGTTGAATTCGACGTTGAAACATATGCAATTGTTGAATCATTTTAACCAGCATTTTTTTTCGAGTTTCTAATTTGCTTGGTGAACTGGATCAAAAATGATCTTTTTGACGATTGAAAACTTAGAATTGTAAATGTTTATAGGCAATTGAAGTGTTTGGATAGTATTGATTTGGGTGTGTCTTTGTTGGTGTACGTCACAGTTCTGTCGAGTCGAGATTTAGGGTTGTAATTTGTTTGTGCAACTAAATTCTTTAAAACTTTCCTACAATTTGGTGTATCACAGTTCATAATTGTGCACTCCGAAAATGCAATGATGAAGTGAATCACTTGCCTCTAACCTCACGCAGTCACGCCTCATCAATCCTTGGTGTGTCATTGTCTCGACTCTCAGAACAACAGGACCCTCATCGAAGAATGTTTAGGTACTCTCTATTCATTCTGGGTTTCAAGTAAACTGATTGCTTGATCAAATTCTTCCATTCATTTGTGTTTTGGCTACCAGTTTATTGAATTCTATCAGTTTTATTGGCTTGTGTTGTTGATCTATGTTTGAGTTTTTTGTACTTCTAATTTTATTTGTTGTGGCTACCAATTTTATTTTATTTATTTGTTGATCTACGTTGAGTTTTCCTGGCATCTCATACGCAAGCGCGGACCACATGATCATTTGGTTAAAAAAACGCAGTACAGAAATCTTTATGCCCATGTTAAAACTTCATTATAAAATCAACAATCACTCTATTAACCCCTACGTTAACCTGGTATAGCGACTAATTGGTCAAAGCGTTCTACAAAAATCTTACTCCGTTAATTCCTTTGGCTGCTTTTTAAAGTGCTTGCTATTTTTCATTACAGAACATAGTATTGGTACTACATTGAAAACTCTTACGATTTGCTCTGAAAGGCATCTAAAGTGTATAACTTTATGTGTCTGTGAAGTAACAAATCTCTTTTCGGTCAGCGTTTTTGTAGCCAGTTATGTTATCAACACGAATTACTGATGGCGATGTGAGCTTAACCTCCCCATATATTTGATGCTATTAAATATATTCCAACAACACATCTTATGTGTTACATGACATATAACGTGCACACAAAAGCACCAACGTGGAACATTTTTGGTTTTACATTTGGTCCGATAAAACGTTCTTCGCGGAAGGATGACAAGATGCATTCATTCGGAAATGCTGACACACAACAGGTAATCGTCGAGTAATGTGTCCACTTTTGCGTATGCATGTTTTAAGTACTGATACATTGCCGTTAGGCAACGCCATTTGACAGTCATGGCTTATAAATTACCTGTAAAAGCACCGTACGATTACTCCAATTGACCTTTACTCATACCGTCCATGTTTTGTGGCCCAAGTTTTATAACATAGATATTTCCCCGAGATTAGTTGTGGGTATATTAGTTTCTTCAGACTTACTCTTTTTTTTTTCTTACGTACTTCCGACTCATCCCATTTTCTTCACTGCTATATTATTTGATTACCTGTATTCATTTGTTGCAAATTCTTGTGTCGGTTGTCTATTCATCAGATCTTATAACTGTCATCTGCTTCACATATAAATTTGTTCAGGTTCTCTAAGCTCGCATTTCTTATTTATCTTTTATTTTTAATTATTAAAGAGTATCAGCGTACGAAGCATTTAATTACTAAATTTACTTCAAGCTTGTGGCCTTAGAGTAAATATTTATTTATGTGATTGGTACAATTTTTGGTTTACGATGCCTACTGATTCATGTGATATGTAGTCCATGCATATTATGATCTATAATTTCTTAAATCTTTCCTTATCTCTCTGCATTTGTAGGTATGTTATGGTATGTATAATCGTTTTCAGATGATATATAAAATCAATTACTAGGGTAAGTCGAAGGAGGATTGAGGAAGGCTTACAGTCGTAACGACACGCCTCGGGTGTTGGCGACCGCTAAATTTGTTGACCACAAGAGTATGTCAATGTGCTGCGTTTGTACAAATGTAACGATTTTGTAAGTTTATTTGATTTTATTCTTCTATATCAATTGCTTCGTTAAATTATACTCCATATTAGTTTTTATAAATGCATGCATTCTTTGAATTGAATAGAGTACTTTTGGGAGCACAATTAATTGTAGTTGTTTGAGTTTGTATCTTTGTTGGTATTCATTGGAAATTTACACATTGAAGCTATATGGCCCTATGTCCTCAGCGTACATTGAATCAAAATTGTTTTTTGTAGAAGATCAGAATTTTTGAATGTGTTTGTAGGCAATACGAGTGTTTGAATTGTATATGTTTGTAGCCAATGCAAATCTTGAATTGCACGGAGTATTAGTTTTGGTGTGTGTCTTCATTGGTCTACGTCACATTTATCAAGTTGAGTCGACATTTGGTGTTGACATTCAATCTGTAAACTCATTTTCTCACTAAACACAACTTATACGCCGTATCTTTTTTTTTTTTGAGCATGGTTTCAGGTTGTGATTGAGCGTTACATTCGCCAGTAAGAGTACCATCACGCATACCGGGGTCACTTACAGTATGTTGATTGAATATAATTTTGATGAATCAAATTGGTGTACTTTGTGAAATTTAGCTGAAAAACTCTCATCCCTGTAATATGGCTATTTTTGTTTAGGTGAAAAGTTCTTACTCAGCAACCAATATCGTTTTATTCTTGCAATCTTTACTATTGTTGTATACTGTTATTATTGCCGGTGTTGTTTTCTGTTATTCTGGCAGGTCGCTATTTGTTGCGGCTCTAGATAGAGTTCTCTAGCGACTGATTTTGTTCGCAGCTGATGTCGGTGCTGGTCGTCGTTATTGTCAGTGCTGGTTTTCACTGCGAGAATTACTTGTAATTTAATACTGTTGTTCGTAGCTTTGTGGTGCAGGTTGCTACCGCTATTCTGTACAGGTTGCTGCTGCTGTTCTACAATGTTGGCTGCCACTTTGGCGTGTGTTGTTGCAGCAAGTGATGGCTACCATTCCTGGTTTCAGCCAACTTATCCTGTTTTGTTATTTCTGTGCTTATGTCAAGATATTAGGTGCCAAATGGCTTGAAATAGATGGTCGATTGTAAGAATATTGTAATACTAACTAGAGGTGTGAAAAGTCGGTGATTTAGATACTTATTATCATACGAGCATGGTGAGTACATATGAACTGCATAATGATTGTCTTTTGATTATGCTGTCAAACGAACGAAAATTTGAAATTATTAATTGTTATGTTACGTATTTACTCATGTGTATCTAAGTGAATTGTGTGATGAAATTATGCCTGTTTTTTTTCTCCCATGTGTCATTATTATGTTTATTAATTTTTTAAAGCAAGTTCATTATTCAAAACTATGCTAAACATGAATCTAAATAGCACAAATTACAATTGAAGTAAACACTTATGAAAAAAAAACAAAAAAAAAACAAAAAAAAAAATTTAAAACGCTTCATGAATTTCACGGGTCGCATCAATAGTTTGATTATTCAAATAAAATCCTTGTTTTCAAACGCTACCTTAAGCGTCTAAAATAAGCCACATCATTTTTCTTTGTTTCAAGTTTATTTTTAGCTTAAATAAAAATCATTCAGTTTAACTATTTCCATTACAAATTCATTTTCAATTTAGTATAATCCAATTTAATTTTGTTAGTCGATTGAATTATACTCATTAGTTTAGGTCGATTTCAAATGATTTTAAAATTAAAACCTCAAATTGTAATTAGAGTTGTATGATACTTCCTTCATCCAAATTTACTTGTCCCTTTTTGGTTTTTGAAAAATCCCAATTTAATTGTCCCCTTTGTAAAAATGACTAAATTACCCTTTGGTCAGTTATTGTTGGAATATGTATTTGCTCAAGTTCAAGAAATGCAAGTCTTTTTTTGTTGCTACTCTTCTACCCTCCCATCCATATTAGTAGCAAAAGGTAAAATTGAAATTATATGTATATATTGTGAAAATTAAGAAATGAATGTAATTTTTTTCTTAATTTCTTAAATCTAGCATTTTGATAGAAGGGGACAAGTAATTTGGGATGGAGGGAGTAGTAGACAAGTCTAACCCAATTAACACTCAAGACGACGAAGACTTAAACGAGTCCCCGTCGATAGTATAGGTCTTCGCAATATAAACCACAAAAACAAGTTAACGTTACGTGACTGATTTTGATGCCATTGAAAACTACTACTCACTAGTAATTAACATCTAATGATTAATTTGGATGCCATTGAATTATTTTACGACTAAATATTTGATATACAAAAGTGCGGAGTATGGATTCTCGTAATATATATATTGCCCCGTCGAGAACGTTGATAAAATTATCAACAAACGTATAAATTGAAAGTGTAACAGTCTTATAATTCTATCTTCATCGGACTATAGTGATAGCGAGTACAATTTCACATGGAAAAGCGGATTCTAACTTAGCTTGCAATTTACCGTCCATTGTACGTCCGTTTCGAGCAATTCCATCAACTGTCGTCATATGTGGAAAATATAAAGAGATTGACTACAATAACAATGTAATACTTGTCAACACAAAGTCTACCAAAGCTTACTTATCAAATCACGTCCATGAGTATGTAGTTGTTGACGATCACTCTCTCACCATTTGAAAAGTAGAGAGAATAGAGCGGGTTATATGTATATATATAAGATGCACCAACCTGCAAATGTATCATAAAACACATCATAAACATAAGACATTATAAAATGAGTCCCCAATTTCACAACAAAGCATACAACCACCTTCTTGTTTACATCATTTGCGTTTGGATGATATACTGTACTGTCCATGCTGCATCATCAGAGGTTAATAGCAGCGGAATTCAGTGCGTTGACAGCGAGAGAGCAGCCTTGCTCCGTTTCAAACACGACATTCGTGTTGACAATTGCGGTCTCCTTGTTTCTTGGGGAGACATTCTCGATTGCTGTCAGTGGCACGGGATTCACTGCAGCAATCGCTCCGGCCATGTCATCGGCCTCCGTCTTCCTGGAACTGATGATGAACCTGATGACTATACCTATAATGCTTGTCTAGAAGGTACTCTCAGTGAATCTCTGCTTGAGTTGAAGCATTTGAAATATTTAGACCTTAGTCTTAATAATTTTAGTGAGCAACTACCCAAGTTTATAGGTTCACTTGATGCTTTAGAGCACCTTAATCTATCCAATGCCGG
Source organism: Dianthus caryophyllus (assembly GCA_023091065.1). NCBI lineage: Eukaryota > Viridiplantae > Streptophyta > Magnoliopsida > Caryophyllales > Caryophyllaceae > Dianthus > Dianthus caryophyllus. The sequence goes on from CM041518.1 coordinate 4,051,527, forward strand.
GTTTTTCGGCGTTGTGCCTCAAGAAATTGGAAATCTTTCGCGGTTATCATCTCTTGATCTTAACTGTGAATATGGTGGTTCAATTACGAGGGTAAAAAACTTGAGGTGGCTTTCGCATTTGAGGTTGTTGAAACAACTCGATCTTAGTAATGTTGACTTGAGTGCAGCCACAAACATGTGGCTCCCAATCGTGAATAACCTTCCTTTCTTACAGGTAGTTCGCTTGGATTTCTGTTGGCTATCGTTAGAGTTGCCGCTTTCACTTTCATATATAAACTCATCATCAACCCTCAATGTTGTCAGCCTTGAAGGAAATAACATGAATGATACGTCAATATTCAAGTGGTTGTCCAAGTTGAAAGGACTTGATACCACCCTTCAATATCTTGATCTCTATGGCAATCTAATGTTTGGGAATAATCTCCAAGTAACTGAACATGCTGTACAATTTCTAGGCAGCTTATGTAGTGTGCAAACACTAGACTTGTCTGTAACTAATCTCCACTACGACTTGTCTAGCATCGTCCAATCCTTTTCAGCGTGCCCCCACAAGGCATTAGAATCTCTAGACTTATCCGGTAATCAAGTTTGGGGATCCATCCCTGACAACATTAACACGCTTTCATCCTTAAGGCTATTAGACTTATCCGGTAATCAATTAAATGGTAGCATCAGTCTACCTCTCAGGGGACTTTCTATGCTTGAGAGTTTGAATTTGGAGTTCAATTCTTTAAAAGCAGTTGTCACTAGTGATCATTTATCAAACCTTTCCAAGTTAAGTGAGTTGTATTTAGCAAATAACAAAGAAGTGGTGGTTAACATTAGTGCTAATTGGATTCCCCCATTTCAGTTGGATACACTAGACTTGCACTCTTGTAAGGTTGGCCCTGATTTCCCAATGTGGCTTACAACCCAAAAACACCTTACAGCTATTGATTTATCCAACACAAGTATTTCTAGTAGAGCTCCTATTTCATTTTTCAACTCTTTATCACCAAAATTACAGTTTCTATACATGTCTCAAAATATGATGCACGGTGTACTTCCAGACGTTTCAATCAGTTTTGACTCTCCACCCGTTATAGACTTGAGCTCAAACAACTTTCATGGTGAAATACCACCATTTCTCAGAAACGTCTCAGAATTATACCTGAACAACAACCACCTTTCGCAAGGCCTGGTTCCTTTCTTGTGCCCAAAGAACAAAATGCCGTTAAAGTATCTTGACCTATCAAGCAACTTGTTCTCCGATAAACTTCCAGATTGCTGGAATTACTTTGATAGATTAAGAGAATTAAACCTACAAAACAACATGCTTTGGGGAAATCTACCTACCACCATTGGTGCGCTGGACAATCTCATTTATCTACAATTGGGTAGCAACAACATCTCGGGTCAACTCCACTCTTCCTTGCTAAGTTCGAAGTCATTGGTTATTCTTGATATTTCTCGTAATTCACTAACCGGGAACATACCCTCCACTATTTGGGACCGTTTCAAAAACCTAGGTATTCTCATGTTGGGAAGTAATTACTTGAGTGGAGACTTGCCTTCAAGCTTTTGTCAACTTTCTCAAATTCAAATATTGGATCTTTCAAACAATGTTATATCAGGAATAATCCCCAAATGCATATACAATCTTCGAGGCATGGCTAACACTAGTAATGTGTTTGAAAATATGTCAGACAATACCGACCCCTATGATGGTGAAGAGATGATGTGGAAACGAACAGAATCATTTTTCCAAGGATACAAAACTCTTGGACTAGCTAAAACCATCAATTTTGCAAACAATAAGTTGGAAGGCCATATCCCTGAAGGAATTTCAAGTCTCATCGGATTAGTGACACTAAATCTATCAAGAAACCATTTGAGTGGTGCTATTCCATCAAAGGTAGGCCAATTGACCTCTTTGGAAACTCTTGATTTATCACACAACCATCTTTCCGGTGAAATTCCTTCGAGCTTGGCCGAAATCGATCCTCTAGGCGTGTTGGACTTGTCGCACAATAATTTGTCCGGGAAGATTCCAACTGGACCTCACTTACAAACTTTCGACAACTCAACGTACATTGGGAACCCTGGACTTTGTGGAGCACCACTTCCTAAATGTCCGGGAGATGACGCAGCCACTATCTCACAAAACAGTAGTAATGTCACTCCTCACCATGAGCACCATCTTGATGACTTTATGCTAGGATTGTACATTAGTGTGGTGCTAGGATTTATAACGGGGTTTTGGGGAGTTTGTGGTACACTAGTGCTCAAACGATCTTGGAGACATGCATTTTTTCGATTCTATGATGACATGAAAGACCGGATTTATGTGATACTGGTCGTCCACATAGCCAGAGTTTGGAGGAGATCTTGAAGCCAATCGGTAATCTTTCATACCATACTTTAATCACTACATATCGTGGATTTTTCAGTTAATTACGCCACTCACTTTTAATTAACACACAAGGTGGATTATGAACTATGAAAATCTAGAGGTGAAAAGATGGAGTATATATTTGACCTTTTCTAAAAATAATGCACAAAAGAGTTAATAATGCTAACCTGATTTATGTTTTTGGTTTTAAGGAAATCGGTTGAGCTTGACGAACAATGAAGTTAGTGAAAAAGAGAAGGCAAGTAGAATCACAAGAGCAGAGTTATATTGTCATGCAACTAGTGTATGAGTGTAACAAATAGTCTGTAAAATCAAATAAGCATGTACATGTAGCGTTAGTTGTTCCGATGAAGCTTTCATGTTTTCTTCGTTTCATTTGGTGTCGGATTCTATAATACTTTGTACATCCTACTTTTTGTGCTTCAATCTGTGTAGTTCAGCAGAGTGAATGACTGATACCATTCTATTCATATCGAGGCATTTTTACGAAACACAGAACACTATCTACAACATCATTTGCGACCACAACTAACCTGTGCATTCTTACTGGCTTTGCTATGAAAAAGTCCGATTGCAGCGTTCTTGTCTCAATGTCGTCGTTACAGAGTGCGTAAATAACTGATTTTCGTCTTTTCATCCTTCTCAAGATTTTCCAACCTATTCTTCTGTGTGTGTCTGCATTCTTAGTCCAGAAATAATCTCACAGTTACATTTAAAGAAGATGATCACACTCAAAACAACAATGTTTCACTTTCTCATGAAATAGCACTATAACTAGACATATTATTCTCGATAAAAAGAAGAAATTGTTGAGAGACTAGCGTATAAACCAGTTGCGATGCAACACGAGAGATGCAGTAATCAGCATACCATATTTTGGAAAATGTATGTTAAAAAGAATTTGGAAGAGCCAAATACTAGTGAATATACTAATACTTGTATTTTTGAAGGAATCATTGTACCGTCATTGGAAATTACATCCCTCCCTTTCCCTTCAAAACCCCAATATTAGGTATCAATTTAGTCAATTATGCTTATTACGTCTGATAAATAGCCTTTCCCGAGTTCAAATATTGGATTTGTCGTACAATAACTTGTCAGGAAGAATTCCAACTGGACATCAGTTACAAACATTCGAAAACTCAACGTGTACATGGGCAACCCACGACTTTGCGGAGCACCACTTCCAAAATGTCCGGGAGCTGAAGCAGACATTATCCCCACAAAGCGCAGATAATGCCACTCCTCGTAATGAGCACCATTTTTTATGCGTTTCATTTTGACGTCGGCTTATGTAATACTCCCTCCATCCCAAAATAAGTACGTGTCCCCTTTTCTACGTAATTTACATAGAAAAGTGGACATTTATTTTGGGACGGAGGGAATACAAAAATTACAGTAATGTCAGTACAAATTTATGCCCAAAATCACACCACACATAAAGTAGAAAATCATTGGAAATTACAACTCATAATTTGTCAATCAAACATCAAAATTATCATTTTCGATGGTTTATCTCAATTCAAAATTAAGAGAAATTGAAAACTTTGAGTTGAATAATTAGAATAAATAGAATACAAACCTTATTTTAGGGTTTTTCAGCAAATGAAACAACTCTATCATCTCCAATTTGATCACACTTTCGTGGACAATAATCAATCAATTTCGTTAACAAGTTGATCATTTCGCCAAAGATTTTCCCTCTGTTTCTCGTATCAGGTTGAGACGGATAAAATTTAATTATTTTACAATAACATAAAATGTTAGCATAATATTAATAATTGGGTATTAATTTTTCATATACGGATTTTACTTAAGTTATATACTTTTTGTCATTATTTTTCCCACACTACCCTTTTTTACTCCAAGAATATACAGAATTCTCTCTTTTTAATTTTCTACCAAATCTTAATTCAATAGTTTCTAAATTTTCAATCATGAATTTCAATCAATTCAATGAAATAATAATTGTCTTTTAATTTCAATTTTGTATTTAAATTATTGAATTTTATTAATTTTTAATAAATTTAATTACAACTTTAATTAGGGTTTGTTGGGGTAGAAGGTGAGGGGTGAGTGGGTGGGTAGAGAGGTGGGGCAGGCAGCGGTGAGCCGGCGGTGGGGCGCGGTGGTCCAGCGGTAGGGTGATCAACAATTAAGAAAAACAAAATACAAAAAAATTGAATAAAAAAATAAAAGAAAATACAAAAAAAAAATACAAAAAAAAAAAAAAAAAAAAAAAAAAAAAAAAAAAAACCTACGTTGGCAGAATGGCAGCAAAGCATCAACCCAAAGGGAAAAGAAAAAGAAAAAAAATGGTGCCACACCTGCCACCAGCCACCGTCTACCAATGCCGGCCACCGCCGCCTGCCCCACCTCTCTACCTATCCACTTCCTCTTTCTACCCCAACAAACCCTAATTAAAGTTGTAATTAAATTTATTAAAAATTAATAAAATTCAATAATTTAAATACAAAATTGAAATTAAAACACAATTATTATTTCATTGAATTGATTGAAATTCATGATTGAAAATTTAGAAACTATTGAATTAAGATTTGGTAGAAAATTAAAAAGAGAGAATTCTGTATATTCTTGGAGTAAAAAGGGTAGGGTGGGAAAAATAATGACAAAAAGTATATAACGTGAGTAAAATCCGTATATGAAAAATCAATTACGTAATAATTTTAGGGGTAAAATTATCAAAATATTTTACAGTTAAATACAGAGTAGTCACATTTTACTACTCCGTATAAAATAATAACATAATCTCGTCTTAAGTTAAGACGGAAAAAAGTTAGTTTTAAATGAGAATTTGCCTTATAATCAGTGTCACTTGTTAAAGACCTTCATTTTATTTAGTTTTCCACCGTTACCCATTATTATTATACAAAATTTTCTTTATGAAAATGCAATTACCTTATTTCATTTTATTTTATTTTCCGTGTAAATAATTCGGTTTAGTTTGGCCTCTAGTCATGGGTAACAAAAAAAATTGATCAAGTTATGGGCTCGCTTGGGATGGAGGTAATTATAACCGGAGTAATAGAACTAAAATGAACTAAAAAATGGAAGGAGGGGATAGTAGTGGCCTAGTGGGTGATAAAATGGAGTATAGTATAAAATTTGCTCTATTAGCGGGAAATAATTACCACCTCCCCCCAATTAATGCATTACCCCCATATGGGTAATTATTCCTCCTCCGACTCCTTTTTCCACCATTAACATCCACCATCGACCACCTATCTCTAATTTCAATTTGTTTTTTGTTATATTACTCCCGTAATAGTTACCTCATTCCAAGCAAGCCCTATGTCATGAATTTTAAGACTTTTACACTCATGGGGCTCGAACAATTCTTACCAGGTATCTAAGTATTCGTGGATATATTGACGCTTGGATAAATATTTCACACGAAGGCCCGTTAACATTAAAAGTGGATATTGTGAACTGCGTGGCGAAAGGGAAACTTTTCATAAAACTCGGATTATTAGATTTCTTAGCAATTTATCTTTATAGAAGTATAATTTCACTGCTTTATATTTATAGGTTAAAAGTTACATTGATGATTCTCCTCATTCGTAAATAGTGTCCAAAAAGCACATATATACTATCAAACGGAATGAAAGAAATAATAAAACAAGTCAACACAAACTGGAGCAACTTATATGCTTATTGTGTCCAATTTATGATTCATATTCCGTAGTACGACTGAGTCAATTTCATCATTTTGGTGAAACCAATCTTCTTTGTAAGAAAAGAAAAGTACCCGTATTCTCCAATATTGTCTTTCCTGCATTTTGTATATTCTCACTCCGAGCTTCTTTAGTCCAACGCTTTAAGATGTATTTTTCAGGAATCGGTTTGATGTTCATCATCAAGCACTTTCAGCGCATGAGCACACAAAATGCCAACAATATACTCACTAGCCAAATTACATGAAACCGTTTGTGAGGAAGAATCACCAAAAACTGGATACTCAATAGTCTGAAATACCAACAATATACTCACTAGCCAAATTAAATTAAAAACAACACTTCAAACTCAATTCTAATCATTTTCTCATGTTCAAATATCGTCAATTTCCATACGAGCGATTAAGAGACGTCTATTAAAGATATATTCAAGATCTATTTGTAGTCGACATAACAACAAGCCTAAGTGTCACATATTCAAAATAATCAACTCATTTTTCTCCTCTTATTTTTTTTTGAGAAAAGATCATTATCATTAATAAAAAGTCATACGACATCTACAACATATGTCAAACTCAAACGGATACAACTCGATAACAATCATAGAAAATAAATTCTTGTTCAAAGACTGATCCACTTCAACAGAGTCTCCATCATCGGTTGGCCTCAACAGGCCTTCATCCATAAGACGTCTTTCAACCATAAGAGGGTCTCCGAATCTTCCTTGACGAGTATCGATTTCTTCTGACGTGATTAAGTGTAGCCATGAATCGGACAATATGTGTATAATCATATAACGATCAATAACAATGCTGATCTTCCGCATCTTCTGACTCATAAGAGAACACCCATAAAGGGAACAAACCCACCAAAAGATGGGAACAAACCCATCAATAGATGGGAACAAAACTCCCATGAAGAGAGACTCCGTATTTATTATACTCGCTTTTTTATTATTTTCTATAATTTTAATTATACTAATAATATCGATAATATTATAGAGAAATTTATGAATTTGAGGGGCTTATTATCATCAAAATTGATGATAATAGCCCCATAAAAGAGGAAGTTCAAGGTTTTCTCCTCTTATTTTCTTTTCATTTTAATTCGTTTGATTTTCTTTATCGATTTATATAAGGTAGAACAAATTTTCTTGCTCTTTTTAAGATTTCGTCAAATATATACTCCAATATTCTAAATAAATAGTAGAGGTGTCATTTCGACAAACAATTTGGGTGCCTATTAATAGGGGTGTTTATTAAGTGCACCGAACCGTTAATTTTTACGGTTCGTGCACGGTTCGGTTCGGAAAAAATCCGAACCAAAATCGAACCATAAAGAACGGTTAAAAATATGACGAGTCATATGATAGTTATACGTCCACAGGTTTATATAAGTTTGGTGCTAACCGTTATTACTTGAACATGACTTGGATTAGTGCTGGAGCCTCGAGGGGTATTACTCCCAATTGATGCTTCTATTTTCAACCGAAATGGTAACTTTGGAGGAACGATTATTGATTCTGGTGCTTTTTTTTACCGATCTTAATCCTACTACGTACAAGCAATTAAAGAATTTTCTACAGCACTCTTTTGAATCTCGAGATGATTACAGACGCTATCGACACTGTCCTGGTGAAGACCACTTTGATTTGTATTAAAACACAGAAGTCCACAAAGCTGTTTCAGTTAAAAGCCTAAGCAAACTTCTCTTGTCTTCCAACTGCAGTAATCGCTATATTATCAAACAAATGATAAATTGTACGGAGTAACTTGTAAGTAAGACAATGTTTTCATTTACATACGTCAATGAAACAATGTTTACGTAGCAAAAAAAAAAAACCCGTCTAAGGCGCTCAGACGATTCAATTCACCTTCCTTGACCATCGCCTGAAACGGCCTCGGGGTCGTCTTGTCTTGTACGAGCATCCATAAAGTGACCCGTTTGAAGGGCAGGGTGTAACCCACCCATCCTTAGGCCCATCATACCTGCCATCGTCTTTCTTTGTTGGATAAGAAGTATTCTTTGTTCACAAGGTTGACCCATGAAACCCATTCTTGGCCCGTAATTAAACATATGTTCTTTCTTTGTTGTTGTTGTTCTTCTTTGTTGTTGCAGCAGTTGTTGTTGTTGTTGATTTGGACTGAAAGCGGGTTGAGGAGGCTGCATGGGCGCTCCTTGTGGAATAGCGGATTGCATGGGCACCTAGAAATTTCCAAAAGTTGTAAGCTTGGAATATACGATAATATTTGTACAGAGCAAATAGGAGTTAAATTAAAGAGACGGTACCTGTTGTTGAGGTTGAACTTGAGCTTGAGGCTGAGACGGGGCTGTCGATGCAGGTGGCTGGGCATCGGCAATTGCGGCCAAGTACATTAAGTTTTTCTGAAGCTGAGCTTGATACCTACAACACTGACATTGTAACACCCCGACTTTTTTCCTTTATTTAAATAATTCGTATCGTATTTATTCTTATTTCACTCCTCTTGATTTTCTCATTTTTGGCTCGAGAAATAAGCGAGACCGTAGTCAGAACTTAAAAACGATGTCATTTCCTCATACGGACTCCGATTCAGGCGATTCAAAAGGCTAAACTGCGTATTTTTTCGACGCCGTCGCAACTGCCAAACTTGTAAGTTGAACCGACCGGTTCAGGTCCGAGCCGACCGGTTCTGGTCTGTTTTTCGGATCAGTTTTTCGTGTTTGTTTTATACACGAAACTCTTTATACTTATAAGGCTTAATAAACCCTAATTCTTCTTTTATTATTTCTGATGTTTCTCATTTAATCCTAGCCTCTCTTCTCTCTCTTAATCTCCTCATCAATCATCTTCTAAATCATCACCATAAACTCATTCAATCAAACCCTAATCATCTCCTCATCTTTTCTCTTCAATTCTCTTTGGTAAATTCTTCATCTTTAAGTTTATTTTTGTAGGTTTTATTATTATATGTGTTTATTGTGTTGTTCTTATGTATTGAATGATTTATGTGTGCCCTAATCAATAGGAGAGAATTGGAGAGAAAACCCCAAGTTCGGATTTCTCTGACCCAGGTTCACTAAACGGAAGATCGCCGGAGATCCGACCGTCCGATTTTGCTGAAATTTTGTGAGCATGTTCCTGACTCTTGGGGATACCTTTTCACCGTTCAGTTTTTCATTTGGAGCTCTGGATCGTCTGTTATCGCGTCTGGACAGAAGAGTTGAAAACTGTGCTTTTCTTTGGCTTGTTTGGAAAAGGTAACTAGGTGTAGCCCTAGTAATATTTTGACATATATGAGGCCCTAGATGTTGTCTAGGATGTTTTGTATGATTGTATGATGATAAATTTGCATGCTTTGGTTGTTTGGTTGTGCCCTAATCATTATAGTTGAACTTGTGAGTCAGCCTCATACTTGTGTGAGTCTAGAAGCATGTCTAGGCTTGCTTGATCATTGAATATTGTTGAGTGTGTGGTTATAATGATTAAAGATGTTAACTTGATATGTTAAAAGGCTAGGTTACGAGTTTATGTTGATCACCTTGACTATTACTCCGTTTATAACTATGTTAAGGATGCTAAATTGTATGGTAATGAGTTGAGTTTGGAAACGGCTTGCTATGATAATGTTTGACATTGAGATAATTGTTTTGACATTGAATTTGAGTTGGTTTGATTGAGCTTGAGTTGAGTGTGCGTACGTGCACTGTTGGGCACGTGCGTGAGGAGATACAACGTCCATTGTAGGACGGATGCCGCCCTTAGGGGTTCCCATCCGCTTTTGTCACGGATAGGGACTATGGTTTGATTATATGTCGACACCGTTTTTGTCGCGGTGACACCGTTTTTGTCGCGGTGGGTTTGGCCAAATTTAGACAGTTTGAGGAGCTTTTGTCGTTCCGCCATAGGGTTGGGACTTTTGTCGTTCCGGGGTGATTCTTGTTGCTTCACCCAGTCCTCCGTGCTTACTCTTGCTTTGGTTTGATTAATGATCGGATTGACTATTGATTATTTGACTTGAGATTGTTATATTAATGCTAATGTTTATGTTTGAGCACGCTATTGTTGTTGCATTTGTTGTTGTACTTGAACATAGGCCGTAGGCCAGGTAAGGTACTTGTTGGGTTGTCGGTTATGTTTTATATGTTGAAATATGACTGGGGAGCACCTAGTTACTCCCCACTGATTGTGGTCAATTACTTTCTTTTGTAGCGAGTTTGTGCGGGGACGGGTTTGTGTGAGAAGCTGTGAGGATTGTTGACCCCGTAGCTAGCTTGAGGAGAACTTTGATAGACTTTGGATTTAGACTTGTTGTTATTTATTATTTTCATACTTATGTCTTTTGGAGTTGGATTGTAAGGGGTATTTATTCCCCATTTGTTAGGCTCAAGGCCTACCGCCTTTGTTATCTGTTTGAGTAGGAGTAATGACTCGGATTCACTGGTGTTTCCACACCGTGGCTTTCATTTTATTTTCATTTTCTTACTAAAACCTTTTTAACGTATTTTATTTTATTTGGAAAATCAGGGTTATTCTGATTGGTATCAGAGCGAACACGCTCCCAACTCCCTTAGTCGAGTGAGTAGGTTTGACTTAGAACACCGAGTGAGAGCGTTGGGGTAGACACATTATGGGTTGCGTCGTTATTTATGTATGCGTTTGAGTAGTTGCTTGAAGTGGCATGTTTAGTAAATGTCGCTATCACCTATGCTTTTGTGTTGCAGATGACCAGAAACGGAGGAGGAGCCAACAACGACTTGCAACGCATCCGCCGACTCAAGGATGCTATAGTGATACTGGTGCCTTTATGTCATTCTTAACTCTCTGTTGATCGAGAAAGCTTAGCTCACTTCCTCTTATTTCCGTGGATACTCTTATTACTCTTCCACAGGAGAACACCGTTCCAAGTTCATTCATATTCTTGGATGTCTCTACTTTTTTTGGGGGAGATCCATCCTAGCTGCTTATCTTGTGAGTACTAGTTGCCCGAGTGTGCACTTGTCTTGGGGGTATGTGTGGTTTGGTGGAGTTGACATAGGCTAGGAGAGCTACCTTTTCGTTAATGGGGTGAGTGGAGTTGGTCATTCTTTGAATAGCAATCGTAGGAGGTATGTCTTTTTCTCATTCGTCTTGGTATCCTTTTGTTCTCAAGTTTCGAGGACGAAACTTCTTTTTAGGTGGTGAGATTGTAACACCCCGACTTTTTTCCTTTATTTAAATAATTCGTATCGTATTTATTCTTATTTCACTCCTCTTGATTTTCTCATTTTTGGCTCGAGAAATAAGCGAGACCGTAGTCAGAACTTAAAAACGATGTCATTTCCTCATACGGACTCCGATTCAGGCGATTCAAAAGGCTAAACTGCGTATTTTTTCGACGCCGTCGCAACTGCCAAACTTGTAAGTTGAACCGACCGGTTCAGGTCCGAGCCGACCGGTTCTGGTCTGTTTTTCGGATCAGTTTTTCGTGTTTGTTTTATACACGAAACTCTTTATACTTATAAGGCTTAATAAACCCTAATTCTTCTTTTATTATTTCTGATGTTTCTCATTTAATCCTAGCCTCTCTTCTCTCTCTTAATCTCCTCATCAATCATCTTCTAAATCATCACCATAAACTCATTCAATCAAACCCTAATCATCTCCTCATCTTTTCTCTTCAATTCTCTTTGGTAAATTCTTCATCTTTAAGTTTATTTTTGTAGGTTTTATTATTATATGTGTTTATTGTGTTGTTCTTATGTATTGAATGATTTATGTGTGCCCTAATCAATAGGAGAGAATTGGAGAGAAAACCCCAAGTTCGGATTTCTCTGACCCAGGTTCACTAAACGGAAGATCGCCGGAGATCCGACCGTCCGATTTTGCTGAAATTTTGTGAGCATGTTCCTGACTCTTGGGGATACCTTTTCACCGTTCAGTTTTTCATTTGGAGCTCTGGATCGTCTGTTATCGCGTCTGGACAGAAGAGTTGAAAGCGTGCTTTTCTTTGGCTTGTTTGGAAAAGGTAACTAGGTGTAGCCCTAGTAATATTTTGACATATATGAGGCCCTAGATGTTGTCTAGGATGTTTTGTATGATTGTATGATGATAAATTTGCATGCTTTGGTTGTTTGGTTGTGCCCTAATCATTATAGTTGAACTTGTGAGTCAGCCTCATACTTGTGTGAGTCTAGAAGCATGTCTAGGCTTGCTTGATCATTGAATATTGTTGAGTGTGTGGTTATAATGATTAAAGATGTTAACTTGATATGTTAAAAGGCTAGGTTACGAGTTTATGTTGATCACCTTGACTATTACTCCGTTTATAACTATGTTAAGGATGCTAAATTGTATGGTAATGAGTTGAGTTTGGAAACGGCTTGCTATGATAATGTTTGACATTGAGATAATTGTTTTGACATTGAATTTGAGTTGGTTTGATTGAGCTTGAGTTGAGTGTGCGTACGTGCACTGTTGGGCACGTGCGTGAGGAGATACAACGTCCATTGTAGGACGGATGCCGCCCTTAGGGGTTCCCATCCGCTTTTGTCACGGATAGGGACTATGGTTTGATTATATGTCGACACCGTTTTTGTCGCGGTGACACCGTTTTTGTCGCGGTGGGTTTGGCCAAATTTAGACAGTTTGAGGAGCTTTTGGCGTTCCGCCATAGGGTTGGGACTTTTGTCGTTCCGGGGTGATTCTTGTTGCTTCACCCAGTCCTCCGTGCTTACTCTTGCTTTGGTTTGATTAATGATCGGATTGACTATTGATTATTTGACTTGAGATTGTTATATTAATGCTAATGTTTATGTTTGAGCACGCTATTGTTGTTGCATTTGTTGTTGTACTTGAACATAGGCCGTAGGCCGTAAAATACTTGCTGGGTTGTCGGTTATGTTTTATATGTTGAAATATGACTGGGGAGCACCTAGTTACTCCCCACTGATTGTGGCTGTTACTTTCTTTTGTGGCAGGTTTGTGCGGGGACGGGTTTGTGTGAGAAGCTGTGAGGATTGTTGACCCCGTAGCTAGCTTGAGGAGAACTTTGATAGACTTTGGATTTAGACTTGTTGTTATTTATTATTTTCATACTTATGTCTTTTGGAGTTGGATTGTAAGGGGTATTTATTCCCCATTTGTTAGGCTCAAGGCCTACTGTCTTTTGTTATCTGTTTGAGTAGGGAGTAATGACTCGGATTCACGGAGGGATGGAGGTAATTATAACCGGAGTAATAGAACTAAAATGAACTAAAAAATGGAAGGAGGGGATAGTAGTGGCCTAGTGGGTGATAAAATGGAGTATAGTATAAAATTTGCTCTATTAGCGGGAAATAATTACCACCTCCCCCCAATTAATGCATTACCCCCATATGGGTAATTATTCCTCCTCCGACTCCTTTTTCCACCATTAACATCCACCATCGACCACCTATCTCTAATTTCAATTTGTTTTTTGTTATATTACTCCCGTAATAGTTACCTCATTCCAAGCAAGCCCTATGTCATGAATTTTAAGACTTTTACACTCATGGGGCTCGAACAATTCTTACCAGGTATCTAAGTATTCGTGGATATATTGACGCTTGGATAAATATTTCACACGAAGGCCCGTTAACATTAAAAGTGGATATTGTGAACTGCGTGGCAAAAGGGAAACTTTTCATAAAACTCGGATTATTAGATTTCTTAGCAATTTATCTTTATAGAAGTATAATTTCAGTCGTTTTATATTTATAGGTTAAAAGTTACATTGATGATTCTCCTCATTCGTAAATAGTGTCCAAAAAGCACATATATACTATCAAACGGAATGAAAGAAATAATAAAACAAGTCAACACAAACTGGAGCAACTTATATGCTTATTGTGTCCAATTTATGATTCATATTCCGTAGTACGACTGAGTCAATTTCATCATTTTGGTGAAACCAATCTTCTTTGTAAGAAAAGAAAAGTACCCGTATTCTCCAATATTGTCTTTCCTGCATTTTGTATATTCTCACTCCGAGCTTCTTTAGTCCAACGCTTTAAGATGTATTTTTCAGGAATCGGTTTGATGTTCATCATCAAGCACTTTCAGCGCATGAGCACACAAAATGCCAACAATATACTCACTAGCCAAATTACATGAAACCGTTTGTGAGGAAGAATCACCAAAAACTGGATACTCAATAGTCTGAAATACCAACAATATACTCACTAGCCAAATTAAATTAAAAACAACACTTCAAACTCAATTCTAATCATTTTCTCATGTTCAAATATCGTCAATTTCCATACGAGCGATTAAGAGACGTCTATTAAAGATATATTCAAGATCTATTTGTAGTCGACATAACAACAAGCCTAAGTGTCACATATTCAAAATAATCAACTCATTTTTCTCCTCTTATTTTTTTTTGAGAAAAGATCATTATCATTAATAAAAAGTCATACGACATCTACAACATATGTCAAACTCAAACGGATACAACTCGATAACAATCATAGAAAATAAATTCTTGTTCAAAGACTGATCCACTTCAACAGAGTCTGCATCATCGGTTGGCCTCAACAGGCCTTCATCCATAAGACGTCTTTCAACCATAAGAGGGTCTCCGAATCTTCCTTGACGAGTATCGATTTCTTCTGACGTGATTAAGTGTAGCCATGAATCGGACAATATGTGTATAATCATATAACGATCAACAGTGGCGGACCCAGGATTTTGGGTTAGGGGGGGCACGATACAAATATGAAAAATACAAAAAAATTGCCTTCGGTTTTTTAAAATTGTAGTCCTTCAAAACATCAAAATTATCACACTCACTCTAAGTTGTAAATCTACGTGTGTATAATTTATGAGTTATACCAAGATGTAGAAAATTTAATAAAAAAATTGGAAAAACATAAAGTAACTAACCTATTACGAGATAAAATATAACGAAAACTTTGGTTTAAACATAGTTTTGGTTTAGATGAGCCCTGATTTTCATAAATTAAGGTTAAAAGCTTAGAAATAACAAATTTAAAGATAAATTCTAGGTCTTAGATATAATTCTTTATCGTGTGTATTGATCTCTGCATTTCTAGCATTAGGTAATGTCAACGTATAAAGAAAAATACACAAAAATAAAAATAAATGTCTAGTTTAAACATATTTAAGGTTCAATCGTTTTATAAAATTATTTATAAATTTATTAAATGAACTCAAATTTTATACACCAATAACCTTAATAGCCTACCAAAATAAAAGACAAAATTTTATCCATTCATTTAAAAGAATTATTTATAAGGTAATTAAATAAATTATGTATTTCATAAATCAACATTAAGAGCTTAGGTATAACAAAAAAAAAACTGAAAATAAATTGTATATAAACTCTAAATTTCATAAACATAATAAATAGCCTATAGAAAACAAAAACAAAAAAAAACCAGAAAAATGGAGCTAATGGGAATTGAACCCCATCCTCCCATGGTGAATTTAGATCCCATGCCAACTCGCTACATTCATTCGCTTGTCCTTGAATGTCTCTTTTAATACTTATTTAAATTTTTATTTTTATTTTTTTTTTTTTTTTTTTTCACGTGAGGCACGTGCCCTCACTTTCCCCAAATCCGCCTGACGATCAATAACAATGCCGATCTTCCGTGATCTGATTCATAAGAGAACACCCATAAAGGCAACAAACCCACCAAAAGATGGGAACAAACCCATCAATAGATGGGAACAAAACTCCCATGAAGAGAGACTCCGTATTTATTATACTCGCTTTTTTATTATTTTCTATAATTTTAATTATACTAATAATATCGATAATATTATAGAGAAATTTATGAATTTGAGGGGCTTATTATCATCAAAATTGATGATAATAGCCCCATAAAAGAGGAAGTTCAAGGTTTTCTCCTCTTATTTTCTTTTCATTTTAATTCGTTTGATTTTCTTTATCGATTTATATAAGGTAGAACAAATTTTCTTGCTCTTTTTAAGATTTCGTCAAATATATACTCCAATATTCTAAATAAATAGTAGAGGTGTCATTTCGACAAACAATTTGGGTGCCTATTAATAGGGGTGTTTATTAAGTGCACCGAACCGTTAATTTTTACGGTTCGTGCACGGTTCGGTTCGGAAAAAATCCGAACCAAAATCGAACCATAAAGAACGGTTAAAAATATGACGAGTCATATGATAGTTATACGTCCACAGGTTTATATAAGTTTGGTGCTAACCGTTATTACTTGAACATGACTTGGATTAGTGCTGGAGCCTCGAGGGGTATTACTCCCAATTGATGCTTCTATTTTCAACCGAAATGGTAACTTTGGAGGAACGATTATTGATTCTGGTGCTTTTTTTTACCGATCTTAATCCTACTACGTACAAGCAATTAAAGAATTTTCTACAGCACTCTTTTGAATCTCGAGATGATTACGCACGCTTATCGACACTTGGCCCTGGTGAAGACCACTTTGATTTGTATTAAAACACGAAGTCCACAAAGTCAAGCTTTCATTAAAAGCCTAAGCATACTTCTCTTGTCTTCCAACTGCAGTAAACGCTATATTATCAATCAAATGATAAATTGTACGGAGTAACTTGTAAGTAAGACAATGTTTTCATTTACATACGTCAATGAAACAATGTTTACGTAGCAAAAAAACAAAACCCGTCTAAGGCGCTCAGACGATTCAATTCACCTTCCTTGACCATCGCCTGAAACGGCCTCGGGGTCGTCTTGTCTTGTACGGGCATCCATAAAGTGACCCGTTTGAAGGGCAGGGGGTAACCCACCCATCCTTAGGCCCATCATACCCGCCATCGCCTCAGCCGCTGATGTTGGATAAGAAGTGATTTGCTCACAAGGTTGACCCATGAAACCCATTCTTGGCCCGTAATTAAACATATGTTCTTCATTGTTGTTGTTATTCTTCTTTGTTGTTGCGGCAGTGATTGTTGTTGTTGATTTGGGTGAAAGCGGGTTGAGGAGGCAGTATGGCGCCCCTTGTGGAATAGCGGATTGCATGGGCACCTAGAAATTTCCAAAAGTTGTAAGCTTGGAATATACGATAATATTTGTACAGAGCAAATAGGAGTTAAATTAAAGAGACGGTACCTGTTGTTGAGGTTGAACTTGAGCTTGAGGTCGAGGCAGAGTGTCGATGCAGTGGTCGGGCACTCGGCAATTGCGGCCAAGTACATTAAGTTTTTCAAGTCGAGCTTGATACCTACAACACCGACATTGTCAAATATCACTTATTCACTGTGGGAATGCAATTTCTTTGACACCAATGATGAGCACTTGAGCAGATACTGATGTAATAGCTTCCATTTCCAATGCAGACAAAGACTCGCCACTTTTGGCTCTAATTTACGATGGAATAAAGCAAAAATGACTCTCTAAACTTGGTTAAATGTGATGCAATTTCGTCATCAATTACCTATGAACTGTTAGCACATACGGTTAGGTTGTGTACATTTTCCTCTCACCATGCTATCGGCGGGAGCCATTGATCGGTGGAGCAACAACATTGCTTTACGTGAAATATACCATGACCATTGCTCTAAGAAATTGAATAAATAGTTTTTACACGTTTATGAGAATCTGGAGACCTAGATTGGTTCGCATTGGATGCACTACCAAATTCGTCCAAGTTACATTTTAATTATGTAGTGTGTTTCGCTGATTATACAAACTTCCACAGAAAGGTAGAGAAACAAACACAAGGAATGAAATCCGTTATTATGAACAAAGATCTTTTCCAGAATGTACATTCAGAAGCTGATTGAAATCAGTGTTGATGCAAGTCGATAAACACATGATTCGACTATTATTAGTGTTGATGCAAGTAGATTAACACATTACATGATTTCTATCGATTTAAAGACATTTACGTCAACAAGTATGGAAGAAAATCTCACACTTTACGATTTTGAGTTATAAAACTGTATACACTTGATCACTGAATGAATGTCACTAGATGTCAATTTACATCTATATAACCAGAATCAAGGCTCCAGGTTACTATTCAAAACACTAGTTTTTGAAAATACAGGCCCATGTCATCCAACCATTCTACTTTAAGAGCACACTTCAGTCACACCAGATTTACGATATATGTACGCCTAGATCATATTTGGTAAATAGAATATTGGAATAAATTAACGGTATCGAAGTGTACGGAGTAATACGTGGAACCTCGGCGAAACAATGTATCTCTTGGTGAAGCATCACTTCGATATAACTACCCCCCATTATGTTTTCTATAAATAGAACTAGGTTGTAAATTTAATGTTATGCAATTCATTAATACAATTACACTTATGTGATTTACGTTTGTGTAATTTAACATGGTATCAGAGCCCTCACGGCTCTTGAGACCCGACATATTCCGCTGCGTACGAAAAAAAAAATTGTATCAGAATAATACATTGAATGGTTATATCCAATAATCCCGTATTTCCTACGTAAGAAGCAAAACATGCTTCAAATGTTGAAGGCATGGTACTTTGCAATTTTGCATATACTCCGCAAGTAAAAAGGGAGAGACTTTGGGGTGTGTGCTCTTATGTTAAAAACTGGAATATGATTTTACATGAATTGCATCAGATTATTATATTTCGGTCATATTGTATTGGAGATTGAAAGTCGTGATCCGAATGACCGCGTCACTCCACAAAGATGGCTCGATAAATTGGTCTATCTCATTTTATCAACATGACGTTGAAACCACATTTACGATCTTCAGGATATAATGTGGAGCATTTGAGATATCGCAACACGAGAAGTTCGACAAGAACGTGTTTCTCGTAAGTGAAAAAAAAATAAAAAAATAAAAATCAGCGGGTTTGAGAAAAAATGTGCTCCCCGCTTGACAAAAATCCAAGGTCCGAAAAGGACGTTTTTAGTTTTCTTAAATTTTAAGGGTTCGAAAAGAACGGCGCTCCCTTGAAGAAAATATGTCGAGGTCCGATAAGAATGGCGTTCCTCAGTTCAATGAAAAAGAAAATGTCGATGTTGTATCGACTATAAGGCGCTGACTGATTGCGCAAGATTGATAATTTTTTTTCCTTTGCAAACTCATGGAAATTTTCCAAATTGCCATGAGTTTGAGGGGGGGTATTGGAATAAATTAACGGTATCGAAGTGTACGGAGTAATACGTGGAACCTCGGCGAAACAATGTATCTCTTGGTGAAGCATCACTTCGATATAACCACCCCCCCATTATGTTTTCTATAAATAGAACTAGGTTGTAAATTTAATGTTATGCAATTCATTAATACAATTACACTTATGTGATTTACGTTTGTGTAATTTAACATAGAATCAAGTCCACGACCACTATCCACTTTGAACTCCACCATTCTATTATAAGGTGTCATTTCCCAAAAATAAATGTATTACCACCAGTTCGTACAATATAAGTTAATCATACCAAATTCACTAACTGGGTTTATACCGTCCACATTCTGGGATAGTTTTAAAAATCTCATCATTCTATCTTTACGAAATAATAACTTTATTGGAACCCTACCCTCGAGCTTTTGCCAACTTTCTCAACTTCAAATATTAGATCTTTCAAACAACCACATCTCTGGAACCATTCCGAGATGCATATACAGTTTTCAAGGTATGGCTAATGCAGCTAGTATGGTGGAAACTATCTTATCTAGTTTGTTTAGATATATTTTTGAAGAACCCTCTGCCATTGTATCAATAACGTGGAAGAGAAATGAACAATTTTTTATAGCATATGGTACTCTCGGACAACATAAAACCATTGATTTTTCAAACAATAAAATGAAGGGCCGTATCCCGGAAGGTATTTCAAGTCTAATTGGTTTAGTATCGATAAATCTATCAAGAAACCATCTGAGTGGAGAAATTCCATCAAACATAGGCCAATTGATCTCTTTGGAATCTCTTGATTTATCACATAACCATCTTTCCGGTAGAATTCCCAAAAGTTTGGCTAGAATCACAACTCTAAGTGGGTTAGATTTGTCGTACAATAACTTGTCCGGGAGAATTCCAACTGGATCTCAGTTACAAACTTTTGACAGTTCAATGTATATGGGGAACCCTGGACTTTACGGAGCACCACTTCCCAAATGTGCGGGAGATGAAGGAGACACTATCCCAGAAAACGGTGATAATGCCATTCCTCATGATGAGCATCATCTCGATGACTTTATGCTAGGATTGTACATTAGCGTGGTGCTAGGACTTATAACGGGATTTTGGGGAGTTTTTGGCGCTTTAGCCTGAAGAAAACATAAACCTTGACCCATGATAACTCAAAGTAAGTTGCAAAGATAAAAGATGAAAACTTGATTCACCTTCAATGGCGTTTTTGATGCCCACTTCTCCTTTCTTCTTTTTATAAATTTTGTGGTTACCTTACAAACTCAGGGTTACCTCCTATATATAGAGAGACTTACACACAACCCTAGAATGATTGTGCAAACAGACAAAAAATGTAAGAGAATTCCTACAATACTCGCAGCTTTTGCATGGTACTATTTGCCTTTACATTCAATTCGTTTGTGTGTATCAGATGTTGGGCTAAAACCAACATTAAAAGAATTGGGCTCAAGTTTTGTAGTATTGGGCTGGTGGAATAAAGCTTCATCACTTGGATTGTTTAAATGTGACGCCATCTTGGGCTGGGCCTGAGTATTAAGCAAGGCCTCAGCATAAGTCCTCCTACACTCCCCCTCAAGGTGAGAGTGAGGATGCTTCATCACTCCCATCTTGCCTAGGAGTTTATAATGTGACGCCATTTGAAGGGGCTTGGTGAACACATCTGCAAGCTGTCGTTGAGCTGAAACATACAAGGGTTTAACAACACCATCAGCCATCTTCTCCCTCACAAAATGACAATCTGCCTCGATATGTTTTGTACGTTCATGATACACCGGATTGGCAGCAATGGCCAGAGCTGCTTGATTATCACATAGCAGAGTGGTAGCAGGAAGAGTTGACAGGCTCAAATCCTTAAGCAAGGCTCTCAGCCATGTCACCTCACACACAGTTAGAGCCATTGCTCTATATTCAGCCTCAGCAGAGGATCTAGCCACCACACTCTGTTTCTTTGATTTCCACGAGATTGGTGACTTCCCCAAGAGAATGCAGAAGCCAGTTGTGGACCTTCTTGTGTAAGGACAAGAGGCCCAATCTGAGTCGCAATATGCTGTCAACCTTGCTGCAGACGAATTTGCCAACAAAATCCCTTGGCCTGGGGACGTTTTGAGGTACCTCAAAACCCTTCTTGCAGCCTGAAGATGGTCTGAAGTAGGAGACTGAACAAATTGACTGAGAATCTGAACAGAAAACGAGATATCAGGTCTTGTGATGGTAAGATAGATAAGCTTCCCAACAATTCGTCTATACACTTCTGGATGCAAGAGAGGAGTGCCTTTGTTAGGCTCTAACTTTGTGTGTGCATCCAAAGGGACTCTCAAGGCTCTCTCCTTTTGAACACCAAACTCCTTTATAAGGTCAGTAGTATACTTTTTCTGGGATAGAAAAAGACCTTGATCTGTGTGATCAATTTCTATACCCAAGAAATAAGACAAGCATCCCAAATCTTTCATGCTAAACTGGTTCTGGAGAGTCATCTTCAATTTCTCAATTTCTGAAGCATCATTTCCCGTAATAACCATGTCATCAACGTAAATGAGTACAACAGTAACTTTCTCCCCCTGTCTCTTCACAAAAAGAGAATGATCAGCATGAGATTTTGTGAAGCTAGCAGCAAGAAGGACTTGAGACAACTTTGCAAACCATTGCCTGGGTGCCTGCTTCAACCCATACAAGGCCTTCTTCAGTTTACAAACAAGAGGACCTTTGTACTTGTCAGGAGCATGATCTCTGCACACAATTCTATCTCCCATCTTGGTGTAACCAAGGGGCATTTGCATATACACGTCTTCTTTTAGATCTCCATGTAAGAAAGCGTTGGAGACATCCATCTGATACAAATTCCATCCAAGCATTGCAGCCACAGCCAACAACGCTCTTACTGTAGACATTTTTGCCACAGGAGCAAAAGTATCTGTGTAGTCCAGCCCTTCTCTTTGCTTGTTACCTTGAATAACAAGCCTTGCCTTGTGCCTTTCTAGAGACCCATCTGGCTGATATTTGAGTTTGTACAGCCATCTACACCCTATAGCTTTTCTGTTAGGAGGTAGATAGGTTATATCCCAGGTTCCATTCTTTTCCAAAGCATCCAACTCCAAGTTCATGGCATCAACCCAAGCTTGATTAGGCACAGCATCCTTGAAGAAATATGGCTCCACATGAGAAGTCATCTTGTGCACCATATTAACAAAGGTACCATGCACACCAGTTTCTGTAACCCTTTCTATCTCAGCAGCATTCACCACATGCCTACTTTTTCCTGTTCCTACTACATAACCTCTCAACCATCCAGGAGCTTTCCTCTCCCTAGCTGGAAGTCTAGGTGTATGTGCAGGGACATCTTCAGGAGCTCGGTCATCATCAGACTCATGCTCAGATGCAGAGAGAATTTCAGACTCATGAGACTCCTCATTTTCTTCCTCCAGATGCTGAGGTGCAGACAAAGTCTGAGTTATCTCAGGCTGAATCTCTTGTTCTTGATTTGTCTGATACACATTGTCTTCCACTATTTCAGGTACCTGATGTGCTTCTTCAGTGTTTAGCTCAACAGGTGTTGGATGAAGATAGTGACTCTTGGAGGTATGCATAGGATAGATGCTTTCATGGAACTTCACATCTCTTGAGACAAACCTTCTCTTGCTTATCAAGTCTTGAACAATGTAACCTTTCTGTGTCATAGGATAGCCAAGAAAAATGCATGGCAACCCTCTTGGTTGCAGTTTGTCCTTTCTTCTATCTGGATTATACACCATGACCAAGCATCCAAAAGCTTTCAACCCATCATACTGAGGCCTATGTCCATGAAGAAGTTCATAAGGGGTCTTGTTCTTGATTACAGGGCTAGGAACCCTGTTAATTATATAAGCTGCACACTTAACATAATCTCCCCAATACTTCAAGGACAACCCAGACTGAAATCTGAGAGCTCTACTCATTTCAAGTAGATGCCTATGTTTCCTTTCTACCACACCATTTTGTTGAGGCCTATCTGACCTTATCAGCCTCAACAATCCCATGTTGATCAAAGTATGCCATACAATGTTTGTCATCAAATTCCAATGCATTATCTGACCTTATCAGCCTCACATTTCCTCCAAACTGATTCTTAGCATACTCACAAAAATTTCTGATGTTGGTGTATGCATCAGACTTGTGCACTAACAAGTACACCCATGTTCCTCTTGTGTAATCATCAACAATTGTGAGAAAGAATCTATACTTTCCCAAGTAATGAACTCTGTAAGGCCCCCAGATATCAATATGAATCAGATCAAAAGGTTTTCGTGACTCAGTCTGACTCAATTGATAGCTGGACTTCACATGTTTAGCCATGGGACATGTCAGACAAATATCAGATGTATTACCATGTTTAACATTCAATTCACCAATCTTTTTGATCACAGACAAGGGTGTGTGACCTAATCTGTTGTGCCACAGGTTATAAGAAGACATATATTTAACAGGTAACTTGGAACTTGCACAGGCTTTAGAGCTCAAACAAACATTCTCAGAAATTTTATTACATGATGACAGAGCATTCATTACATCAACACTTTGTTCAGCAAAACTAGATACCTTCTTCTTGACTTCCCTCAGGTAGTATAAGCCATTTACTGCATCTCCAAGACATGTGATCTTCCTTCCTCTACATCCCTGCACATAGCAGAATGTATCACCAAACACAACCTTGCATCCATTGTCTTTCACAAGTTTCTGAACAGACAGAAGATTGTGTCTGAACTCAGGTACATACAACACATTTTTCAGCTCAAGACCATTAGTTAAAGTGACATCTCCTTTTTCTGAAACTCTCACAATTTGACCATTTGGCATATTTATCTTGGGTCCATTAACAAACATCTTTGCATTTTTAAGAAGAGTCTTGTCTGCAACCATATGATCTGATGCTCCAGAGTCTATGACCCACTCATGCTTTAACTGTTTTACATCATTTTTACACGAGGCTATACCTGCAAAGTTGCACTCTATCTCCTCATCAGTGTCACCACCAGTCCTAGCAGAGCCTTCTCCATGTCCTGGCACAAGTTTCAGTAGATTTTCCAGTTGCTGAGTTGCAGCATCAATGGCAGTTGCCAAATCACACTGATCAGCTTTAGCAGATGCAGCCAGCTTCTTCACTCCTTTGTACCCTTGGTTTCCATTGATCCTGAAGTTATTCTGAGCATTAGCACCACCTGGAGTCTGAAACTGTCTTCCATTCCTGAAGTTTCCTGTCTTGGGTTGATTAAAGGGCTTAAAATTTCCTCTTCCCATGGGTTTTCTGTTCTTTGGATGACCACTTGGATAGCCAATCACTTCCCAGCACATTTCAGCCTTGTGATTTCTCCTACCACAATGCTTACATGGTATTCCTTCACTTTCACCTTTGCTCAGAAAAGCAGACACCTCACTTCCCTTACTTCCACTGACATTGTTGTTCTGCGTCTCCTCTTGAAGAAACATGGACACAGCAGTCTCCACAGAAGGCAGAGGACTCATCAGTAAAATGTTACTCCTCAGCCCAGAGTATTCCTTATCAAGTCCATTAAGAAATTGGAAAAGGCGCCTTTCTTCCTCTTGCTGACTAAGAGCCTTGAGAAACGCTGCAATTTCAGTAGTTGACTGAGTGATTGGAGGTAGGCTGCTCATACTATCCAATTCATCCCAAGTCATCTGGAGTTGTGTGTAATATTCTTCCACAGACTTTCCATTTTGCTCAATCTCATAACACTCTTTGTTAAGTTTGAATTTCTTTGCACCATTCGCCACTTTGTATCTTCTTGCCAGGATCTCCCAGATTTCTTTGGCAGATTGTGTAAACATGATGATGGATTTAATCCTATCACTCACATTCTGAAGAATCCATGAGATCACAAGACTATTCGATGTGTCCCACGCATCCTGTTTAACAGTATCACTACCATCTCTAACAACATGCCCTGTAACATACCCCAACTTTCTCTTTGCTGACAAAGCAAGTTCCATTTGACGTTTCCAATGGCCATAGTTTTCGATGCCAGTCAAAACAGGTGTAATCTTAAGGGTTTGAGTCCCCTCAGACGGATTGTAGTACAATGGGTCAGTTGTAGCAATAGTAGTGACAGATTCAGCTCCTCCACCAGACATGCTAACAGAGAAGGGAAAAACAGAGTACACACAGGAAAGGCACAAACTTTATACACAAACACAAGATAAAACACGAAAAACACAGATAAAGAACGCAACTTCAATGGTTATCAAGAGCACAAGGCTCTGATACCATGAAGAAAACATAAACCTTGACCCATGATAACTCAAAGTAAGTTGCAAAGATAAAAGATGAAAACTTGATTCACCTTCAATGGCGTTTTTGATGCCCACTTCTCCTTTCTTCTTTTTATAAATTTTGTGGTTACCTTACAAACTCAGGGTTACCTCCTATATATAGAGAGACTTACACACAACCCTAGAATGATTGTGCAAACAGACAAAAAATGTAAGAGAATTCCTACAATACTCGCAGCTTTTGCATGGTACTATTTGCCTTTACATTCAATTCGTTTGTGTGTATCAGATGTTGGGCTAAAACCAACATTAAAAGAATTGGGCTCAAGTTTTGTAGTATTGGGCTGGTGGAATAAAGCTTCATCACTTGGATTGTTTAAATGTGACGCCATCTTGGGCTGGGCCTGAGTATTAAGCAAGGCCTCAGCATAAGTCCTCCTACATAGCCCTCAAAAGGAATTGGCGACATGCCTTTTTCCGTTTCTATGATGACACGAAAGATCCGATTTATGTGATACTGGTCGTCCACTTAGCTAGAGTTTGGAGGAGATCTTGAAGCCACTTTGTAAGTCTCTCATCACTATATTTTGTGGATTTATCTGTTAATTTTTTCCATCCACGTTCTTTAAAAAATTTATACGTTAAACACTGAAGCTATATTATGTAAGATGGCGGAATTTTTGTTGCTCAACTAATGAAAATTAATGTGAAAAATCTAGACGTGGACAGGTATATGAAAACCTTAGAGTTTAGACATTAACATGAATTTTTATTTTTTTTATTTTATTTCAAGAGCAGAGTTATAATAATGCAGCTAGTGTATGAGTGTAATAAGCAGTGTACCTGAAGCGGTTGTTCCGATGTAGTTTCAAGTATTCTTCATTTAATTTGGAGTTGGTTTCGATATACTCCTTACACAGTCTTGCTTTTTGTGCCTCAATCTGTATAGATCAGCGGAGTGTATGACTGATACA
The DNA here is from genome assembly GCA_023091065.1 of Dianthus caryophyllus. NCBI lineage: Eukaryota > Viridiplantae > Streptophyta > Magnoliopsida > Caryophyllales > Caryophyllaceae > Dianthus > Dianthus caryophyllus. The sequence continues at coordinate 4,077,948 of CM041518.1, forward strand.
GTTCTTGTTCATATCGAGGAACTTTAACATATTGCAGGGCACACTACCTACAAAATCACTCAAAACCAAGACTAACCTGTGATGATGTAGGAGGACCTAAGTCATGAATTTTTATTGTGTGGTTTTAGCAGGGACGTTGGTCCGAGTTTGATGAGCAATTCAATGAAGCAACTATGTGGCCAATGAAGTTTCGAAAGCAGAGTGCAACTATCAAATGTCTTGTAATCGTAAAAAACAAAAATAACTATAGTTCAACTCCATTCACATTATTTACCTTTTTCACGTTTGCCAAGACACATGTCGGGATGGAAATAACTATAGTTTCGCTTTACGAAAAATTATGGAAAAATCATATTGTTGTCGTACGCGTGAAGACGTATCATATAAGATCACACATGACTATATTTTCATTTATAGATAACAAGATATTTCAAAAACGCTTCACTTGAATGAATAGTACAAAATTTCTCTATGATACCAATGTAATTGAATGGAGGGAGTAGGCAATTTTGTTTGTACTGATTTTTGTATTCATCGCTTTTTATAAAAAGGAAGAGATTTTTCAATATATTTATTCTGGGATTTATTTGCGTAATTCGTTGTTGTTGTCCTGGTCATTTTAGGCTTTATTTTGGTGCTACTTTTAATAGTTCCTCGGCTTTTTCCGTGTCTAAATAAATTTATTTATCGAACAAATATACCTGGTTTTATAATGTATGCTAAATAACTATGAAGTATTATGATCAACAGCATGTAATGTTACATGTACCATATTAATTTCTGTTAAATGATGGTAGTTTTTGAAATTTTAAATCTAGTTCATATTATAAAAGAAAAATATTTTTGTATGTTTTTTTTTTAAATTCTGTTATTGTAAATCTAATATTTTCTTTTTTAAGAATTGTAAATGTAAATGTATCATTTGAGTGTGCTTGTTTAAAAATTCTAGATGTAAATAATGAGAAATTAATTGTTGAAGGGAAAGTAGGGGCCAGTCAAAATGTCAACATACTATCACAGGGTGACACGTGTCCCTGTAATTGTTGCATTGTAGAGAAGATTTTTTTGTATTTTTGGTATTATGTTGAGACGGATAAAATGTACTCCGTAACTATTTTGCGATAAAATGTTAGCATAATAATAATTTTACAGCTAAAACTATTAAAAATATTTTCCAATTAAATAGTCACATTTTACTCCCTCCGTCCCGGTCATTTGTTTACACTTTCTATTTTGGGGGGTACGGGTCATTTGTTTACACTTTTCATAAATGGTCATGGGTGACCCATGTGGGAGGTGGACTCTTACTCCCTTAACCAATTATATTTCATAATTTTAAGCAAGCGAGACCCCTTTTATACTTATATTAAAATTTTATTAGTTTTTTTCTCTATCTCTCTCCTCACATCGATAAATGTGTATAAAGTAAATGTAAACAAATTACCGAGACAGAAGAAGTACTATAATTTGTCTTAACTATCTTGGAGTACAAGTTTCCCTCAAGAGGTTGTCTGTTCTGGACTATGATACTTTAACTGAGAAGATTGTGACTGCATTAGAGGTCAGTAAGAAAATGTCATACATGGGTTTCTATGTGAAACAATTTTATATGTCGAGACTTATACGGAGGACATTCTAACATATGTATCAGTGTTCTATGTGTTGAGTAGGGATGTCATTGGGGCGGGGCGGGGGCGGGGGAAGCATATCCACCACCGCATCCATCAACAAAAACCCACCTCCACCTCCGCCCCATCACCCATGGCGGGTGACAACTTGTCCTCCACCACCCGCCTGACGGGGAATTTTTTAGACCCACCACCGCCCCACCAACCGCCCCAGACCCGCCCCACCCGCCTCAGACCCGCCCCACCCGCCTCAAACCCGCCCAGAAAATCATATTATCGCTACGTAAATTTTAATATTTTTTTACCGAAAATTTTCTAATTACGACATAACCACATAAACACATTTCAAATAACCAACCAAAGTATTGTGAGTACCAAATAAAAATACATACGACACACATTTAAAGTTTATGAATTAAATAAATAAAAATCAATCCGACACCCTACACTAAATATAAACTAAAAAAATGTTGTATACTTCATTCATATTTGAAAATATAAAGAAAAGAAAAAGTCTTCTCTAATTTATATTTCTATGAGTATGATTATATGAATTAGGTGGTTATACACGGGGCGGGTAAAGGTGGGGGTATAGGCGGGGCGGGGCGGGTAAGTAGGCGGGGCGGGGGCGGGGCGGTGTTTCGATGAAATCCACCACCGCTCCACGACCCGCGGCGGAGATCACTTTTAAGATCCACCACCGCTCCACGACCCACGAAAGGGTCTCCTACCTCCACCCTAACTGGGGCGGGTGCGGGGCGGTATCCACGTTGACCCGCCCCACTGACATCCCTAGTGTTGAGTTTAAATTTTGCCTTATTTCAGTTTAGTAAAATTCAACTACTTTCAACAAAATTTCGGTTTTGATTTAGTATAATTCACTTTCAATTTATTAACGTTATTGATTTTTCGTATACGGTTTTTACACGCGTTGTATATTTTTTTTCATTTAGTTTCCCTTTCCTACCCTTTTTTACTCACATTGTATACAAAATTCTCTTTTTTATTTTTTTATTTTTTATTTTTTCAACTTTTCTTAACCTAAATTCATACAATTTTTTTATTATTTCAATTATTAATTCCGATAATCAATTCAACAAAATAGTATTTCGATTAAATTTCAATTTTTTTTATAAAATTATGTAAATTTTATTAATGTTGATAAATTTAAGTTAAAATTGAATTAGGGTTTATATGGGGTTAATTTGGAGTTGCCGATGCTTTGCAAAAATTCAATCTCAAAAAGATAAAGCAGAAGATTTACATTGCTCGACAAGACCAATTTAAAATCCCGAATAGCGAGGACCTTAATTGCATGAAAGAAAAAAACGCCTAAGTTACATGAACAAATCAATGAATAAAAGACCATAAATAGTGAGATTGAAGCAAGTATGCACGGAGGTCACTCTATATTTATGACCATTTCATCCCTCTTTCGTTTTGAGGGCGTGCTCATCTTTTTCGTTTACTCACTGGAAAAGTTTAAAAAATTGTATATTATGCGAGTAAAAAAAGGCAAACTTGAAAAAAATAACGATAAAAGTATATGCAACGGAACTAAAACCGTATACGAAAAATCAATACCCTTTATTAAACTTTTAAAACATCGAGATGAATTGAACTCTCTACATTCCACTATTTGTTTTCCATTTGGTCGAATTTTGCAAATTTGACCATCAATAACTAAAATTATAATAGAAATTATATCATGGAAACTAACATATTACGATTCATTGTGAAAAAAAAAAAATTCACAAAATTATATTTTCGTCCGAGAAAAATTGTGTATTGCTACAAATAAATGCGGTCAAAGACTCAAAGTAACGTCTTAGAGACGGTGAAAATGTAAATGGAAAGAAATGAGTAAAGTGGAGAAAGTAAATGTTATCGAGAAGTCAAACTCAATTGACACTCAAAGAAGACCAAGACTTACACGAATCCCAATCAGTGTACCACTACAAGGAAAATTAAAGCAGATTCCACCTTGCGACTTACCGTCCGTTGTAAGTCTTTTTGGAGCATTACGGAGATAGACCATCAAGAGTCGTCATATGTGGAAAATATAAAGAGACAGAGACTACATTAATAGTCTAATATTTGTCAACACTAAGTCTTTGCAAAACTTACTTGTCAAATTACATAATTACGTAGTTGTTGACGATCAATCTCAGCATTTGAAAAGTAGAGAATGGAGCAGGCTATATATAAGATGTTCCAACCTGCAAATGTATCATAAAACACATCATAAACATAAGACATTATAATATGAGTCCCCATTTTCACAACAAAGTATACAACCACCTTCTTGTTTTCATCATTTGCGAGTGGATGATATACTTTACTATCCATGCTGCATCATCAGAGGTTAATAGCAGTGGAATTCAGTGCGTTGACAGCGAGAGAGCAGCCTTGCTCCATTTCAAACACAACATTCGTGTTGACAATTGCGGTCTCCTTGTTTCTTGGGGAGACATTCTTGATTGCTGTCAGTGGCACGGGATTCACTGCAGCAATCGGTCCGGCCATGTCATCGGCCTCCGTCTTCCTGGTGGAATTGATGACGACGGCTATAAGCCTTGTCTAGAAGGTACTTTAAGTGAGTCTCTACTTGAGTTGAAGCATTTGAAATATTTAGACCTTAGTATTAATAATTTTAATGAGCAACTACCCAAGTTTATAGGTTCACTTGATGCTTTAGAGCACCTTAATCTATCACATGCCGGGTTTTTCGGCGGCGTTCCTCAAGAGATTGGAAATCTTTCGCGGTTATCATCTCTTGATCTTAACTCTTACTATGCTGATTTTACTACGAGGGTGAAAAACTTGAGGTGGCTTTCGCATTTGAGGTTGTTAAAACAACTCGATCTTAGTGCTGTTGACTTGAGTGCAGTCACAAACATGTGGCTCCCAATTGTGAATAGCCTCCCTTTCTTACAAGTTCTTCGCTTGGATTACTGTCAGCTATCTTTAGAGTTCTCGTCTTCTCTTTCATATATAAAGTCATCATCAACCCTTAATGTCATCATTCTATCAAATAATAACATGAATGATACGTCAATATTAAAGTGGTTGTCCAAGTTGAAAGGACTTGATACCACCCTTCAATATCTTGATCTCTCTGGCAATCAAATAATGTTAGGGAATAATCTCCAAGTAACTGAACATGCTGTACAATTTCTAGGCAGCTTATGTAGTTTGCAAACACTACACTTGTCTGAAACTAATCTCTACTACGACTTGTCTAGGATCGTCCAATCCTTTTCAGCGTGCCCCCACAAGGCATTAGAATCTCTAGACTTATACGGTAATCAAGTATGGGGATCCATCCCAGACAACATTAACACCCTTTCATCCTTAAGGCTATTAGACTTATCCGGTAATCAATTAAATGGTAGCATCAGTCTATCTCTCAGGGGACTTTCTATGCTTGAGACATTGGATCTTGAGTTAAATTCTTTAAAAGCAGTTGTCACTAGTGAGCATTTATCAAACCTTTCCAAGTTAAGAAACTTGAATCTTGACAGTAACACAGAAGTGGTGGTTAACATTAGTGATAATTGGATTCCCCCATTTCAGTTGGAGGCACTAAGTTTGGACTCTTGTAAGGTTGGCCCTAATTTCCCAATCTGGCTTACAACCCAAAAACACCTTACAATTATTATATTATCCAACACTAGTATTTCTAGTAGAGTTCCTGTTTCTTTTTTCAACTCTTTATCACCAAAATTACAATTTCTAAACATGCCTCGAAATATGATGCACGGTGTACTTCCAGACGCTTCAATCATTTTTGACTCTCCACCCATTATAGACTTGAGCTCAAACAACTTTCACGGTAAACTACCACCAATTCTCAGAAACGTCTCACAATTATACCTGAGCAACAACAGACTTTCGCAAGGCCTGGTTCCTTTCTTGTGCCCAAAGAACAAAATGCCTCTTCAATATCTTGACCTATCAAGCAACTTGTTATTTGATAAACTTCCAGATTGCTGGAAGTACTTTGATATATTAAGAGAATTAAACCTACAAAACAACATGCTTTGGGGAAATCTACCTACCACCATTGATGCGCTCGACAAGCTCAATATTCTACAACTGGGTAAGAACAACTTCTCGGGTCAACTCCACACTTCCTTGCTAAGTTTGAAATCTTTGGCTATTCTCGATATTTCTCATAATTCACTAACTGGGAACATACCCGCCACTATTTGGGATAGTTCAAAAAGCCTTAGTATTCTCATGTTGGGAAGTAATAACTTGAGTGGAGACTTGCCTTCAAGCTTTTGTCAACTTTCTCAAATTCAAATATTGGATCTTTCAAACAATCTTATATCTGGAATAATCCCCAAATGCATATACAATCTTCGAGGCATGGCTAACACAGACAATGTGTTGCAAGCTAAAACTAACCAAGGTGTAGATGATTACATCTTTGATGGTGAAGAGATGATGTGGAAACGAACAGAGTCATTTTTTCAAGGATTTGATCCTCTTGGACAAGCTAAGACCATCGATTTTTCAAACAATAAGTTGGAAGGCCCTATCCCTGAAGGAATTTCAAGTCTCATAGGATTAGTGACCATAAATCTATCAAGAAACCATTTGAGTGGTGCTATTCCATCAAAGATGAGCAATTTGACCTCTTTGGAAACTCTTGATTTATCACATAACCATCTTTGTGGTGAAATTCCTTCGAGCTTGGCCGGAATCAATCCTCTAGGTGTGTTGGACTTGTCGTACAATAACTTGTCCGGGAAGATTCCAACTGGACCTCACTTACAAACTTTCGACAACTCAACGTACATTGGGAACCCTGGACTTTGTGGAGCACCACTTCCTAAATGTCCGGGAGATGAAGCAACCACTATCTCACAAAACGGTAGTAATGTCACTCCTCACCATGAGCACCATCTTGATGACTTTATGCTAGGATTGTACATTAGTGTGGTGCTAGGATTTATAACGGGGTTTTGGGGAGTTTGTGGTACACTAGTGCTCAAACGATCTTGGAGACATGCATTTTTTCGATTCTATGATGACACGAAAGACCGGATTTATGTGATACTGGTCGTCCACATAGCCAGAGTCTGGAGGAGATCTTGAAGCCAAACTGTAATTTTTCATACCATACTTTAATCACTACATATCGTGGATTTATTAGTTAATTTCGCCATTCACTTTTAATTAACACACAAGCTAGATTATGTACTATGAAAATCTAGACGTGAAAAGATGGAGTAAATATTTGACCTTTTCTAAAAATAATGCACAAAAAGAGTTAATAAATCATTGTTTCAAAAAATTATTATTGAATGAAGTTCCTAGATGTATTATTAAAAAACAACTTTACAAATTTTCAGTGGGCTCATAATGCTAACATGATTTATGTTTTTGGTTTTAAGGAAATTGGTTGAGCTTGACTACCAACAATGAAGTTAGCGAAAAAGAGAAGGCAAGTAGAATCACAAGAGCAAAGTTATATAGTCTGTAAAATCAAATAAGCATGTACCTGTAGCGTTAGTTGTTCCGATGAAGCTTTCATGTTTTCTTCGTTTCATTTGGTGTTGGATTCTATAATACTCCGTACATCCTACTTTTTGTGCCTCAATCTGTGTAGTTCAGCAGAGTGAACGACTGATACCATTCTATTCATATCGAGGCATTTTTACGAAACACAGAACACTATCTACAACATCATTTGAGACCACGACTAACCTGTGCATTCTTACTGGCTTTGCTATGACAAAGTCCGATTGCAGCGTTCTTGTCTCAATGTCGTCTTTACACAGTGCGTAAATAACTGATTTTCGTCTTCTCATCCTTCTCAGGATTTTCCAACCTATTCTTCTGTGTATGTCTGCATTCTTAGTTCTGAAATAATTTCACAGTTACATTTAAAGAAGATGATCACACTCAAAACAACAATGTTTCACTTTCTCATGAAATAGCACTATAATTAGAAATATTATTCTCGATAAAAAGAAGAAATTGTTGAGAGACTATCGAATAAACCAATTGCGATGCAACACGAGAGATGCAGTAATCAGCATACCATAATTTGGAAAATGTATGTTAAAAAGAATTTGGAAGAGCCAAATACTAGTATTTTTGAAGAGACTAATACTTGTATTTTTGAAGGAATCGAACAATGATGATACATATACGGGATGTTCATGTAAGCCCCAAGATTAGGTATCAACTGAGTCAATTATGCTTATAGCCTTTCCCGAGTTCAAATATTAGATCTTCCGAACAACCTCATCCACGAAAGCATCCCAAAATGCATATACAATCTTAAAGCTAAGGCATACACAGGAACCGTGGAAAAGGAAAAAACTAAATCTTGAAGGAGAGTACTGTGTAAGAAATACTACAGCCATTGATTTTTCGAACAATAAGTTGGTTGGCCATATAATCATCATCTTTCTAGTCACATTCCTACGAGTTTGGCTAAAATCACAAATCTAGAAATATTGGATTGTCGTACAATAACTTGTCAGGAAGAATTCCAACTGGACCACTTCCAAAATGTCCCCACAAAGCGCAGATAATGCCACTCCTCGTAATGAGCACCATTTTTGATGCGTTTCATTTTGACGTCAGCTTATGTAATACTCCCTCCATTCCAAAATAAGTGTCCCCTTTTCTACGTAATTTACATAGAAAAGGAAACATTTATTTTGGGACGAAGGGAGTACAAAAATTACAGTAATGTCCGTACAAATTTATGCCCAAAATCACACCACACATAAAAGTAGAAAATCATTGGAAATTACATCCCTACCTTTCCCTTCAAAACCCGGAATTAAAACATTGATAACAACTCATAATTTGTCAATCAAACATCAAAATTATCATTTCCGATGGTTTATCTCAATTCAAAATTAAGAGAAATTGAAAACTTTAAGTTGAATAATTAGAATAAATAGAATACAAACCTTATTTTAGGGTTTTTCAGCAAATGAAACAACTCTATCATCTCCAACTTGATCACACTTTCGTGGAAAATAATCAATCAATTTTGTTAACAAGTTGATCATTTCGCCAAAGATTTTCCCTCTGTTTCTCGTATCACTTATCACTTACTCCGTATTAGTTACGGAGTACTTCATTATTTTAACACTAATTTTTATGGTATTAGGTTGAGACGGATAAAATGTATTCCGTAATTATTTTGCAATAAAATGTTAGCATAATAATAATAATTTTAGGGGTAAAATTATTAAAAATATTTTACGGTTAAATACGGAGTAGTCACATTTTAAGGGCCTTAAGTTAAAACGAAAAAAGTTTGTTTTAAATGAGAATTTGCCTTATAATTCGTGCCACTTGTTAAGGAATGCGGATTCCCTGTCCCATTTTTGTGTCCCACTTGGTGTCCCATTACCACATATGGCAATAAGTCTCTCTTTTAAATAATTACTTATTCAATAATCTTTTATATTTATGAAATTTATTACCATATGTGGTAATGTGACACCAAGTGGGACACAAAAATGGAACAGGTGATCCGCTCTCCTTGTTAAGGGCCTTCATTTTATTTAGCTTTCCACCATTACCCATTATTATTATACAAAATTTTCTTTATGAAAATGCAATTACCTTATTTTATTTTATTTTATTTTCCGTGTAAATAATTCGGTTTAGTTTGGCCTCGGGTCATGGGTAACAAAAAAAATTGATCAAGTTATGGGCTCGTTTAGGATGAAGGTAATTATTACGGGAGTAATCAAGTTAAAATGAACTAAAAAATCGAAGGAGGGGATGATAGTGGGTGATAAAATGGAGAATTAATATTTTCACCATCGACCACCTATCTCTAATTTCTTCTTGTTTTTTGTTCTATTACTCCCGTAATGGTTACCACATCCCAAGCAAGCCTTATGTCATGAATTTTAAGACTTTTACATTCATGGGGCTCGAACAAATTCTTAACAGGTATCTAAGTATTCACGGATATAATTGATGCGTGGATAAATATTTCACACGAAGGTCCGTTAAAAGTGGATATTGTGAACTGCGTGGCAAAAGGGAAACTTTTCATAAAGGAACTCAATACCTTAGAGTATGAGTTTCTGATACCATATAGGAAAAATTCCCATGAGATCTTGAGTTGTTGTCTATGTAGGATGCTGATGGCATCAATGCATCACGCATCCGAGCGTTTTGAACCCAAATTAGATTTCAAGGTGAAAACATGAGAGTTTGATGAAGTTTAAATTGAATTTCGTCTAAACAATTCCGAAAACTCGTTAAGCAGTCTAGTGGATACTCGATACTGATAGAGCCGTAGATGACATTTAATAGTCATTAAGAAATCGGCCTAAAGTTGCATGACAAGAACAATACCAAGAGTTTAGCTAATCTCCTCATTTACGTCAAAAAAACAAGTTGAACCTTATTTGTCTTTTAATTTAACAGAATAATAGTTGAGAAAAATTACTTCATAAAATTCGTATTATTAGATTTCTTAGCAATTTATCTTTATAGAAGTATAATTTCAGTCGTTTTATATTTATAGGTTAAAAGTTACTTTGAAAATTCCCTTCACTCGTAAATAGTGTCAAAAAAAAACAAATATATACTATCAAACGGAATGAGAGAAATAATAAAAGAAGGCAACACAAATTGGAGCAGTTTTAATCGTCCATAGTCAGTCCAATTTATGATTCATATTCCAATTTATCATTTTGGTGAAACCAATCTTCTTTGTAAGAAAAGAAAGATACCGGTATCCTCCGATATTGTCTTTCCTACATTTTGCATATTCTCGCTCCGAGCTTCTTTAGTCCAACGCTTTAAGATGTATTTTTCAGGAATCGATCGGTTTGATGTTCATTGCATCAAGCACTTTCAGCGCATGAGCACACAAGATGCCTAACCTCTCAAACGTTTTACAATTACATGAAACCGTTTGTAAGGAAGAATCACCAAACACTCGATACTCAATACTAGCTTTATTCCAATTCTCATAGTCTGAAATACCAACAATATACGAAATAAGCGCTTAAGAGCCATTAATTAAAGATATATTCAAGATCTATTTGAAGTCGACATAACAACAAGCCTAAGTGTCACATATTCGAAATAAGCAACTCGTTTTTCTCCTCTTATTTTATTTTCTTTTAATTTGTTTGATTTTCTTTATCGATTTATATAAGGTATAACTAACTTTCTTGCTCTTTTTAAGATTTCGTCAAATATATACTCCAATATTCTAAATAAATAGTAGAGGCGTCATTTCGACAAACAATTTGGGTGCCTATTAATATGGGTGTTCATTAACTATTCGGTGCACTGAACCATTAATTTTTACGGTTCGGAAAAAAAATCCGAACCAAAATCGAACCATAAAGAACGGTTAAAAATATGACGAGTCATATGATAGTTATACGTCCACAGGTTTATATAAATTTGGTGCTAACCGTTATTACTTGAACATGCCTTGGATTAGTGCTGGAGGGGTATTACTCCCAATCGATGCTTCTATTTTCAACCGAAATGGTAACATTGGAGGAACGATTATTGATTCTGGTGCTTCTTTTACCGATCTTAATCCTACTGCGTACAAGCAATTAAAGAATTTTCTACGACACTCTTTTGAATCTCAAGATGATTACAGACGCTATCGACACAGTCCTGGTGAAGACCACTTTGATTTGTATTAAAACACGTATGCACAAAGTCAAGCTTTCGCTAAAAGCCTAAGCAAACTTCTCTTGTCTTCCAACCGCAATGAATCGCTATATTATCAAACAAAATGATAAATTGTACGGAGTAACTTGTAAGTAAGACAATGTTTTCATTTACATACGTCAATGAAACAATGTTTACGTAGCAAAAAAAAAAAAAAAAAAAAAAAAAAAACCGTCTAAGGCGCTCAGACGATTCAATTCACCTTCCTTGACCATCGCCTGAAACGGCCTCGGGGGCATCTTGTCTTGGACGAGCAACCATAAAGTGACCCGCTTGAAGGGCGGTGTAACCCACCCATCCTTAGGCCCATCATACCCGCCATCGCCTGGTCAGCCGCTTGGATAAGAAGTGGATCGTGTTCATAAGGTTGACCCATGAAACCCATCCTGGTCTGTAATTAAGCATCCGTTGTCTTTGTTGTTGTCAGCCGTTGTTGCGCAAAGAAGCAGCTTGTTGTTGTTGTTGATTTGGACCGAAAGCGGGTTGAGGAGGTCGCATGGGCGCTTCGTGGAATAAGCGGATTGCATGGGCACCTAGAAATTTCCAAAAGTTGTAAGCTTGGAATATACGATAATATTTGTACAGAGCACAAAGGAGTTAAATTAAAGAGACGGTGACTGTTGTTGAGGTTGAACTTAAGCTTGAGGTCGAGACTGGTCGCCGATCTTTGGTGGTCAAGCATCGGCAATCGCGCCAAGTACATTAAGTTTTTCCTGTCGAGCTTGATACCTACGACACTAACATCGTCAAATATCACTTATTCACAGGGGAATGCAATTTCTTTGACAGCCAATGATGAGCACTTGAACAGATACAGTAGTAACAGTTTCCACTTCCAATGCAGACAAAGACTCGCCACTTTTAGCTCTAATTTACGATGGAATAAAGCAAAAATGACTCTCTAAACTTGGTTAAATGTGATGCAGCAGGTTGAGATTGAACTTAGGGCTCAATTAATTGCGAAAGCTGAGATTATGGAAATGCAGAACACTTTTGATGCTCGGTTTCAGGAACAGTCCACTGCTATCTCTCGGCTCCAGGTTTGATGCAAAACACGCTGATAACCGAGCTGATGTTTGCGCTTGTTTTTGTTTGGGGAAACGTGGTGTTTATGTCTGTTTGTCGAGCAGGAGCAACTTCGAGAAAGGGAACAGTCGATACACGAGCTTGAGAGGAAGATGAAGGAGAAGGAAAGAGAGTTGCATGCTGTGAGATTAGATAATGAAGCGGTATATTTTCAGGAAATATCACTGTTTTTGTATTGTGGTTTTTGGTGTTATTGTTTGCATTGTGGTTTTTACTTTTCTCGAGACATGTTTTTGATGGGCAGGCCTGGGCTAAGGAAGACCTACTGAGGGAACAAAACAAAGAAATAGCCAACTACCGGTGAGCGTGCCTTGATAGTTTCTGTATTGCTTCGGTTTTTGCTTTGTTTTGTATTAACTTTGGGTTTGGTTTTTGGTACAGGAGGGAACATGATAGCATTGAAGCGGAGAGAGCCCATCATAGGCAACAAATACATGAACTGCAAGAACATATTCAAGATAAAGAGAGGCAGTTGCTGGAACTGCAAGATCAGGTTTGCTACAAATTGACGATTAATTGCTTATATACTGACAAGGCATGTTATGTTAGCAATGCACCTTCTATTCTGCAGTGGTGTTGTTAACATCTGTTGGGAGCGTGTTTTGTAATCATTAATTGCTGTAGTTAGTGAGTAGAGCTGACATAATTTATACTGGTACTGTGACAGAATAGGATTGCTCAAGAGACGATCATTTACAAAGATGAACAGATACGTGATGCACAAGTTTGGATGGGACGGGTTCAGGAAATGGATGTTTTGCAATCGAGCACACTGCAAGCTGAGCTACAGAAACAGACTGAGCAATATAACCAGCTTTGGCTTGGCTGGCAAAGACAGGTTGACTTTATTGTCTTTTACCTTTACTTGGTCTATTATATGAAATTTGCTGTCTCCACCTGGTCGTATCACTATGTTCCGTGAAGTTAAAATTACACCAGAAGTAGCCATTGATCTTTATTTTCCTGTTAGGTAATAATTAACTTAGTTATGGTGGTCACCTGGAAAAAAAGCCTATTTTTTTTTTTTTTAATTTTCTTTTAATATTCTGCTGTTGCTTAATCTGTCTTCTGAGAGTTCCTCCTAGAGCTTCTTTGTCAGTTGTTTATGATGAGTCTTGCTTCTCTTTGCAGTAGAGTTTTAACACTTTTTCTTTTACCTTAATATTATAACAGTTTGTAGAGATGGAGAAACTGCACATGCAGGCCATTCAACAACTTCAGCTTGAGCTTGCTTCCATAAGAGGAAACACTAGAGGGTATAATGGTGATTCAAGCATCTCGCAAAATGCTGTAAGCGATGGATCTCAAAATGCACCAAACGGTGGGACTCACGTTGAAGCTAATGGAAGTACTACACCAAATGGTAATTCTAGAGGTCCGGCTAATGGAAATGTGGAAAATTCTCAGCAATACACTTCCTCTGGCAATTCATCTTCACAGGTTAACTCATGAATGCCTCAATTTTTATGTCTAGTTTGGTAGAGTGGCATTCACTCATACAACTTTCATACAATTTGCTTTTACTATTTGTCATATTTGTAAAAAACAACTTGTATATGGTGTACTCCATGACTCCATGTCTTACTTTTTAAGTTGCAAACTCTGGTAGTTTGCAGAGTGATCGAGTGAGCAAATGTGTGATGATTCATGCTTTGATTATCTTTTGTGTGGTCTGCGTTTATCTTTTGATTAGTCAATGTGTGTTTTTCTGTAACTGGTTGCGTTACACTTCTGGTGTCTGACATCTGCTCAACTATTTTTACCCTCATTGAACTATTAACTTTCTAGGAATTGAACCAGTCACGCTTAGTATGATCTTATGAGTGATCTCTGATCTTTATTATTAGAGCCTGCATGTAGATGACCATGATTTGTGCTAGTCCAATATGCAAACCAAATGGAGCAACATGGTTTGTTGATCATCAAATTAAAAGTTTTTGTTTTGAGATGATTTGGCGAATGAGTTTTAATTTTGTTTCAGTTGATTTTGGTCAAGGAATTATAGTTTGATAGCTATCTGCAAGAGTGCAAGGAGCTTTGTGCAGCCATATTATATGAGTGGGACTTAGATTTTTCCTGAATCATCTATTGTGCGTCAACAACTCCGGATAGTAGAGCTTATCCTTGATGTAGTGTGAAATTTATGAACGCGTGTTCATTTTTTTTTTTTTCTGTTGTCATTGTCGAGTAGAACTGCAATTGACACTAGCTTTGTTTGTGGCCGGTATTTGGATGTGCATCATATGGTACTATTTTTACACAAAATACAAGAATATATCATGTTTTAAAGATCATACTATTAACTGATCATACTTCTAGTTGAAAATTGACTGTAGCATATTATGATCTACTCCGTACTAACTCTGGCACAGATCTCATACCTTGATTGTTTTCATCCTGAATAGTTTTTATCCTAATTTATGCCGTATTTTGGGGCAAGTATATAATCCAAAACCAAATGCAGCACAATGTTGTATCTGTTCCACGGACAATCATATGTTTGAACTTCCAACATACTGATCGAGTCATTTGTTAGGCACATGAGAATGAGGTTGGGAGCATAGTGGGTAATGAGCCAGTTAGTCAAGATGTGTTGACTGAGCAACCAAGTTCTACAGCGAGCCCGTCTCCATCTGTATCGTCCGTTCAGGCTGTGAATGTTACTGAAGCTTCCTTGAACTCTGCTTCTGAGGCTATTCTATTGACTGAGCCGACGTATAATATATCATCTGTAAAATCGCTTGAGCCAGCACTTCTTGATGAAAGAGCTTTGCTAGCATCCATTGTACGAACTATTCCACCTGGAGGCAGAATTCGCATCAGTACAACGGTTTGCGCTTTAAACTGTTAAAACACTCTTCCTGGTTCATAATTTTTTTTGCATCAGCTGCTAAATAGACTTGGAAAGATGCTTGAGCCTCTGCATTGGCATGATTACAAGAAGACATATGGGAAGCTTGATGACTTTGTTGCTAGTCATCCTGAAGTACGTTTCCTTTCTACTCTGCCACACTCGTCTCAGGGTTGTAGAAGAATTTTGTGACCGTAATCTATTTTTTCTTCTTCTCGTGACTTAATTATTCTTTTAGTCAAAGAGCGTTAAAATACAGAGAAATAAAAATATTTCGCTAAAAATGACTTTTGGTCATATGAGGACAATGAAAATAAAAAGGAGTGGGTAGTCATAACATGACAATATGGTTACGGTGCTCTTTTTTGTCATTGAAGGAGATTATATCCAACTCCGAGAAGGTGCTCAAGGAATCATTGCTGCTACAGCGGCAGTTGCAAAAGTTGCAGCAGCAGCGGCTGCATCGTCACCTTACTTGTCCTTCTTTCCACCTGTTGCTATTACACCAATGGCTGATTCTGGCCGTGTTAAGAAGATACCGTCAATGGAGCCTAGGCCTGTGAGAAATGCTGCCAATCCGTCATCACTGCACGGCCACTACCCCAATGGCTCTACATTCAACGTTGCTGGAAACGTCTCAAATGTGAAAATTTTGAGCAAGTCAAAAGACCCTTCGGAATTCAATGGTCCGTCGGATAGATCCAATTTGGGTAATCCTCAAGGCAATGTTTATGTTTCCAATCATTCAAGAAACGGTGCTAGTTTTATCTCTAAGCAGCAAGGAAGGTAATCACTTATCACTTTTGATTTTAGATGTATTTTACCTCGAACTATATACCTGCAATTCTCTGATGACTGACTAGTGCTGACACATCTTTATTTTGTGGCTACTCAGTCAGAGGACAAATGCTGCATTGCCATCCAGAAGATAGTGAGCATTCTCTTTCACGACTTTTTTTCATTTTTTTTTCTTGAATCGTGTGCAGCTTGTGCTTTTCTGTGTTATCGTGCATTGTAATTGAATTATAGTTCTGTCTTTGCGTTTACTTACGAGTTCTTATGCGCTTATTACTCCCGTCTTTCTCATAAACTGTAATGTTCCAAAATATGAACCAAGACCAACCTGTCTAATGAAACCGTTAAATGTGTACAGTCTTTGTGACTTAAATATGAATGCAGAAATCTAGAATGGTTGCTGTGATCATTATTCATGTGACAATTTATTCAATAATAAGCAATTAGTCCGAGGCTATTTACTCTGTTGGAGGAAATAGTTAAACACGATGTTTATAATTTAGTAGTTACTGTCATCTACCAACATATGCAGAGTTTTGTCGTCGTCGTATTAAATCCATCAAATACATCGCCACATATCTGTGAAATCAAGAATTTATGTCTATTCTGAATTTCTGACTAGTTAGTGCCTTTTCTATTAACAGGATGGTTTTCGAAGTCGACGATGGACATTCCGCATGTGTGAGCAAGCTCGTACAGGGTGACGAAAATCGGTTGGAGAAGGATGGTATCATAAGTTAGGATGACCATTATTATTAATATTTGTGGACTCAAAGAATCTCTTCATTGGAATGTCCATCCATCTTATGCATCACAATTTGTCAACTTTTGGATTATTTATACCATCTTCCTCAAAAACAAACAAAAATTAATTTAACGTTTTATCTTGTTTTGTGCGGCGTGTTCATCATTTTCTTATCTTCTGTTATCCGTTTTATTTTCCGTTTGGCTATGCGATTGAAACATGTTTGCCCCCGTTCTTTTCGGCTTATAAAGCGCTGAACTTATAGGTGTTGAACTTATTATAGTCCGCACCACCACATGTACCATGTAAGCCACCCCCGACGGGGGCTGGGGGGAAATTGGTTCCAGGTGGGATTTGAGCCTGGGACCTCACACAATTTGTTGCACTTGTAACCCAAATTCCACCTGGGCAACCACCACTTGGTTAAAAAAAAAAAAAAAAAAAAAAAAAAAAAAAAGCTTAATTTCAATAGAGCTTATAGGAGTTGAACTTATAGGAGCTAAATCGAACTTATAGGAGCTGAAATTAAACTGAAAAGAACGGGGCTTTTGTTTTCGATGTTAACACCTCTTTGCAAGCTTGATGTCATGTTCAATTGTTCATCCTTTATGAGCACTTTGTGCTTATTGAATATGGATGTTCGTAGGAACTCGATCCAAGATTCCAAGCGAATAGAGTGAAGATTTTCCTATTGTGACTTTTCGTCTATGATATATTGACGCAGTCTCTGATTGGATCCTTATAACCAAACCCGACAAAAATAGAATGACTTAGATTGTGCAACTAGCATATGCGGAAAAAATGAACTAAAACAAAATGATAGATTTGATATTCTCGAAACTACTCAACCCAAACTAGCCTTGACTACAAAATGATAGATTTGATATTCTCGAAACGACTCAACCCAAACTAGCCTTGACTATAACCTGGCAGGTTGTACTTGGTGACTCAGTGTCATGAAAGTCATGTTATGCATTAGCAGGGCGAGTGTGTGGAAGCCTAACTCTTCTTTACCCTTTTTACCGAATTCTGACTCATTAACGAACCGTTTTAAGGATTCAATTTAATTCTTGAGCAAACGCTTTTTGATAACTTTTTTCATTAAATTTTAGTCGCCTATTCAGTAGAAACCGAAATACGGGAGGAAAAAATATTCAGTAGAAACCGAAATATGGGCAAAAGAGTGAAAAGTTGTCGATTTGGGTTGGGTTGAGTTTCGTATACGAAAAATTTCTCATTCGTTTGTAATCATTTTTGGGCTCATGATACATCATTGTTTGAAAGCTATTATCATGCACTATCTAACGGTATGAGATTTGGATTCGTTAAAGAAGTTCAGGATCATTAAGTGATTTGTCCGAGTTGATTGAATACTAAAAATGTTATAATTGTTTTGAGTTGTTTTTTTAGGAGTTAAACGTAAAGAGTCATCAATTATAACATTTTTAGTATTTATATTAATATTAATTATGACTTTAGCCTCCAAAGGTAAAGCGGATGAACCCAAATCAGAAGCCCAAGGCCCAAAACGATGAAAATTCAAAGCCCAATAATGGATTCCAAGCCCGACCATATATTGCTAGATGAACGATAAAGCTGGTAGGCCCAAGTATTGCACACCACAACTTAAACCATTTTCATCCGGTCCGTTCACCGCCGGTGAGGCCGGGGGATACTCGTTGGGGATCTTATTATAGAATAATTTTGAATATTATTGCATTATATCCCTCCATCTTTGAAGTTCTTCTTATGATTGGTAAAACCGGTCATAGTGATGATCGTTTAAAAGCCCAAACGGTTATGCTTTGTTTTGAGTCATTTCACTTTGTTTTTATGGCTCGCTTGATGTTAGTAATATTTGGGTATACGGATGATTTATGTCAAGCGTTGCAAAGAAGCGATCAAGACATTGTGAATGCAATGACGCTTGTTCGTTTAACTAAAGAGAGATTGCAAAAAATTAGAGATGATGGTTGGGACGATTTTCTTGGTAGTGTAACTTCTTTTTGTGCAAAACATGATATTGAGGTTCCTCAAATGGATGATAACTACGCTCCTCCGGGAAGATCAAGGCGTTTCTTTGAAGTGGTAACCAATGTTCATCGATTTCGGGTAGAAATGTTTTTAAGCATTATTGATTTGCAACTTCAAGAGCTAAATAATCGTTTTGATGAGGTAAATATGGAGTTACTAATTTGTATGGCTTCATTTAATCCCATCAATTCTTTTGCCGCTTTTGACAAGCAAAAATTGCTTAGGCTTGCCGAGTTTTATCCTGAAGACTTCTCTTGTACTGATTTGATGAGACTTGAATTTCAACTTGATCATTTTATCGATGATATGCGGAAGGATGCAAGATTTGAAAATGTTCGAGACATAGGTCAACTATCTACTATGCTTGTTGCGACTGAAAAGCACTCTTCGTATAAGCTAGTCTATCTTCTTCTAAGACTAGTATTGATTCTTCCGGTAGCGACTGCAAGCGTAGAACGTGCTTTTTCTGCAATGACTTATGTGAAGAATAAGTTGAGAAATAGTATGGGAGATCAACTATTAAATGATACACTAGTTACATTTATCGAGAGAGATTTTTTCTCACAAGTAGAAAATGATGTTGTAATAGATCGATTTCAAGGTTTAAAAACTCGTCGTACTTTATTACCTCATGCCCTTTAATGTAAAGATGTAATTTTGTAACATTTGAATGACAAAATATTTTGTTATTTAAAATTCGCTTTTACATGTATTTTTTGCACCCCCAATCGTGATATCCTAGATCCGCCTCTGTTCACCGGCTGTCATCGGAGTATTGGGTCGTTATCGTAACTCGAGTCAACCTGAGCTCGAAGTTAGATGGCCGCAAAATTGGCTTGTTATTTGTAAATGCAAGGTTGAACTAATGTTAGATCGAAAGGTACCGAGTCCAAGAAAAATAAAATAAACTAAAATTTGAGTTCGAGAAAAAAATGTTTTAACTTAGCTCAAGAGTTTTTTCATAGTCTATTAATTTCCTTTTTCTCCTATTAAAACTTAGTTAACAAATAAAAGCCATAACGCACAAGCTTGCGATACTAGACTTGTTCGAGCACGATTTGGTCAAGGTCGAAATGAACTATGACCTAACCGATTTTGTAACTTTTCAAGCAAGCTCATCTTATTTATGCCTATTGTTTCGCAAAAAAATTACATATACACCTATCATATATCACAAATTCTTGTGTAAGTTAGGACTTACAATAAGTTATTGTAAGTCCACCTCATTTGTATCCGTTTATATAGCTTTTGTATTATTTAAGTGATAATTATGATTAATTGTTACTAAATTTTTTTAGTACCCTCGTAAGTGACTTTGGTCTTACATTAATTTTGTGTAAGTTGTACCTTACAAGAGTATTACTGACTAATATATACTCCCTCTATTTCAATGATTAGCCCCATGGGCCCACTTTTTGTGAGGAGAAAAGTGAGGTCATGGGGCTAAATGAATGAGATAGAGGGATTATATACAAACAGTAGTTTTGTGTCATGCAGTTTTTTTTTCCTTTTGTTATTAGGGGTACGTATCATTTTTGTTTGTTTTGAGTTTATTTTCTTCTCAAAAAAAAATAAAAAAAATATTCATTCAGTTTAACCTGTTGTAGTACAAATTCCTTTTCAATTTAGTACAATCCAATTTAATTTTATTAGTCGATTGAATTATACTCATTAGCTTAGGTCAATTTCAACAACTTTTAAAAATAAAACCTCAAAGTGTAATTAAAGTTGTATGATTGTAGACAAGTCTAACCCAAATGACACTCAAGACGACGAAGACTTAAACGAGTCCCCGTCAACAGGTCGTCGCCAATATAAACCACAAAAACAAGCTAACATTTAGTGATTGATTGGGACGCTATTGAATTTTATTAGGACGGAACTCAGAGTTTACCATCCAAACAACAACATCATTTTACAATGGAAGTATAGGGAAAAAAAAAAAAAAAGTATACTTGACAGTTTTAGTAATGTTTAATTTTGTAGAAATAGAGAATGAAAAGAATACTTCGTAATATTTTACAGTGTTACTCTCTACAATGCAGTAATTATTTAGAGTTTTGTTTAGAGAAACATAAATCATCAAATAATGAACCTGACCGCGTTCATCGAGATACAAGAGAGCACTTCGTAAAACAAAAGTTAGAGGATCCCGCTGACTTATAAACTACTCAACTCTTTTCTTATTCACAAAAAAGTTGGAGTATAATGCACGACGTTATTTACCGATAAGACGAAATCTCAGCATACAAGAGCGAATCTGATTCTCGTTATATTGCCCCGTCAAAAACGTTGATTAATTATCAACAAATGTATAAACTGAAGGTGTAACAGTCTTAATAATTCTATTTCTCCATTGAACTATAATGACTACAATTTTACATGGAAAAGCAGATTCTAACTTGCAATTTACCGTCCATAGTACATCCGTTTCGAACAATACTGAAAATCAGAGATAGACCATCAACGTCATGTGGAAAATATAAAGAGACTGCAACAATTGTGTAATATTTGTCGACGATCACTCTCAGCATTTGAAAAGTAGAGAATGGAGCAGGCTATATATACTTAAGATGGACCAACCTGCAAATGGATCATAGAACACATCATAAAGACATTATAAAATGAGTAGTCAATTTCACAACAAAGTATACAACCACTTTCTTGTTTTCTTCATTTGTGTGTGGATGATATACTGTATTGTCCATGCCGCATCATCAGAGGTTAATGACACCGGAATTCCGTGCGTTGAAAGTGAGAGAGCGGCCTTGCTCCGGTTCAAACAGGGTATTCGTGTCGACCACTGTGGGCTCCTCAATTCTTGGGGAGACAGCCTCAATTGCTGTCAGTGGCGCGGGATTAGCTGCAGCAACCACTCTGGCCATGTCATCGGCCTCCGTCTTCCTGGAACTGATGAAGATCCTCATGACGAATTCTTTTTGGGTTGTCTAGAAGGTACTCTCAGTGAATCTTTACTTGAGTTGAAGCATTTGAAATATTTAGACCTTAGTCTTAATGATTTTAGTGAGCAACTACCCAAGTTTATAGGTTCACTTGATGCTTTAGAGCACCTTAATCTATCCAATGCCGGGTTTTTCGGCGTTGTGCCTCAAGAGATAGGAAATCTTTCGCGGTTATCATCTCTTGATCTTAACGATGAATATGTTCATTCATATATGAGGGTGAAAAATTTGAGGTGGCTTTCGCATTTGAGGTTGTTAAAACAACTCGATCTTAGTGGTGTTGACTTGAGTGCAGCCACAAACATGTGGCTCCCAATTGTGAATAGCCTCCCTTTCTTACAAGTTCTTTGGTTGGCTGAATGTCAGCTATCTTTAGAGTTGCCGTCTTCACTTTCTTATATAAATTCATCATCAACCCTTAATGTCATCAGCCTTGAAGGAAATAACATGAATGATACGTCAATATTCAAGTGGCTGTCCAAGTTGAAAGGACTTGATACCACCCTTGAATATCTTGACCTCTCTTACAATCAAATAATGTTTGGGAATAATCTCAGAGTGACTGGACCTGCTGTTCAAGTTCTAGGCAGCTTATGTAGTTTGCAAACACTAGACTTGTCACAAACTAATCTCGACTACGACTTGTCTAGGATCATCCAATCCTTTACTGCGTGCCCCCACAAGGCATTAGAATCTCTAGACTTATCCATTAATCAAGTTTGGGGATCCATCCCTGACAACATTAACACCCTTTCATCCTTAAGGGAATTATACTTGAACCATAATCAATTGAATGGTAGCATCAGTCTATCTCTCAGGGGACTTTCTATGCTTGAGACATTGTATCTTGACTCAAATTCTTTAAAAGCAGTTGTCACCGGTGAGCATTTATCAAACCTTTCCAATTTAAGAGACTTGTCTTTAGGATATAACAAAGAAGTGGTGGTTAACATCAGTGCTAATTGGATTCCCCCATTTCAGTTGGATACACTAGAATTGGACTCTTGTAAGGTTGGCCCTGATTTCCCAATGTGGCTTACAACCCAAAAACACCTTACATTTATTTATTTATCCAACACAAGTATTTCTAGTAGAGTTCCTATTTCATTTTTCAACTCTTTATCACCAAAATTACAGTCTCTAGACATGTCTAAAAATATGATGCACGGTGTACTTCCAGACGTTTCAATCACTTTTGACTCTCCACCCGTTATAGACTTGAGCTCAAACAACTTT
This sequence comes from Dianthus caryophyllus, assembly GCA_023091065.1. Taxonomy (NCBI): domain Eukaryota; kingdom Viridiplantae; phylum Streptophyta; class Magnoliopsida; order Caryophyllales; family Caryophyllaceae; genus Dianthus; species Dianthus caryophyllus. Next base: position 4,100,985 of record CM041518.1, read on the forward strand.
CACGGTAAACTACCACCATTTCTCAGAAACGTCTCACATTTATACCTGAATAACAACAGACTTTCGCAAGGCCTGGCTCCTTTCTTGTGCCCAAAGAACAAAATGCCTCTTCAATATCTTGACCTATCAAACAACTTGTTATCTGATAAACTTCCAGATTGCTGGAAGTACTTTGATATATTAAGAGAATTAAAACTACAAAACAACATGCTTTGGGGAAATCTACCTACCACCATTGGTGCGCTGGACAATCTCATTCTTCTACAACTGGGTAGCAACAACATCTCGGGTCAACTCCACTCTTCCTTGCTAAGTTGGAAGTCATTGGCTATTCTTGATATTTCTCGTAATTCACTAACCGGGAACATACCCTCCACTATTTGGGACCGTTTCAAAAACCTAGATATTCTCATGTTGGGAAGTAATTACTTGAGTGGAGACTTGCCTTCAAGCTTTTGTCAACTTTCTCAAATTCAAATATTGGATCTTTCAAACAATCTTATATCAGGAATAATCCCCAAATGCATATACAATCTTCGAGGCATGGCTAACACAGATAATGTGTTTGAAGATGTGTCAGACAAGACTTTTATGTTTGACGACCCCTATGATGGTGAAGAGATGATGTGGAAACGAACAGAATCATTTTTCCAAGGATATGATACTCTTGGACAAGCTAAAACCATCAATTTTGCAAACAATAAGTTGGAAGGCCATATCCCTGAAAGAATTTCAAGTCTCATCGGATTAGTGACACTAAATCTATCAAGAAACCATTTGAGCGGTGCTATTCCATCAAAGGTAGGCCAATTGACCTCTTTGGAAACTCTTGATTTATCACACAACCAACTTTCCGGTGAAATTCCTTCGAGCTTGGCCGAAATCAATCCTCTAGGCGTGTTGGACTTGTCGTACAATAACTTGTCCGGGAAGATTCCAACTGGACCTCACTTGCAAACTTTCGACAACTCAACGTACATTGGGAACCCCGGACTTTGTGGAGCACCACTTCCTAAATGTCCGCGAGATGAAGCAGCCACTATCTCACAAAACGGTAGTAATGTCACTCCTCACCATGAGCACCATCTTGATGACTTTATGCTAGGATTGTACATTAGTTTGGTGCTAGGATTTATAACGGGGTTTTGGGGAGTTTGTGGTACACTAGTGCTCAAACGATCTTGGAGACATGCATTTTTTCGATTCTATGATGACATGAAAGACCGGATTTATGTGATACTGGTCGTCCACATAGCCAGAGTTTGGAGAAGATCTTGAAGCCAATCGGTAATCTTTCATACCATACTTTAATCACTACATATCGTGGATTTTTCAGTTAATTACGCCACTCACTTTTAATTAACACACAAGCTGGATTATGAACTATGAAAATCTAGAGGTGAAAAGATGGAGTATATATTTGACCTTTTCTAAAAATAATGCACAAAAGAGTTAATAAATCATTGTTTCGGATTTGAATATTATTATTGAAAAAAACAACTTTACAATCTTTCAGTGGGCTCATAATGCTAAAATGATTTATGTTTTTGGTTTTAAGGAAATCGGTTGAGCTTGACGAACAATGAAGTTAGTGAAAAAGAGAAGGCAAGTAGAATCACAAGAGCAGAGTTATATCGTCATGCAGCTAGTGTATGAGTGTAATAAATAGTCTGTAAAATCAAATAAGCATGTACCTGTAGCGTTAGTTGTTCCGATGAAGCTTTCATGTTTTCTTTGTTTCATTTGGTGTCGGATTCTATAATACTTCGTACATCCTACTTTTTGTGCTTCGATCTGTGTAGTTCAGCAGAGTGAATGACTGATACCATTCTATTCATTTCGAGGCATTTTTACGAAACACAGAACACTATCTACAACATCATTTGAGACCACAACTAACCTGTGCATTCTTACTGGCTTTGCTATGAAAAAGTCCGATTGCAGCATTCTTGTCTCAATGTCGTCTTTACAGAGTGCGTAAATAACTGATTTTCGTCTTTTCATCCTTCTTCAAGATTTTCCAACCTATTCTTCTGTGTATGTCTGCATTCTTAGTCCAGAAATAATCTCACAGTTACATTTAAAGAAGATGATCACACTCAAAACAACAATGTTTTACTTTCTCATGAAATAGCACTATAATTAGACATATTATTCTCGATAAAAAGAAGAAATTGTTGAGAGACTATCGAATAAACCAGTTGCGATGCAACACGAGAGGTGCAGTAATCAGCATACCATATTTTGGAAAATGTATGTTAAAAATAAAGAATTTGGAAGAGCCAAATACTAGTGAATATACTAATACTTGTATTTTTGAAGGAATCGAACAAAGATGATACATGTACGGGATGTTCATGTAAGCCCCAATATTAGGTATCAATTGAGTCAATTATGCTTATTGTGTCTGATAAATAGCCTTTCCCGAGTTCAAATATTGGATCTTTCGAACAACCTCATCCACGGAAGCATCCAAAAATGCATATACAATCTTAAAGCTAAGGCGTACACAGGAACCGTGGAAAAGGAAAGAACTAAATCTTGAAGGAGAGTGCTGTGTAAGAAATACTACAGCCATTGATTTTTCGAATAATAAGTTGGTTGGCCATATCCCAGAAGGTCTTTCAAGTCTTCTCGGCTTGGTGTCCATAAACCTATCAAGAAACCATCTGAGTGGAGCTATTCCATCACAGATAGGCCAATTGACCTGTTTGGAAACTCTTGATCTATCACATAATCATCTTTGTAGTCACATTCCTACGAGTTTGGCTAAAATCACAAATCTAGAAATATTGGATTTGTCGTACAATAACTTGTCAGGAAGAATTCCAACTGGACCTTAGTTAAAAACATTCGAAAACTCAACGTACATGGGCAACCCACGACTTTGCGGAGCACCAGTTCCAAAATGTCTGAGAGATGAAGCAGACATTATCCCACAAAGCGCAGATAATGCCACTCCTTGTAATGAGCACCATCTTGATGAGTTTATGGTAGGATCGTACATTAGTGTGGTGTTAGGACTTATAACGGGATTTTGGGGAGCTTTTGGCGCTTTAGCGCTCAAAAGAACATGGCGACATGCCTTCTTTCGGTTCTATGATGACATGAAAGACAAGATTTATGTGGTTGTAGCTGTCTGCTTTGCCAGAGTTTGGAGGAGATCTTGAACCCACTTGGTAAGCATTTCACACTGTACCTTTAATCATTAGATTTTGTGCACTTATGTTTTACTTCCTTGTCCATTTTTAAAATTCTTACATCAACGAATACAAGAGCTAGATTGTGTGTAATGGCGTAATATGTATTTTTTAACGCATAAATTTTCTAATAAGGTTATAATTTGATGAACAGTGGAGCTTCTGACGAAAGACGGGCAATAGAAAGAGCTGAGTTAATACCAGTGTAAGATATTGAACCACCAATTAAAGCATTTGTAATGAACACTGGAAAATAGAATAAGATTCTAAGTTAGGACATGTTCGTTCCAGCTTATTTTCACCTCAGTTCAGCTCCGTTCAGTTCAGCTCACTTCACTTCACTTCAGCACAGCTATATTATTTAATTGAACTTCATTCGATTCGATTCGGCTTCGATTGATTCGATTCGGCCGATTGATTCGATTCGATTCTAAAAAGTCTGACAGAAGAGGTTCTTAGTCTCATCTTTTCCTTGTTTCATTTACTATTTGCTTTTGCAAGACTTTGTACCATTTTTATTGTGTGGTTTTAGCAGGGACGTTGGTCGAGTTTGATGAGCAATGAAGCAACTAAACGAAGAAGGCCAATGAACTTTCGAAAGCAGAGTTATATAATGTTGCAGCTAGTGTAATATACGCAACAATCAAATGTCTTGTAATCGTAATAAACAAACAGCGAGCGAAATAGAATGAGCTTGTACCTGTTGTGTTGTGTTGTTAGAGGACGTCGAATCTTTGATGCGTTTCGTTTTGACGTCGGCTTCTGTAATAGTCCCTCCATCCCAAAATAAGTGTCCCTTTTTCTACGTAATTTACACAGAAAAGGAAACATTTATTTTGGGATGTAGAAAGTACAAAAATTACAGTAATGTCATTACAAATTTATGCACAAAATCACACCACATAAAGTAGAAAATCATTGTACCGTCATTGGAAATTACATCCCTCCCTTTCCCTTCTAAACCCGGAATTAAAACATTGATAACAACTCATAATTTGTCAATCAAACATCAAAATTATCATTTCCGATGGTTTATCTCAATTCAAAATTAAGAGAAATTGAAAACTTTGAGTTGAATAATTAAGAGAAATTGAAAATTTAAAGTTGAATAATTAGAATAAATAGAATACAAACCTTATTTTAGGGTTTTTCAGCAAATGAAACAACTCTATCATCTCCAATTTGATCACACTTTCACAAACTTTCATGGACAATAATCAATCAATTTTGTTAACAAGTTGATCTTTGGCCAAAGATTTTCCCTCTGTTTCTCGTATCACTTAAGTATTACGGAGTAGTTTTAACACCAATTTTTTGGTATAAGGTTGAGACGGATAAAATTTAATTATTTTGCAATAAAATGTTAGCATAATAATAAGGCATTTTAGGGGTAAAATTATTGAAAAATATTTTACAATGAGTTGTTCTTTCTAACTTATAAGAGCTGAACTTATAAAATCTGAACTTATAGAGCTGAACTGAACTTATAAGAGTTCAACTTATTTTTTTTTATGTCAGAGCTGAACTTATAAGAGTGAAATTTGAATCGAACTTATGTGTTCTAACTGAACTTATAATTCTGAATTAAGTTTGGAAGGAACAGGTCCTAAATACGGAGTAGTCACAGTTTACCATAAAATAATAACATAATCTCGTTTTAAGTTAAGACGAAAAAAAAGTTTATTTAAAATGAGAATTTGCCTTATAATTCGTGCCACTTATTAAGGACCTTCATATTATTTAGCTTTCCACCATTACCCATTATTATTATACAAAATTTCGTTATGAAAATGCAATTACCTTTATGAAACTCATACTCTAAGGTATGGAGTTCCTTTATGAAGTTTAATTTATTAGATTTCTTTATGAAAAGTTTTCCATGAAGTTGAGAAAAATTACTTCATAAAACTCGAGATCTCATGGAAATTATATGGTATCAGAAACTCATACTCTAAGGTATGGAGTTCCTTTATGAAAAGTTTTCCTTTTGCCACGCAGTTCACAATGTCCACGTTTAACGGGCCTTCGTGTGAAATATTTATCCACGCGTCAATTATATCCGTGAATACTTAGATGCCAGTTAAGAATTGTTCGAGCCCCATGAATGTAAAAGTTTTAAAATTCATGACATAGGGCTTGCTTGGGATGCGGTAACCATTACGGGAATAATAGAACAAAAAAACAAGAAGAAATTAGAGATAGGTGGTTGATGGTGAATATTAATGGTGAAAAAGGAGTCAGAGGAGGAATAATTACATGCATTAATTGGGGGAAGTGGGTAATAATACTAATTACCTTATTTTAATTGAACAGAATAATAGTTGAGAAAATTACTTCATAAAACTCGTATTATTAGATTTCTTAGCAATTTATCTTTATAGAAGTATAATTTCAGTCATTTTATATTTATAAGTTAAAAGTTACATCGATGATTCCCCTCAATCGTAAAAAGTGTCAAAAAAACAAATATATACTATCAAATCGAATGAAAGAAATAATAAAAGAAGGCAACACAAATTGGAGCTGCTTTAATCGTCCGTAGTCAGTCCAATTTATGATTCATATTCCGTAGTACGACTGAGTCAATTTCATCATTTTTGTGAAACCAATATTCTTTGTAAGAAAAGAAAGGTATATTTCACTCGTCAATTTAATCCTCCAATATTGTCTTTCCTGCATTTTGTATATTCTCACTTCGAGCTTCTTTAATCCAATGCTTTAAGATGTATTTTTCAGGAATCCGTTTGATGTTCATTGCACCGAGCACTTTCAGCGCATGAGCACACAAGATGCCTAACCTCTCAAACGTTTTACCATTACATGAAACCGTTTGTGAGGAAGAATCACCAAACACTCGATACTCAATACTAGCTTTATTCCCTTCTCATAGTCTGAAATACCAACAATATACTCACCAGCCAAATAAAAAAAAATAAAAAAATAAAACTCAGTTCTAATCATTTTCTCATATTCAAATATCGTCAATTTCCATACAAGCGCTTAAGAGACGTCAATTAAAGATATATTCAAGATCTATTTGAAGTCGACATTACAACAAGCCTAAGTGTCACGTATTCAAAATAATCAACTCGTTTTTCTCCTCTTATTTTATTTTCTTTTAATTCGTTTGTTTTTCCTTATCGATTTATATAAGGTATAACTAATTTTCTTGCTCTTTTTCAGATTTCGTCAAATATATACTCCAATATTCTAAATAAATAGTAGAGGCGTCATTTCGACAAACAATTTGGGTGCCTATTGATATGGGTGTTAAATTATGATTCGGTCTTATTTGAGCAGATTAATTTTTCACAGATTCGTCGTGCACGGTTGGGTTCGGAAAAAATCCGAACCAAAATCGAACCATAAAGAACGGTTAAAAATATGAGAAATCATATGATAGTTATACGTCCACAGGTTTATATAAATTTGGTGTTAACAATTTGGGTGCCTATTGTATCATTTAACTTTTGATGAACTCATCCGAAAAGTGACATGCTATTGTCGGTTTCTAAACAAGTCATATTGTTGGCCACTTTTTTTTTCTATTTTTTTTAATGATTTCATTTTAATTACTGCAATTTGTTTTACTTTGCCTTTCTTTATTTGTGTTTCTTTTTTTTAATTTCTTCATTTACCATTTTTCATCCTTCATCTACCATTTTTATACTTCTTGTTCCTTCCTCACTTCTTCATTAAATTGTCTCTCTAATTTCATCTTCTACGCAGTATTTGTTTTTCGTTTTCAAAATTTCCCTTAATTTCCTTTTTTTTTTTTTTCAATGAAAGATCCATATCATTAATTTTATTGATTAAAATTTCATGGTTGCGGTTTGAAGATGGTGATGTGGTGTTATCATATGGGGAGTGGGATGGCAGAAATAGACTATAAGACGGGCTAGACGGCTGAGGGAGGAGAGGATGAAGCAATGATGCCATCGAGAATGTCACCGATGAGGTTGTTGGAGGAGTTCGGTGCAATGGAAGGTAGGACTGGGGATGACAGGGTAGGGGAGAGCGACGGGGGGAGGAGGAAGGACTGCTGCGGCGGTGGCGGCAGGGGGCTCGCCACCAGCCCGAGGTGGGGCATACACCAGTAATACACATAGTTGGGTTTTTATTTATTTTCTTTTTTTTTTTACTTTTTGTAGTTACTTTATTTTTTAATTTTTTTATTGATTCAAAGGTAATGTACCCAAAGAAACCGGCTCAACAAGTTTCCCTTCCAATAGTTCATTGAAAGTTAAATGATACAATAGTTTGGATTATTTTGAGTTAAACGTTAGTTTGGATTAAAATGAGAAGAAGAGCCTTAGTTTGGATTATTCCCATGAAATAACCCTTAAAAATATGACGAGTCGTATGATAGTTATACGTCCACATGTTTATATAAATTTGGTGCTAACCGTTATTACTTGAACATGACTTGGATTAGTGCTCGAGGGTTATTACTCCCAATTGATGCTTCTATTTTCAACCGTAATGATAACAGTGGAGGAACGATTATTGATTCTGGTGCTTCTATTTACAGACGCTATCGACACAGTCCTGGTGAAGACCACTTTGATTTGTATTAAAACACAGAAGTGCACAAAGCTGTTTCAGTTAAAAGCCTAAGCAAACTTCTCTTGTCTTCCAACTGCAGTAATCGCTATATTATCAAACAAATGATAAATTGTACGGAGTAACTTGTAAGTAAGACAATGTTTTCATTTACATACGTCAATGAAACAATGTTTACGTAGCAAAAAAAAAAAAACCGTCTAAGGCGCTCAGACGATTCAATTCACCTTCCTTGATCATCGCCTGAAACGGCCTCGGGGTCGTCTTGTCTTGTACGAGCATCCATAAAGTGACCTGTTTGGAGGGCAGGGTGCAACCCACCCATCCTTAGGCCCATCATACCTGCCTTCGTCTGCTGCTGTTGGATAAGAAGTGACTGCTGTTCACAAGGTTGACCCATGAAACCCATTCTTGGCCCGTACTTAACCATCTGTTGCTGCTGTTGTTGTTGTTGCTGCTGTTGTAGCAGTTGTTGTTGTTGTTGATTTGGACTGAAAGCGGGTTGAGGAGGCTGCATGGGCGCTCCTTGTGGAATAGCGGATTGCATGGGCACCTAGAAATTTCCAAAAGTTGTAAGCTTGGAATATACAATAATATTTGTACAGAGCACAAAGGAGCTAAATTAAAGAGAGGGTAACTGTTGTTGAGGTTGAACTTGAGCTTGAGGCTGAGGCTGAGACGGGGCTGTCGATGCTGGTGGCTGGGCATCGGCAATTGCGGCCAAGTACATTAAGTTTTTCTGAAGCTGAGCTTGATACCTACAACACTAACATCGTCAAATATCACTTATTCACAGGGGAATGCAATTTCTTTGACAGCCAATGATGAGCACTTGAACAGATACAGGTTACTATTCGAAACACTAGTTTTTGAAAATACAGGCTCATGTTATCCAACCATTTTACTCTAAGAGCACACTTCAGTCACACAAGATTTACGATATATGTACGCCTAGATCAAATTCGGTAAATAGAATCAAGTCCACGACCACAATGCCTTATCCACTTTGAACTCCAACATTCTTTTGTAATGTGTCATTTCCCAAAAATAAATGTATTACCATCAGTTCGCACAATAACATTGGATTGAGTGACTGCTAGTAATTCACAGTAACAAAAGCGCAAGAATTTGACGGACATTTTACTTATTTCCATCAAAACCAAAAAGAAACTACAGCGACGACAAACCACCTTCATTTTACATGAAAAATACACAGTTTTTAACATCAAATTACACCCACAAACACTGATAAAACTGCGAAAGATTCGGGAAATGAGCAGACTTACTGAACATGTTGATACAGCTGCCAAATAGACTTGGAAAGATGCTTGCGCCTCTGCATTGGCATGATTACAAGAAGACATATGGGAAGCTTGATGACTTTGTTGCTAGTCATCCTGAAGTACGTTTCCTTTCTACTCTGTCACGCTGTCAATTTGGTAGCCAAACATATAGGGAGTACTTGGTTCCATATGAAACTATTCTGTTTCCGTTTTGGCTTGATTAAACACCAAATTAACTGTTCTCCTAAAACTACAAATCTTATTTTTGATCCCATATTCAGAGGGAAGGGTGAGATACTGAGATGTAGTTATTTTCTTGTTTGGATGAGTGGACGGTAACTTAAGTCGGAAAGTATTTTAGTGGACTGTAATGGAGTGATCACTTTCCCTCCTACAAACCAAATTATGATCCTTCCTGTTGACGAAAAGATTTGGAAGGTGATCAACCCGTTTCCCTCTTCTCAGGGTTGTAGAAGAATTTCACGACCTAAATCTATTTTTTTTTCTTCTCGTGACTCAATTATTCTTTTAGTCAAAGTGCGTTATAAAACGGAGAAATAAAAATCTTTTGCTAGACGAGGACAATGAAAATAAAAAGGAGTGGGTAGTCATAACATGACAATATGGTTATAGTGCTCTTATTTGCACCTGCAGCTTTTTGTCATTGAAGGAGATTATATCCAACTCCGAGAAGGTGCCCAAGGAATCATTGCTGCTACAGCGGCAGTTGCAGCAGCAGCCGCTGCATCGTCACCTTACGTGTCCTTCTTTCCACCTGTTGCTATTACACCAATGGCTGATTCTGGCCGTGTTAAGAAGATACCGTCAATGGAGCCTAGGCCTGTGAGAAATGCTGCCAATCCGTCATCACTGCACGGCCACTACCCCAATGGCTCTACATTCAACGTTGCTGGAAACGTCTCAAATGTGAAAATTTTGAGCAAGTCAAAAGACCCTTCGGAATTCAATGGTCCGTCGGATAGATCCAATTTGGGTAATCCTCAAGGCAATGTTTCCAATCATTCAAGAAACGGTGCTAGTTTTATCTCTAAGCAGCAAGGAAGGTAATCACTTATCACTTCTGATTTTAGATGTATTATACCTCGAACTATATACCTGCAATTCTCTGATGACTGACTAGTGCTGACACATCTATATTTTGTGGCTACTCAGTCAGAGGACAAATGCTGCATTGCCATCCAGAAGATAGTGAGCATTCTCTTTCACGACTTTTTTTTTTCTTGAATCGTGTGCAGCTTGTGCTTTTCTGTGTTATCGTGCATTGTAATTGTCTTATAGTTCTGTCTTTGCGTTTACTTACGAGTTCTTATGCGCTTATTACTCCCGTCTTTCTCATAAACTGTAATGTTCCAAAATGTGAATCAAGAACAACCTGTCTTGTGAAACCGTTAAATGTGTACAGTCTTTGTGACAATTTATTCATGTGAATTTATGTGACAATTTATTCAATAATAAGTAATTAGTCTGAGGCTATTTCCTCTGTTGGAGGAAATAGTTAAACACCATGTTTATATTTTAGTAGTTACTGTCATCTACCAACATATGCAGAGTTTTGTTGTCGTCGTATTAAATAATGGATGTTCGTAGGAACTCGATCCAAGATTCCAAGCGGATAGAGTGAAGGTTTTCATACTGTGACTCGTCGTCCATGATGCATATGGAATGACTTAGATTGTTCAACTAGCATATGCGGAAAACATGAACTAACACAAACTGGTAGATTTGATATTGTCGAAACGACTCAAACCCAAACTAGCCTTGACTACAACTCGGCAGGTTGTACTTGGTGACTCAGTGTCATGTTACGCATTAGCAGGGCGAGTGTGTGGAAGCCTAACTCTTCTTTACCTTTTTACTGAATTTTTACTCATTAACGAACCGTTTTAAGGATTCAATTTAATTCTTGACCAACCGCTGTTTGATAACTTTCTTCATTAAATTTTAGTCGCCTCATTAATATTTATATTTGCGTCATAGGTCATGTCATGCATACACAACATAGTGGAGATGCCAAACAAAAAAGGAAGGGCAAAGGCGCAAGTTGGACCCAGGTGTAAAATCCGTCTGATTATTGCTATATACTTATGCATCCATGTATATATCTTTTTATTTTCTTAGATACTTGTATTTGAAATATCAAATACGGTTTTTGTAGTCACCCAAAGTGTTTACTAGCCTTAGGAGTACCCGATGATGAGACAAAAGCCAAACAACTGATTTATATGAATATTAAAAATGTTATAATTGGTGACTCTTTACGTCTAACTCCCAAAAAACCACTTCAAAAAAAAAAAACAAAACCAGCTAAAAACCCTCCATTTTGTGTTCAATCAACTCGGAGAAATCACTTAATGATCCTAAACTTCTTCAACGAATCCAAATCTCATATACCATGTAAATTGGACGGGTATGTTATTTATGCCCGTACATTTCACATTGTATACAAATTGTAGATTAACATTGTTAGTTATTTATATACAATGTGAATTGGACGGGTATGTTATTTATGCCCGTGCAATTCACATTGTATACAATAACTTCTCAAGTACTTCTTCATAAATTACTTTCTATTTAAGACATGTTTTTCATCATCGCAAATTATAATTTTCAAACCTTTTTTTGTGGTGACTCTTGAAGTACCAACCGCTATAATGAATTAGCTTGAAAATGAGTTTATGAAGGGCGTGTTTTGAAACGACCATTATGAATTAACGTCATTCAAAATCACCTAAAAAGGGAAATTATATGACAAATAACAATTTTATACCTGTACAAATAATAATTTTATGCCTGTGCGAATTATCATTACTATTTTAGAAATGATTTAACTGCAGTTCGTACTTTGGTATTTGAATGTTGATCCTTCTGTAATTTCAAGGCTTATGACCCAATTTACAACTTTAGCCTCCAAAGGTAAAGCTGATCAACCCAAATCAGAAGCCCAAGGCCCAATAATGGATTCCAAGCCCAACCATATACTGCCGGATGAACGATAAAGCTGGTAGGCCCAAGTATTGCACACCATAACTTAAACCATTTTCATCCGGTCCGTTCACCAGCGTTCGTCGGAGTATTGGGTCGTTATCGTAACTCGAGTCAACCTGAGCTCGAAGTTAGATGGCTGCGAAATTGGCTTGTATTTTGTAAATGCAAGGTTGAACTAATGCTAGATCGAAAGGTACCAAGTCCAAGAAAAATAAAATAAACTAAAATTCGAGTTCGCGAAAAAAATGTTTTAACTAGCTCAAGAGTTGTTTCAAAGTCTATTAATTTCCCTTTTCTCCTATCAAACCTAGTTAACAAATAAAAGCCACAACACACAAGCTAGCGATATTAGCCTCGTGTTCAACGCCATTTGGTCTAGGTCGAAATGAACTGACCTAACCAGTTTTGTAATTTTTCAACAGAGCTCATTTCATTTATGTCTTTTGTTTTGCAAACATACTAGTTTTATGCCCGTGCAAATTGCACGGGTATGTTTTTGTTATGAAATTTATGTAAAAACGTGTGAATAATGAAATTGTTGTATAATGGGTTTAATAAATGGCTCTTTTCAAATGATCAAATATGTATATACGTATTATTGAAAACCAATTAAAACAATGAAATTATATGACAAATAATAATCATAAGTAATATAAAAATTCAAAAAATTACAGAAAAAATTAAGATAAAAGGAAAACATTCAACAATGATGGTACTCCATGTTCTTTATAAAATTTAGTAGGAACATACGAATTATGAAGTCATTGTATGATTAATAAGTTTAATAAAAGCGTCTTTAAAAAAATCAAATGTATATACATATAACTAAAAAACACTTAAAACAACAAAATTGTATGACAAACAACCAAAAATAATAGAAAAATTCAAACCATTATAGGAAATGTTCAGATAAAAGTAGATAATACAACAATAATATGGTAAATGTTCTATAATTTCTCAAACACTTCCTTATAAATTACGTTATTTTTCTATATAAGACCTATTTTTCACTATCGCAAATCATATTTTTCATATCCTTTTTAGTTGTTACTCTTGAAATAGGGACAAATGATAATAAATGAGCTTTAAAATGAGTTTATAAAGGACATCATTTGAGGGGACCAGTATGAATAATTGTTATCAAAAGCACTTAAAAAAAAAAGGAAATTAAATGACAATAAATAATTTTATACCCGTGCAAATAAATTTTTTATGCCCGTATAAATTATCATTATTATATGACAAATAAAAATTTATGCCCGTATAAATAACAATTTTATGCCCGTGCAAATCAACATTATTATATGATAAATAAGAATTCTATGCCCGTATAAATAACAATTTTATGCCCGTGCAAATCAACATTATTATATGACAAATAACAATTGTATACCCGTACAAATAACAATTTTATGTCTTTGCAAATTAACAGTTTTATATGGCAAACTATTATTTTATACCCGTAAAATTTATCATTATTATATGAAATTAACAATTATATACCCGTACAAATATCAATTTTATACCCGTGTTAATTATCATTATTATATGACATATAACAATTTTATACTCGTGCAAATTGCAAAAACACAAAAAAAAAAAACTATTTTTTGAATGTGTAATTTTAAATCCGTGCAAATTATCATTTATTATGACAGATAACTTTTTTATGTCCGTGCAATTTATCATTATTATATGACAGCTAACAATTATATGCCCTTACAAATAACAATATTATACCCGTGCTATGTTCCATCCTTTCAACCTTGCTTCTTCTTTGCTCGCTCTAATCTCTTTTCTGTTACTTTCTTTTACTTGTATATTGTACTTGTAATATTATAATCTTTAAATTATAATTTATATTTACATATGTAATTAAATAGAAATAATGATGTAATTTATATTTTTAGTTTTCAGTTATGTTGTATTTATATAAATTATAATGTATTTTATGTTATAATGTGTAAAAAGAGAAATAAGAATTAAAAAGCTGATATAAAATGCCAAAAAAAAGGGGGTTTAACGATTGAAATTATATAAAGAACTATAATTTTGATTTTTTGTGGCCCAGCGTGGCCCGTCAGAAGCCCGGCCTGACAATTGTTATAAATTGCACAGGTATATTGTTTAGGAGGTAATTAATATAGGTGATAGCCGTGATAAAATCATGGAAACTATGGATCACATTTAGATAATACAGAGTAAAAAATAAAGATAATACCATAGAGTTTGTAATTATGTATAATTAAAAACAAAAAACAAAAAGTAAAATATTTTAATTTATATCAATTGCATGGGATGATTTTGACCCGTGCAAATTATTATATAAAAAAAAATTGGTATGCTGTTTGATTTTAATTTATAATTTTTGATAAAATCATAATTTAAAAATATTATGCCTGCACAATTCGCACTATAAATACCTAGAAAAAGTAAAATTTAAGCAGTGTATGACCAAAATTACGTAAACAAACTTCCCACAATTTATTCATCTTTTTTCCTATATTTTCTCTTTTCTATTCATTATCTAGTTTTAAAAAGTATAAACAAATTATATCTAATTTATACTACATACTCCGTACATGTACAAATATAAAATCTCTAAAAGAATTTGCTTATGTACAAAATTACAAACACAAACAAATTACTCCGTATATCTAATTGCCATAATTCATTCTTCACCTAAAAAAAGTCAAACACTCAAAACCACCTCACCCACAATTTACTCATTTTCCCTATAATTCCCTTTTTTTTAACTTCATTTATTATCTCTTCCCAAAATCTTTTTGCAACACTCGTCCCATCAATACTCCACCGTCCCCACCGTCCCCACCACCACCACTTCAACCACCACTCAACCACCGCCAACCACTGTCGTTTGCGTCTTCGTATCCCCCTCTTCGACCAAGTCTCCTCTGCCCTCTTTCAGCGCCCCTTGATCCAAGCTCCATGACCGCTCCGCTTTCTGAAACCCAAATCTATCTTTGACGCCACCTCCTGCCTCCGCAAAAAATACTCATATTCCACAAAGCTATCTCGGTTTGTTAAAAAATTCAACTAAACTGAATTTTTCTTAATTTTTTTAAAAATCAATATGAGGACTTTTGATTTCAATTTGTAATTTGCTAATTTGTGTTCACTATGAGTACTTTTGATTTCAATTGATTTTTTAAGCAATTTTTGATTGATTTTTTTTTTTTCCATTTTGAAATGTAATTTTTTGATTTTATTTGTTGTGAGTTTAATTAAGTTTGTCTTAATTTTTCTTTCCTTTGTTGATTTTTTTTTAATTAATTTTGAGTTAGAATTAATTATTTTTTTTAAAATGCAAATTTGGTGTTTTTATGTTGGGTGAAAAAAAGAAAATATACGTACGAAAGTACTCCGTAGATTGTTTTGGTTGCTTTCAAATTAAAAGAGTAGGAGAGTAATGGAGGGTCCCACTATAAAAGTAACTTTTAACCACAGGCTGACAACTCAGTACTGTGGTTATTGCTTTGTAGAAATGATTACATATATACCTACTCCGTATATATAAACACTAGTTTGATGTTACACTAGTTTGATGTTATGCGTTTATAAACACTAGTTTGATGTTATGCGTTTATTTATTTATATATAAACACTGTACCCAACTTTTACTCAGTTATACCCAACTTTTACAATTATACCCTTATCATTTGTTCATCTCAATTAACCATCTCTTTTTTTTCTCTCTTCTCTCACTAGAGAAAACTCCCAAATTATCCTCAACAACGAGAATAACTACAACAATTATTCCTTATCAATTGGAAAAACTTGTTTTGTTGAAAAGAATAACTCCCAAATCATTATCAATTGTATTCAATTAATGGTAAAATACTAGTCAATAACAAAGAGTACAAAACAGCAATTGAAAATTAAATTTTAAAACAAAACCCTAATTATTGTACACTACCATCTCGTCGTCGGCAGCCACCTCCTCCGTCACCGGCCGTCTTCTCTATCGCCGGCCACCTTCTCCAGTGGCCGCCACTCCCTTTCCCAGTAGCTCCAAGCCCCTGCGCAACTATTTAGCATTCATCGTCGCTTGCTAGTCCTTCCAAGTCGCCTTCGAAGGCTTCCTCGACCATAAGTGCCGCCCCTCCACGGCGGCCTGCACCGACCTACGCTTCCCTTGCCACCAGCCCGCTATGGTTGACACTCCGCCTACTCCTGCTGCCTGCAACATTCTTCACCCACCACCACCACCACCACCCAATTTATTTGAGTTTAAATCACAAATTTTTTAAAATTGATAATTGATAAATAAAATTGAAGAAACTTACAAGTTACTAGTCTAGCTTTTATCTATAATTCAATTGTTGAAAGAATTAGGACCTGTTCTTTCCAGCTTATTTTCAGCCCATTTTCGATTCATTCAATTCGATTCGATTTAGTTCAATTCACTTTCACTTGATTTAGTTCATTTATGTTATAAATTTGAACTTCATTCGATTCGATTGATTCATTCGATTCGATTCGATTACATTCATTTCGATTAATTCAATTGATTCGATTCAATTCTAAAAGTCCGAAAGAACAGATCCTTACAAAAGAAATTCATTGTTTTTAAGGAATTTTTGTCAGAAAGTTGAATGATAAAAGGGCAAGACATGGTATTTATCTTTGTTTCAAGTTTATTTTTAGCTTAACTAAAATCTTTTCCGTTTAACTCTTTCAAGTACAAATTCATTTTCAATTTATTATAATAAAATTTAATTTTATTAGCCGATTGAATTATACTCATTAGTTTAGGTCAATTTCAAACAATTTCAAAAATAAAACCTCAAATTGTAATTAGAGTTTTATGATTGTAGACAAGTCTAACCCAATTGACACTCAAGAAGACGAAGACTTAAACGAGTACCCGTCGATAGGTCTTCGCAATATAAACCACAGAAACAAGTTAACATTACGTGACTGATTTTGATGCCATTGAAAACTACTACTCATTAGTTACATCCAGTGATTAATTTGGATGCCATTGAATTTTTTTCCGACTAAATCTTTGATGTACACAAGTGGGGAGTACGGATTCTCGTTATATATTGCCCCGTCGAGAACGTTGATTAATTATCAACAAACGTATAAATTGAACGCATAACAATCTTACAAATCTATCTTCATCGGACTATAGTAACTACGAGTAGAATTTTACATGGAAAAGCGGATTCTAACTTAGCTTGCAATTTACCGTCCATTGTACGTCTTCGAGCAATTCCATCAACTGTCGTCATATGTGGAAAATATGAAGAGATTGACTACAATAACAGTGTAATACTTGTCAACACAAAGTCTAACAAAGCTTACTTATCAAATCACGTCCATGAGTATGTAGTTGTCGACAATCACTCTCTCAGCATTTGAAAAGTAGAGAGAATAGATGCACCAACCTGCAAAGGTATCATAAAACACATCATAAACATAAGACATTATAAAATGAGTCCCCAATTTCACAACAAAGTATACAACCACCTTCTTGTTTACATCATTTGCGTTTGGATGATATACTGTACTGTCCATGCTGCATCATCAGAGGTTAATAGCAGCGGAATTCAGTGCGTTGACAGCGAGAGAGCAGCCTTGCTCCATTTCAAACACGACATTCGTGTTGACAATTGCGGTCTCCTTGTTTCTTGGGGAGACATTCTCGATTGCTGTCAGTGGCACGGGATTCACTGCAGCAATCGCTCCGGCCATGTCATTGGCCTCCGTCTTCCTGGTGGAACTGATGACGACAGCTATAAGCCTTGTCCAGAAGGTACTTTAAGTGAATCTCTACTTGAGTTGAAGCATTTGAAATATTTAGACCTTAGTGTTAATAATTTTAGTGAGCAACTACCCAAGTTTATAGGTTCACTTGATGCTTTAGAGCACCTTAATCTATCCAATTCCGATATGAGGTTGAAAAACTTGAGGTGGCTTTCGCATTTGAGGTTGTTAAAACAACTCGATCTTAGTGGTGTCGACTTGAGTGCAGCCGCAAACATGTGGCTTCCAATTGTGAATAGCCTCCCTTACTTACAAGTTCTTCGCTTGAACAGGTGTCAGCTATCGTTAGAGTTGCCGTCTTCACTTTCTTATATAAATTCATCATCAACCCTTAATGTCATCAGTCTTTCAATTAATGAGATGAATGATACGTCAATATTCAAGTGGTTGTCCAAGTTGAAAGGACTTGATACCACCCTTGAATATCTTGACCTCTCTTACAATCCAATGTTTGGGAATAATGTCAAAGTGAGTGGACATGCAGTTCAATTTCTAGGCAACTTATGTACTTTGCAAACCCTAGTTTTGTCTCGAACTTATCTCCACTACGACTTGTCTAGCATCGTCCAATCCTTTTCAGTGTGCCCCAATAAGGCATTAGCATCTCTGTATTTGAGCGAGAACCAAGTCTGGGGATCCATCCTCGACAACATTAACAGTCTTTCATCCTTAAGGGTATTAGACTTATCCCTTAATCAATTGAATGGTAGCATCAGTCAAGCTCTTTGGGGACTTCCTAAGCTTGAGGCATTGGATCTTTCCTCAAATTCTTTAAAAGCCGTGGTCACCGGGGAGCATTTATCAAACCTTTCCAAGTTAAGATTGTTGTTTCTAGGAAATCACACAGATGTGGTGGTTAGCATTTATCAAACCTTTCCAAGCCGTGGTCACCGGGGAGCATTTATCAAACCCTAGTTTTTTTTTTTTTTTTTTTTTTTGGTATTATGTTGAGACGGATAAAATGTAACTATTTTGCGTTAAAATGTTAGCATAATAATAATTTTACAGCTAAAACTATTAAAAATATTTTCGAATTAAATAGTCACATTTTACTATAGTTTGTCTTAACTATCTTGGAGTACAAGTTTCCCTCAAGAGGTTGTCTGTTCTGGACTGTGATACTTTAACTGAGAAGATTGTGACCAGAATTAGAGGCTGGGGGGTAAGAAAACTGTCATACATGGGTTTCTATGTGAAACAATTTTATATGTCGAGACTTATACGGAGGACATTCTAACATATGTATCAGTGTTCTATGTGTTGAGTTTAAATTTTGCCTTATTTTTGTTTAGTAAAATTCAACTACTTTCAATAGAATTTCGGTTTTGATTTAGTATAATTCACTTTCAATTTATTAACGTTATTGATTTTTCGTATACGATTTTTACTCGCGTTGTATACTTTTTTTCATTTAGTTTCCCTTTCCTACCCTTTTTTTACTCACATTGTATACAAAATTCTCTATTTTATTTTTTTATTTTTTATTTTTTATTGTTTCAACTTTTCTTAACCTAAATTCATACAATTTTTTATTATTTCAATTATTAATTTCGATAATCAATTCAACAAATTAGTATTTCGATTAAATTTTAATTTTTTTATAAAATTATGTAAATTTTATTAATGTTGATAAATTTAAGTTAAAATTGAATTAGGGTTTATATGGGATTAATTTGGGGTTGCCGATGCTTTGCAAAAATCAATCTCAAAAAGATAAAGCAGAAGATTTACATTGCTCGACAAGACCAATTTAAAATCCCGAATAGCGAGGACCTTAATTGCATGAAAGAAAAAAACGCCTAAGTTACATGAACAAATCAATGACCGAAAGACCACAAATCAATGCACGGAGTCACTCTATTATATGACCATTTCATCCCTCTTTCGTTTGAGGGCGTGCTCATCTTTTTCACTCACCGGAAAAGTTTAAAAAATTGTATATTATGCGAGTAAAAAAAAGGCAAACTTGAAAAAAATAACGATAAAACAGAAGTAAAATCGTATACGAAAAATTAATACCCTTTATTAAACTTTTAAAACATCGAGATGAATTGAACTCTCTACATTCCACTATTTGTTTTCCATTTGGTCAAATTTTGCAAATTTGACCATCAATAACTAAAATTATAATAGAAATTATATCATGGAAACTAACATATTACAATTCATTGTGAAAAAAAAAATTCACAAAATTATATTTTCGTCCGAGAAAAATTGTGTATTGCTACAAATAAATGCGGTCAAAGACTCAAAGCAACGTCTTAGAGACAGTGAAAATGTAAATGGAAAGAAATGATTAAGATGCTACATTATTAGTCTAATATTGCTACATTATTAGTCTAATATTTGTCAACACTAAGTCTTAGCAAAACTTACTTGTCAAATTACATAATTATGTAGTTGTTGACGATCAATCTCAGCATTTGAAAAGTAGAGAATGGAGCAGGCTATATATAACATGTTCCAACCTGCAAATGAATTATAAAACACTTCATCAGACATTATAAGATGCTCCAACCTGCAAATGAATCATAAAACACTTCATCAGACATTATAAAATGAGTCCCCATTTTCACAACAAAGTATACAACCACCTTCTTGTTTTCATCATTTGCGTGTGGATGATATACTATACTGCCCATGCCGCATCATCAGAGGTTAATAGCAGCGGAATTCAGTGCGTTGACAGCGAGAGAGCAGCCTTGCTCCGTTTCAAACACGACATTCGTGTTGACAATTGCAGTCTCCTTGTTTCTTGGGGAGACATTCTCGATTGCTTTGTCGATGCACGGATTCACTGCAGCAATCGCTCCGGCCATGTCATCGGCCTCCGTCTTCCTGGTGGAACTGATGACGACAGCTATAAGCCTTGTCTAGAAGGTACTTTAAGTGAGTCTCTACTTGAGTTGAAGCATTTGAAATATTTAGACCTTAGTCTTAATAATTTTAGAGAGCAACTACCCAAGTTTATAGGTTCACTTGATGCTTTAGAGCACCTTAATCTATCCAATGCTGGGTTTCCCGGCGTTGTGCCTCAAGAGATTGGAAATCTTTCGCGGTTATCATCTCTTGATCTTAATGCTGGTGATTCCAATATGAGGGTGAAAAACTTGAGGTGGCTTTCGCATTTGAGGTTGTTAAAACAACTCGATCTTAGTAATGTTGACTTGAGTGCAGCCACACACATGTGGCTCCCAATTGTGAATAGCCTCCCTTTCTTACAAGTTCTTTGGTTGGCTGGATGTCAGCTATCTTTAGAGTTGCCGTCTTCACTTTCTTATATAAATTCATCATCAACCCTTAATGTCATCGGTCTTTCATTTAATAAGATGAACGATACGTCAATATTCAAGTGGTTGTCCAAGTTGAAAGGACTTGATTCCACCCTTGATCTCTCTAACAATCAAATAATGTTTGGGAATAATCTCCAAGTAACTGAACATGCTGTACAATTTCTAGGCAGCTTATATAGTTTGCAAACACTACGACTTGTCTAGCATCATCCAATCCTTAACTGCGTGCCCCCACAAGGCATTAGAATCTCTAGACTTATCCTATAATCAAGTTTGGGGATCCATCCCTGACAACATTAACACCCTTTCATCCTTAAGGGAATTATACTTGAGACATTGAATCTTGAGTCTATCTCTCAGGGGACTTTCTATGCTTGAGACATTGAAACTTGAGTCAAATTCTTTAAAAGCAGTTGTCACTAGTGAGCATTTATCAAACCTTTCCAAGTTAAGAAAGTTGTTATTAGGATATAACACAAAAGTGGTGGTTAACATTAGTGCTAATTGGATTCCCCCATTTCAATTGTAAGGTTGGCCCTAATTTCCCAATGTGGCTTACAACCCAAAAACACCTTATATTTATTGATTTATCCAACACTAGTATTTCTAGTAGATTTCCTATTTCATTTTTCAACTCTTTATCACCAAAATTACAGTTTCTATACATGTCTCGAAATATGATGCACGGTGTACTTCCAGACGTTTCAATCACTTTTGACTCTCCACTCGTTATAGACTTGAGCTCAAACAACTTTCACGGTAAACTACCACTATTTCTCATAAACGTCTCAGAATTATACCTGAACAACAACAGCCTTTCGCAAGGCCTGGTTCCTTTCTTGTGCCCACACAACAAAATGCATCTTCAGTATCTTGACCTATCAAGCAACTTGTTCTCCGATAAACTTCCAGATTGCTGGAATTACTTTGATAGATTAAGAGAATTAAACCTACAAAACAACATGCTTTGGGGAAATCTACCTACTACCATTGGTGCGCTAGACAATCTCATTTTTCTACATCTGGGTAGCAACAACATCTCGGGTCAACTCCACTCTTCCTTGCTAAGTTGGAAGTCATTGGCTGTTCTTGATATTTCTCGTAATTCACTAACCGGGAACATACCCTCCACTACTTGGGACCGTTTCAAAAACCTATATATTCTCATGTTGGGAAGTAATTACTTGAGTGGAGACTTGCCTTCAAGCTTTTGTCAACTTTCTCAAATTCAAATATTGGATCTTTCAAACAATCTTATATCCGGAATAATCCCCAAATGCATATACAATCTTCGAGGCATGGCTAACACAAATAATGAGGTTGGAAATATGTCAAACAATACTTTTGGGTTTGACGACCCCTATGATGGTGAAGAGATGATGTGGAAAGGAACAGAGTCATTTTTACAAGGATACTATACTCTTGGACTAGCTAAAACCATGGATTTTTCAAACAATAAGCTGGAAGGCAATATACCTGAAGGAATTTCAAGTCTCATCGGACTAGTGACACTGAATCTATCAAGAAACCATCTGAGTGGTCCTATTCCATCAAAGATAGGCCAATTGACCTCTTTGGAAACTCTTGATTTATCACATAACCAACTTTCCGGTGAAATTCCTTCGAGCTTGGACGGAATCAATCCTCTAGGCGTGTTGGACTTGTCGTACAATAACTTGTCCGGGAAGATTCCAACTGGACCTCACTTGCAAACTTTCGACAACTCAACGTACATTGGGAACCCTGGACTTTGTGGAGCACCACTTCCTAAATGTCCGGGAGATGTAGCAGCCACTACCTCACAAAACGGTAGTAATGTCACTCCTCACCATGAGCACCACCTTGATGACTTTATGCTAGGATTGTACATTAGTGTGGTGCTAGGATTTATAATGGGGTTTTGGGGAGTTTGTGGTACACTAGTGCTCAAACGATCTTGGAGACATGCATTTTTTCGATTCTATGATGACACGAAAGACCGGATTTATGTGATACTCGTCGTCCACATAGCCAGAGTTTGGAGGAGATCTTGAAGCCAATCGGTAATCTTTCATACCATACTTTAATTACTACATATCGTGGATTTTTCAGTTAATTACGCCACTCGCTTTTAATTAACACACAAGCTAGATTATGAACTATGAAAATCTTGACGTGAAAAGTTAGAGTATATATTGGACCTTTTCTAAAAATAATGCACAAAAGAGTTAATAAATCATTGTTTCGGGTTCGAATATTATTATTGAATAAAGTTTCTAGATGTACTATTAAAAAAACAACTTTACAATCTTTCAGGGGGCTCATAATGCTAACATGATTTATGTTTTTGGTTTTAAGGAAATCAGTTGAACTTGACGAACAATGAAGTTAGTGAAAAAGAGAAGGCAAGTAGAATCACAAGAGCAGAGTTATATAGTCATGCAGCTAGTGTATGAGTGTAATAAATAGTCTGTAAAATATAATAAGCATGTACCTGTAGCGTTGTTCCGATGAAGCTTTCATGTTTTCTTCGTTTCATTTGGTGTCGGATTCTATAATACTCCGTACATCCTACTTCTTGTGCCTCAATCTGTGTAGTTCAGCAGAGTGAACGACTGATACCATTCTATTCATTTCGAGGCATTTTTACGAAACACAGAACACTATCTACAACATCATTTGAGACCACGACTAACCTGTGCATTCTTACTGGCTTTGCTATGACAAAGTCCGATTGCAGCGTTCTTGTCTCAATGTCGTCTTTACACAGTGCGTAAATAACTGATTTTCGTCTTTTTATCCTTCTCAAGATTTTCCAACCTATTCTTCTGTGTATGTCTGCATTCTTAGTCCAGAAATAATCTCACAGTTACATTTAAAGAAGATGATCACACTCAAAACAACAACGGTTCACTTTCTCATGAAATAGCACTATAATTCGACATATTATTCTCGATAAAAAGAAGAAATTGTTGAGAGACTATCGAATAAACCAGTTGCGATGCAACACGAGAGATGCAGTAACCAGCATACCATATTTTGGAAAATGTATGTTAAAAAGAATTTGGAAGAGCCAAATACTAGTGAATATACTAATACTTGTATTTTTGAAGGAATCGAACAATGATGATACATATACGGGATGTTCATGAAAGCCCTAATATTAGGTATCATTGTATCAATCGAGTCAATTATGCTTATTGCGTCTGATAAATAGCCTTTCCCGAGTTCAAATATTGGATTTATCGTACAATAACTTGTCAGTAAGAATTCCAACTGGACATCACTTACAATCATTCGAAAACTCAACGTGTACATGGGCAACCCACAACTTTGCGGAACACCACTTCCAAAATGTCCGGGAGATGAAGCAGACATTATCCCACAAAGCGCAGATAATGCCACTCCTCGTAATGAGCACCATTTTTGATGCGTTTCATTTGACGTCGGCTTATGTAATACTTCCTCCATCCTAAAATAAGTGTCCCCTTTTCTACGTAATTTACATAGGAAAGCGGACATTTATTTTGGGATGAAGGGAGTACAAAAATTACAGTAATGTCAGTACAAATTTATGCCCAAAATCACACCACACATAAAGTAGAAAATCATTGTCAATCAAACCCGCAATTAAAACATTGATAACAACTCATAATTTGTCAATCAAACATCAAAATTATCATTTCCGATGGTTTATCTCAATTCAAAATTAAGAGAAATTGAAAACTTTGAATTGAATAATTAGAATAAATAGAATACAAACCATATTTTAGGGTTTTTCAGCAAATGAAACAACTCTATAATCTCCAATTTGATCACACTTTCAGAAACTTTGGTGGAGAATAATCAATCAATTTTGTTAACAAGTTGATCATTTGGCCAAAGATTTTTCCCCTGTTTCTCGTATCACTTATTACACTTACTCCGTATTAGTATTACTTTAGGACCAATTCTTGGTATTACGTTGAGACGGATGAAAGTTTGACCGTTAATAATTTAAAATGTATAAATAATAAATAATGAGAATATAGCGATAGGATATTCACATTCATCATTAAAACATCTTTCTAAAAATTATATTTTCAACGAAAAACGTCATCTACGGCCAAAGAAAAAGACGGTTAAACTATGACGTTGGAGACTGTGTATAAAGTTGTTAGATATAAGCTTTGAATTTTTCTGTTGCCACATCGAGTGACTATTAGGTCCCATTGCCCGGTCGAGTCCAGGGTGAACGCTGTTGGGGGCTCAGGGCAACGCCCCACTTTAACGGTATCTGTTATCTGATATTGGGCTAGGGTTTTGTATCGGCCTTAATTAGGTCAAATCTGTATTAAGGTTTAGAGAGTATTATATAAAGAGTAAATTGACAATTACACCCATGATTTATTGCCAACTTGAAACTTACATCCACCACTATGCTTGGTTCGGTTAATGATTACCCTTACTTTCACCTACCCTCATTTTAACTCCCCTTTCTTCTTCATTCTTTTATAATTTTTATCTAAGTTTACATTGAGTTCAATTTTTTACATCGACCACCATTACTGTGTTACTTTAAGAAGAATTTCATCATCAAGCAGCTGTCGCCTGACGACAACTCGTGGGTAGTGTTTATATCTTGACAAGGTATGCCAATTTCATGCGTTCTTGTTGAACTTGAGGCATTCCATATTTTGATTTCATCCCCAAATTCGAATTAGGGTTTACTGTAGCTTTCAATTAGCTAACTTTACACTTAATTAGGCTTAATTTACCTTCAATTAGTTTTTTAAAGTGCTAATTTAGTAAGTCAAAATACATAATTAGTTGATAATACCGAAAACCCTAAGTTTTGAATTTGGGGAAATTGAATTTATTTCTTCAATTGAGCTTGTAATATCTTAGTTGTATTGTCACTTTGTGTTTAAGATGTCGATTCCTTCCACTTTTGATGTGCGTCTGCATAGTAGATTCAACATTAATTGTTTGAACAATTGAAAACCCTAATTTTCGAAAATTAGGGTTTCATAGATTCGATTTTCTTCAAAAAAAAAATTAAATTAGCAACTAGTGATGAATAAAAAGGAGATGAAATCAGCCGAAAACAATATTATCTGCGAAGAAAGAAGATGACAACTTCAGGGGATTAAAAAGGAGAACAATTTTGATGAATTTCAAAAGAAAAATGGTGAGGAATTGATAACGTCATGTAATTTAGAATACAAAAGACAAAAAACAAGGAGGAGAGGAAAAAAGAAAGTCAGGGGTACAATGAGAAAAAAATAATCACTTAACAGCCCCTACAAAGATCAACGGCTCAAATTCAATCTTAGCTTCATAGCTTCGGGTCCGTATATAGTAGTAATCATTAACCGAACCAAATATAGTGGTAGTAGTTACAAAGTCGAAAATAATGTGGATGTAAGGACCTGTTCTTTCGGACTTTTTAGAGTTAGTAGCCGAACTTAATCAGTGAATGCCCAGGCCAGATCATTTGAATGATGAATGAAGTTCAAATTTATAACATATTTGTCTTTGGCCCAGGCGAAGTGAATCGAATCGAATCGAATGGAGTGAATCGAATGGCCCAGAATTGAAGTGGTGAATCGAAATGAGCTAAAAATAAGCTGAAAAGAACAGGTCCTAAGTTTCAATTGGCAATAAATCATGGGTGTAATTGTCAATTTACTCTTATATAAACTCTCTAACCCTCACCCTAGTTTCATATGCTTATCATACCTTCTGAATCTGTAATCTGAAAAACTCCTCTCAAATTAATAAAACTCTCTCCCTTCCGCCCTGTGGACATAGCTAACACAACGTTAGTGAACCACGTAAATCTGTGCGTTCGTTCTTTGTTGTTCGTTTTTCTCTTTTCCTTGCACTTCTGTTACAACAAAAGTAAATGTGATAAATATTGTGATGAGGAGGGAGTAACTATTTTGCGATAAAAAGTTAGCATAATAATAAGAATAAATTCATGAAGTTTATACCCACATTTCATGACCTTATACATGCATAATTTTTTCTTCATATCTTATACCTAGTTGACTATTTTCATTCATAATCTATAACATTACTGAATTCCGATCGAAAAAACTATCGTTATTACCTGAATATTTGAATCCCTCCCTAACTAATCGACTCTAACACGTTAAAAAATGGTGAAATCGACTCCAACTTTGTCTCACTCATATTTTAAGTAAAATTCAAACCGTTTTCACTTTTTTTTTTTTTTTTTATTGATTAAAGCATGTTAAAATTGGCCAAAGTACTACATTTTTTTATTTTCCCAAAAGACGTGATTAAAGAAATATTTATTTAACAAATGCAAATAAAATAATTAACTACAAAATTATAAATTCAATTATCATATTCTAAGTAAAATTTACCAGTTAATTTCTATGGTGACACGAAAGACCGGATTTATGTGATATTGGTCGTCCTCATAGCCAAAGTTTGGAGGAGATCTTGAAGCCAAACGGTAAATTTTCATACCATATTTTAATCACTACATATCGTGGATTTATCAGTTAATTTCGCCACTCACTTTTAATTAACACACAAGCTAGATTATGTAGTATGAAAATCTAGAAGTGATAACATGGAGTATATATTTGACCTTTTCTAAAAATAATGCACAAAAGAGTTAATAAATCATTGTTTTGGGTTCGAATATTAAAAGAAAACTTTACAATATTTAAGTGGGATCATGATGCTAACATGATTTATGTTTTTGGTTTTAAGGAAATTGGTTGAGCTTGACTACGAACAATGAAGTTAGCGAAAAAGAGAAGGCGAGTAGAATCACAAGAGCAGAGTTTTATAGTCATGCAGCTAGTGTATGAGTGTAATAAATACTCTGTAAAATAAAATAAGCATATACCGGTAGCGTTGTTCCGATGAAGCTTTCATGTTTTCTTCGTTTCATTTGGTGTTGGATTCTATAATACTCCGTACTTCCTACTTTTTGTGCCTCAATCTGTGTAGTTCATCAGAGTCAACGACTGATACCATTCTTATTCATATCGAGGCATTTTTACGAAACGCAGAACACTATCTACAACATCATTTGAGACCACGACTAACCTGTGTGTGCCTTCTTACTGGCTTTGCTATGACAAAGTCCGATTGCAGCGTTGTTGTCTCAATGTCGTCTTTACACAGTGCGTAAATAACTGATTTTCGTCTTTTCATCCTTTTCAAGATTTTCCAACCATTTCTTCGGTGTAAGTCTGCATTCTAAGTCCAGAAATAATCTCATAGTTACATTTAAAGAAGATGATCACACTCAAAACAACAATGTTTCACTTTCTCATGAAATGGCACTATAATTAGACATATTATTCTCGATAAAAAGAAGAAATTGTTGAGAGACTATCGAATAAACCAGTTGCGATGCAACAC
Source organism: Dianthus caryophyllus (assembly GCA_023091065.1). Lineage (NCBI taxonomy): Eukaryota > Viridiplantae > Streptophyta > Magnoliopsida > Caryophyllales > Caryophyllaceae > Dianthus > Dianthus caryophyllus. The sequence goes on from CM041518.1 coordinate 4,129,491, forward strand.
GAGAGATGCAGTAATCAGCATACCATATTTTGGAAAATGTATGTTAAAAAGAATTTGGAAGAGCCAAATACTAGTGAATATACTAAGGGGGCGTTTGGTATGAGGGTTTTAGGAATGGGAAAGGGAATTAAAAAGTCAGATTCCCTTAGTGGTTGTTTGGTTGGTCATTTTTGTCATTCCCTTTCCACTAATTCTCTATTCAATATCTCCTTTCTCCTCTTTCATTCTTACCCCCCTCCCCCTCCTCTTACTGATTTCATTCCTCCCTAATCTCCTTCCTCTCTCCCTTCTCCTTTCTTATTTAAAAAAAAAAAAAAAACAACCTCTCCCTCTCCGGTAGCCACTATCTTCTCCGGCGACACCACTGACCGTCCTCCTGTCCCTCGCTTTCGACGCCACCATCTTCTCTCTTTTTTTTTTTTTTTTTTTTTTTTTTTTTTTTTTTTTTTTTTTTAATTCCACACATATGCCAGATCCTCGTCTCCCATGCCACCTCCGGCGATCCCTCGCGCCTCCGGCGCCCATACCTCCTCAGCGCCCATGCCTCCTCCGACGCTCCTGCGCCTCAACCCACTTGTGTGATCCGCTTTCTCTTTTTTTTTATTATTTTTTTATTTTTTTTTCAATTTTATATTTTTTATTTATTTGTTATTATAATGTTTTTGATATTATATTGTTATTTATAGGTTATATTATAAATTTGGGTGATTATATTGTTATATATTGTTATTGTTATTATAATTTTGGGTGTTTGTATGGTTATTATTTATGTTATGTTTGTTACGGAGTAATTGTTAATTTTTCTTTTGTTTGTAGCAACTTTTTTGAAAAAAACAATGTAAAAAGAGTAAAAAAATAAAATTAACTTCATGTAAAAAAATAAAAAATAGTTTGATTCCTTTGTTTTGTACCAAACAACTACAAAGGGAATCCACAGAATAATCAATTCCTTTCCAGATTGTACCAAACAACAACCTAAATCTAGGGTAATCCCATTCTTTTCTCCCTGTTTCTCTTTCTGATTCCTTTTCTCTTTCCACTACACATACCAAACGCCCCCTAATACTTGTATTTTTGAAGGAATCGAACAATGATGATACATATACGGGATGTTCATGTAAGCCCCAATATTAGGTATCAATTGAGTCAATTATGCTTATTGCATCTGATAAATCGCCTTTCCCGAGTTCAAATATTGGATCTTTCGAACAACCTCATCCACGGAAGCATCCCAAAATGCATATACAATCTTAAAGGTAAGGCTTACACAGGAACCGTGGAAAAGGAAAGAACTAAGTCTTGAAGGAGAGTACTCTGTAAGAAATACTACAGCCATTGATTTTTCGAACAATAAGTTGGTTGGCCATATCCCAGAAGGTCTTTCAAGTCTTCTCGGCTTGGTGTCCATAAACCTATCAAGAAACCATCTGAGTGGAGCTATTCCATCACAGATAGGCCAATTGACCTCTTTGGAAAGTTTCCACCCTTTGTGCTTGCGTTTCCACTGTTGTTCCAATGCTCCCGCATCAAATTCCGTGTTTCCACTGTGGTTCCAACGCTCCCGCATCATATCACATAATCATCTTTCTAGTCACATTCCTACGAGTTTGGCTAAAATCACAAATCTAGAAATATTGGATTTGTCGTACTATAACTTGTCAGGAAGAATTCCAACTGGACCTTAGTTACAAACATTCGAAAACTCAACGTACATGGGCAACCCACGACTTCGCGGAGCACCACTTCCAAAATGTCCCGGAGATGAAGCAGACATTATCCCACAAAGCGTAGATAATGCCACTCCTCGTAATGAGCACCATCTTGATGAGTTTATGGTAGACCCTTGCCCTATATAAACCCCACATCAACCTCCCATACGATCGATGTGGGACTCTTACCATGGTACAATCCTGTAACATTCGTCCCTTCTTCAGGACCTTTGGCTTCTTTCGGTTCTATGATGACATGAAAGACAAGATTTATGTGGTTGTGGTTGTCTGCTTGCCAGAGTTTGGAGAAGATCTTGAACTCACACTATACCTTTAATCACTAGATTTTGTGCACTTATGTTTTACTTCCTTGTCCATTTATAAATACAATAGCTAGACGACTCATAATTGTGTGTAATGGCACTCATGTCAAATACAAAATCACATCATGTTGCAACAATAAACAAGAACAAAACTTTATTCACCTCCATATATATATTATAGACGACTCATAATTGTCAATCAAACATCAATATTAACATTTCCGATGGTTTATCTCAATTCAAAATTAAGATAAATTGAAAATTTTAAGTTGAATAATTAGAGTAAATTGAATACAAACCTTATTTTAGGGTTCTTCAGCAAATGAAACTACACCATCATCTCCAATTGGATCACACTTTCAGAAACTGTTGTGGACAATAATCAATCAATTTTTTAACAAGTTGATCATTTGGCCACAGCTTTTCCCTCTGTTTCTCGTATCACTTACGAGTACTAGTTATTCACTTATTCCCTCCGTTATTTCCATCATCGCTTTGTGTGGTTTATGAGGAGAAAAGGTAGGAAGAGTATTAAGAGTTTAAAACTAATTTTATGCCCGTGTAAATTATGTGGGTATAGTTTTTTAGGTAAAAAATTACTAAAAATTATCTTATAAAATCACCTTTTTTTTCTTTCAAATAATTATCATATATAATTTTTTTTGCAAATAACTACCTTTTAACGTTATTTTGTGTTCAAAATGCTACCATTTGACCGAAAATCTCAATTAACCCAAAATTTTTACTTAATTGACCGTTTTACCCCTCAAATTAACCTTCTCCAACCCTTTTCATTTTCTCATTTCTTTTTTTTTTTTTTGAGAAAAGATCATTATCATTAATAAAAAGTCATACGACATCTACAACATATGTCAAACTCAAACGGATACAAATCGATTACAATCATAGAAAATAAATTCTTGTTCAAAGACTGATCCACTGCAACAGAGGCTTCCATCATCGGTTGGCCACAATAGGCTTTCATTTTCTCATTTCTAATTTCATTTGTTTTCACAATTTTTTCAACATCCCATGAAAATCATCTAAAAAAAAATCTTTAAAATTTCAGCCTAAATTATACTCCGTATGATTTTTCCTTTTTACTTCAGTTTAATAAATCATTATCTTTAAGGTTTGAATTTTGTCTTATATCAGATATTATAATTTTTTATTTTTTATTTTGTTTACTTTAATTGAATGTAAAATAGTGTTTTGAAAACCCTAAATTACAAAATTGGGGTTTTCTAGGTACGAAATTTTCCCTTTTTTTTTTAAATTAATGTTTGTATTTAGTTGTGTTGAATTTGGTATGAAAGTGTTTAAATTTGTGAAAGATTGTGACTTTAAATTTTTTGTTTTAAATTTTTTTTTTTGAGATTAAAGATTTATGAAGTTTTAGTTGAGTTGAATTTGTTGGTATTTTTTGTAGGGAGGAAGAGAAGATAAATGATGTAAATAAATAAAAAACAATAATAGGAGAAATTAAATATCATTGGGATGAAGAAGATGAAAAAAAAAAAAGTGGGGGAAATGACTAAGAATTAGGGAGGAAATGAGGATGAAAAAAAGGAGAAATTGAAGATGGGGTAGAAAAAATTAAAGAAAGGAGATGACAATGAAAACACCATTAATGGAAAAAAAAAATAAGTTAAACATGATGAAGGAAGAAGAGAGGTGGAATAGAAGAAAATATGTTAAATAAGGGTAAAATGGGTATTTCAAGTGTTATTTTTAAATTTAAGAAAATAAAAATACAAATTAGTCGGAAAATTTGATTTTTTAACGGTTTCCAGTGACTTGGTATTGATTTGAATCAAATTTGTCACACTAAGGTAGTTATTTGAATAGAAATGACGTTAAAAGGTAGTTATTTGCAATAAAAATTATATAAGGTACTTATTTTTTTAAAAAAATGGTTTTATAAGGTAGTTTTTTTAGTAATTTTGACTAATAGAAATTATATAATGAAAACTAACATATTACGATTCATTGTGAAAATTTCACAAAATTATATTTTCGTCTGAGAAAAATTATGTATTACTACAAATAACTGCGGTCAAAGCAACGTCTTAGAGATAGTGAAAAAGTAAATGCAAAGAAAAGAGTAAAAATGGAGAAAGTAAGGCATTGCTTGGTTACCTCTAGGAATTTAATTACCATGAATTTTAAAAACACGTGAATTAGAAAATTTATATGAATTGGTTAAAACACGTTTGATTAGCATGTAGGAAAGTAATTCATGTGGGAATTTACATTTACTTAGGCGGACCTTAGGACCTAGGTAATTAAATTCCTTTATTATGGAGGAATTTACATTTCATGAGAAAGTTAAAATTACGTGAATTTCAAATTCCCCATTTTTATGGGGCAACCAAACAAACACTAAATGTTATCGAGAAGTCAAACTCAATTGACACTCAAAGAAGACCAAGACTTAAACGAATCCCAATCAGTGTACCACTACTATGTTCTAACATGCAGTTATTGACTTGGATACCTTTGAATTTTATTAGCAGTAAACGGAGAGTTTACTAACCAAACATCACTCAAATTAGACACATAAGTTTACGACGAAGCCTGCATGTCCAATGAATACAAGTACGAGTTACACAGTTCCACAACTCTATCTCCCTCCAACTACAATGACTACCACTTACAAGGAAAATTAAAGCAGATTCCACCTTGCGACTTACCGTCCGTTCTAAGTCTTTTTGGAGCATTACGGAGATAGACCATCAAGAATCGTCATATGTGGAAAATATAAAGAGGCAGAGACAACATTAATAGTCTAATATTTGTCAACACTAAGTCTTGCAAAACTTACTTGTCAAATTACATAATTATGTAGTTGTTGACGATCAATCTCAGCATTTGAAAAGTAGAGAATGGAGCAGTCTATATATAAGATGCTCCAACCTGCAAATGAATCATAAAACACTTCATCAGACATTATAAAATGAGTCCCCATTTTCACAACAAAGTATACAACCACCTTCTTGTTTTCATCATTTGCGTGTGGATGATATACTATACTGCCCATGCCGCATCATCAGAGGTTAATAGCAGCGGAATTCAGTGCGTTGACAGCGAGAGAGCAGCCTTGCTCCGTTTCAAACACGACATTCGTGTTGACAATTGCAGTCTCCTTGTTTCTTGGGGAGACATTCTCGATTGCTGTCAGTGGCACGGGATTCACTGCAGCAATCGCTCCGGCCATGTCATCGGCCTCCGTCTTCCTGGTGGAACTGATGACGACAGCTATAAGCCTTGTCTAGAAGGTACTTTAAGTGAGTCTCTACTTGAGTTGAAGCATTTGAAATATTTAGACCTTAGTCTTAATAATTTTAATGAGCAACTACCCAAGTTTATAGGTTCACTTGATGCTTTAGAGCACCTTAATCTATCCTTTGCCGGGTTTGTCGGCGTTGTGCCTCAAGAGATTGGTAATCTTTCACGGTTATCATCTCTTGATCTTAACACTAACTATATGAGGGGGAAAAACTTGAGGTGGCTTTCGCATTTGATGTTGTTAAAACAACTCGATCTTAGTGGTGTTGACTTGAGTGCAGCCACAAACATGTGGCTCCCAATTGTGAATAGCCTCCCTTACTTACAAGTTATTCACTTGGATGGTTGTCAGTTATCTTCTGAGTTACCACCTCCTCTTTCTTATATAAACTCATCATCAACCCTGAATGTTGTCAGCCTATCAGATAATAACATGAATGATACGTCAATATTAAAGTGGTTGTCCAAGTTGAAAGGACTTGATACCAGCCTTCAATATCTTGACCTCTCTGACAATTATCTAATGTTTGGGAATGATGTAAAAGTGAGTGGACATGTTGTTCAATTTCTAGGCAACTTATGTAGTTTGCAAACCCTACTTTTGGGATACACTGATCTTCACTATGATTTGTCTAGCATCGTCCAATCCTTTTCAGCGTGCCCCCACAAGGCATTAGAATCTCTAGACTTATCCGCTAATCAAGTTTGGGGATCCATCCCTGACAACATTAACACCCTTTCATCCTTAAGGCTATTAGACATATCCAGTAATCAATTAAATGGTAGCATCAGTCTATCTCTCAGGGGACTTTCTATGCTTGAGACATTGGATCTTGACTCAAATTCTTTAAAAGCAGTTGTCACTAGTGATCATTTATCAAACCTTTCCAAGTTAAGAAACTTGAATCTTGACAGTAACACAGAAGTGGTGGTTAACATTAGTGCTAATTGGATTCCCCCATTTCAGTTGGTCCTGATTTCCCAATGTGGCTTACAACCCAAAAACACCTTACATTTATTGATTTATCCAACACAAGTATTTCTAGTAGAGTTCCTATTTCATTTTTCAACTCTTTATCACCAAAATTACAGTTTCTAGACATGTCTCGAAATATGATGCACGGTGTACTTCCAGACGTTTCAATCAGTTTTGACTCTCCACCCATTATAGACTTGAGCTCAAACAAATTTCACGGTAAACTACCACCATTTCTTAGAAACATCTCACAATTATACCTCAGCAACAACAGCCTTTCGCAAGGCCTGGTTCCTTTCTTGTGCCCACACAACAAAATGCATCTTCAGTATCTTGACCTATCAAGCAACTTGTTCTCCGATAAACTTCCAGATTGCTGGAATTACTTTGATAGATTAAGAGAATTAAACCTACAAAACAACATGCTTTGGGGAAATCTACCTACCACCATAGGTGCGCTGGACAATCTCATTGTTCTACAACTGGGTAGCAACAACATCTCGGGTCAACTCCACTCTTCCTTGCTAAGTTGGAAGTCATTGGCTATTCTTGATATTTCTCGTAATTCACTAACCGGGAACATACCCTCCACTATTTGGGACCGTTTCAAAAACCTACGTATTCTCATGTTGGGAAGTAATTACTTGAGTGGAGACTTGCCTTCAAGCTTTTGTCAACTTTCTCAAATTCAAATATTGGATCTTTCAACCAATCTTATATCAGGAATAACCCCCAAATGCATATACAATCTTCGAGGCATGGCTAACACAGATAATGTGGTTGAAAATGTGTCAAACAATACTTTTGCGTTTGACGACCCCTATGATGGTGAAGAGATGATGTGGAAACGAACAGAATCATTTTTCCAAGGATACGATACTCTTGGACAAGCTAAAACCATCAATTTTGCAAACAATAAGTTGGAAGGCCATATCCCTGAAGGAATTTCAACTCTCATCGGATTAGTGACACTAAATCTATCAAGAAACCATTTGAGTGGTGCTATTCCATCAAAGGTAGGCCAATTGACCTCTTTGGAAACTCTTGATTTATCACACAACCATCTTTCCGGTGAAATTCCTTCGAGCTTGGCCGAAATCGATCCTCTAGGCGTGTTGGACTTGTCGTACAATAACTTGTCTGGGAAGATTCCAACTGGACCTCAATTGCAAACTTTCGACAACTCAACGTACATTGGGAACCCCGGACTTTGTGGAGCACCACTTCCTAAATGTCCGCGAGATGAAGCAGCCACTATCTCACAAAACGGTAGTAATGTCACTTCTCACCATGAGCACCATCTTGATGACTTTATGCTAGGATTGTACATTAGCGTGGTGCTAGGATTTGTAACGGGGTTTTGGGGAGTTTGTGGTACACTAGTGCTCAAACGATCTTGGAGACATGCATTTTTTCGATTCTATGATGACATGAAAGACCGGATTTATGTGATACTGGTCGTCCACATAGCCAGAGTTTGGAGGAGATCTTGAAGCCAATCGGTAATCTTTCATACCATACTTTAATCACTACATATCGTGGATTTTTCAGTTAATTACGCCACTCACTTTTAATTAACACACAAGCTGGATTATGAACTATGAAAATCTAGAGGTGAAAAGATGGAGTATATATTTGACCTTTTCTAAAAATAATGCACAAAAGAGTTAATAAATCATTGTTTCGGATTTGAATATTATTATTGAATAAAGTTCCTAGATGTACTATTAAAAAAACAACTTTACAATCTTCCAGTGGGCTCATAATGCTAACATGATTTATGTTTTTGGTTTTAAGGAAATCGGTTGAGCTTGGCGAACAATGAAGTTAGTGAAAAAGAGAAGGCAAGTAGAATCACAAGAGCAGAGTTATATCGTCATGCAGCTAGTGTATGAGTGTAATAAATAGTCTATAAAATCAAATAGGCATGTACCTGTAGCGTTAGTTGTTCCGATGAAGCTTTCATGTTTTCTTCGTTTCATTTGGTGTCGGATTCTATAATACTTCGTACATCCTACTTTTTGTGCCTCAATCTGTGTAGTTCAGCAGAGTGAATGACTGATACCATTCTATTCATATCGAGGCATTTTTATGAAACACAGAACACTATCTACAACATCATTTGAGACCACAACTAACCTGTGCATTCTTACTGACTTTGCTATGAAAAAGTCCGATTGCAGCGTTCTTGTCTCAATGTCGTCTTTACAGAGTGCGTAAATAACTGATTTTCGTCTTTTCATCCTTCTCAAGATCATCCTTCTCAAGATTTTCCAACCTATTCTTCTGTGTATGTCTGCATTCTTAGTCCAGAAATAATCTCAGAGTTACATTTAAAGAAGATGATCACACTCAAAACAACAATGTTTCACTTTCTCATGAAATAGCACTATAATTAGAAATATTATTCTCGATAAAAAGAAGAAATTGTTAAGAGACTATCGAATAAACCAGTAGCGATGCAACACGAGAGATGCAGTAATCATCAGCATACCGTATTTTGGAAAATGTATGTTAAAAAGAATTTGGAAGAGCCAAATACTAGTGCATATACTAGTACTTGTATGTTAAAAAGAATCGAACAATGATGATACATATACGGGATGTTCATGTAGGTATCAATTGAGTCAATTATGCTTATTGCGTCTGGTAAATAGTCTTCGTTTCTAACCTAACTGCAACATCATCATTCATCATGTACTTATTTTTGCGCTTTATGTAACAGGATTATTCAATTCAAGCAAGACGTTCACTTAGGCACAACAGTTAGTTATATACCAAGATGAACAACTATAATTTCTCGTGAATACGTATATTCAGAAAAACAGCAACGAACATACACTGAAATTTCAGACAGGGTAAAATGGTAATTTTGGACACCATCGTTTGTACTGTCACCAGTAAAGTATCTTTGCCTCCAACCTGACAAAAAACTTATAAACTCACTTATGCATCAAAGTCCTACTCGAAGAAAAAAGGTATGCGCACTAGTCGAATATCAAGCGTAACAACCCTGTGTATAAAACAATAACAATATTAAAGCCTTTGCCTTGAAATCCTTGAGTGTTTATTAATTTAAATTTCATTCGTGATTTTCTTCAAAAGAGAATTTCAGATACGATTCAAACCAATACTCTGTATGAACAAACCCATACAAAAATAAATAAAAGAAAACGCTAGCAAACATTTGACATTAGATTTACTAGGGTTGAGCTAAGTAGCTAACTAAAATTGAACTTTGATTATGCCAAAGTGACACTCCAAAAGACCAAGACTTAAAACCAAAAAAGCAGAGTCTAGTTTGTATTACTCACGTCACTTTGTACTTTACTAGGCCCTATTGTCAATACTCCATAAGTCATCATTCACCGCACTGCACGAAAATTACACTTACGCAACATGTGTTGTTTGTCGTGTCGTGTTTAATATTGTTGTCCAGGGATAACTCTATGTGTAGCACCAAACACATGGCATGGTGGCTAAGTGAAGTGTTGAAGTGTCAAACATAAAACGGTAATTGTTGAGTCTAGCGTGCTTATTATCACCAGTAAAGCGCTAAGCAAGCGTTTGGTATTAACTTTAACAAGATCGAGGTAGACCCAAATCAAATTTGACCAATAATCAATGATATAAGCTCGTCGACCAATCTCATCTCATATGCTCATTTACCCTCAGTAAAATGGAGTCGTACGCAGATGAGTGGTAACTGTGAACAACTTAAAACCCAAAAGACCAAGACTTAAACGAGTGTATTCATCATTACGTTTTTGACGCATACACCAAAACAAAACAAGTCTAATCTTATTACTGTATGCTCATTTTGTTGCTACTTTTTTAGCCTCCAAAATCGACAAAATATGAAATAATTGATTTCAAAGGCTTTGGTACTACGGAGTAACTATTAACAATGCAACTTTATTCAAGAACTGCTTTGCGTTTTTGTGTATCGTAAGCAAACATGCCTAATTTTGGATTACCCCATGGTAGTCGAGGGTATATAACTTTGTATTGCAGTACCCTTTAATTTGTTTTGAATTGAAAAACGTGGACTGTCCATAGTTCGTAATTACGAATTTAAAATGTGTTCTATTCAAATAAAAACTCGAATAGAAGAAGCACATGTGTACCTGTCGCTTTATTATGAGTAACTCAAGTCTTCACTTTGCTTCCCTTCGTATCATCTGTTACTCCATAGTCCATACCATTTTGTGCTTAAATCTGTCAAATTCACTGGAGGGAACGAGTGACACGGTTTTAATTCATACAAGTCAATGCAATATTACCGACTACGCAACGCTAACTAAAACATTGTTTTGAAACAAAAACTAACCCGTACAATGATTTACCTTCTACTTTCCTAGACTCTAAAATTGACAAAACATACGAGTGATTTATTCCAAAGAGTTTAGTCCTAGCAATACAACTTTGTACAACTACTTGTCTTAATGTTTTCTTTGTGCATATTGTTCAAAGATGCCAATTACGTACCTCGATGACTCCAGGAGTCACCGTTCAACGTAAGATTTTTTAGTTTACGTACTCTTTCTGATTCGGTCATTCGTTTACCTATCTATTTTGACAAAAGTTGCGAATTGACATTTTCTTCATGTAAAATGATCTTTCAATACTTTAGAATTGTCTAAAAGTGAGAGAAATTAATTGTGCCTTATATTATATATTTTGTTTGGAGAATTTGATAAAAAAATATTTCAAGTCAAATAAAAATGTCAAATTTATTTCATCGCAAAATCAAAAGGTAAACAAATGGGCTGAATCAGAAAGAGTAATTGTTTTTTTTTTTGTTGTTTTTATAAATTACTGAAGTATCACTTATAAGTTTATAACATAAATTTAGACTTAGCTCCTTATATCGAGACTCTTAAGATTTACTTTGGGTTAAGAAGTCGGTGATCCGATGCAAGCTCTGTAACATAAATCCCTATTGGTGTTTGTTACTCCGTATAACTTTCTTTGTTTTGGTGAAGTAGGTTATATTTGCTATTTTTAGCGACATAGTTTCGATATCGAGCATAAAATTGAGTCAAATAATTAAAGCAAGTTCTTCCTCCTCATTCAATTAGTCACATAGATAAATAGGGAGTACAATATAAACAATTTGCTTTCATTCACAGAAGCAACAATTTGAAAATCACCGTTCTGTAATGTCCTTTGTTTACAGTGCGAAAAATTCAATGGTATTTCCTGATCACCAGTCAATAATGCATATACGCTTAAACAATACATAGTGCGAAAATATGGAAACAATACGAGATTCAGCACTCGAGTGTCTAACATCCCATTTCAAAAACAAGTGATATGTGGACACAATCAAACAAATTAATTACTGTGAAACGGGAATGACATATATTGTGAAATAAAATAAAAGTCCGATAAACTTACGTCTTTTGGTAGGAAAATTTCAGCAATAAAATGTCTTAGTCTACGTGGAGCTATTCCGTCAAAGATAGGCCAATTGACATCTTTGGAAACTCTTAATTTATCACATAATCATCTTTCGGGTGGAATTCCTACAAGTTTGGCTAAAATCACAGCTCTTACTTGGTTGAATTTATCGTACAATGAGTTATTCGGGAGAATTCCAACTGTATTTAAGTTCCTCTGTATTTAAGGTCATCTGACTGTGCGCAGCATTCTCGTTTCTATGTCATGTTAATTCTTCTCCACACCCTTTTCGAGATTTTCAAATCCTTTCCTCTTTGAACATTTGTATGCACATATATAATCCACCTATTAGGAAACATTTACATTAAATTAAAGAGACAAAAATCGCACTCAAAACAACAGTTTCATACGCACCTCGCACATGAAAAGTCAGACTGTTAGAGGCTTCAGCACAATGGTTTTTGAAGAGTGTAACTAACGAAATTAAAATAAAATTCTTTACAGTTTATCGTCTCCCTACGACCCTACGTAGCAATATAGTAGACATTTAATTCTCTAATACACAATTATAACTTCATCAAGTTTTTTATTTTTTCATTTTACGTAACAGAACTATTCGAGTAAGCCATCCATCCTACGCAAAATTGCCCGAAACAGTTTGTTCAAATGCCATTTAGCATATTTTCTAAAGACTTATATTCAGGGGGGAAAAACATTACGCAGTGAAGTTCCAAACAAGCCTTAACCAGAAGTTGTAGAGTCTATCGTGCTTAGTACCACAAAGACCCCCCCACCCTAACATGTCGAGGAAAAAAGAAAAAAGAACAGGGATCGATTACGTAGTCAAGCGACCACACACTGTATACTACTGCAGCAACAACCCAAATCATTCCGTGACTACCAACATAAATAACAAAATCCGCTCAACAGCGGAATATGCATTATAAATTCAGATACCGATCAACAAAACCTTTGACAATCCCACATTTGTGCACAGAAAAGTCATCGTCACCCAAAAATATCGACAAATCATGGCATTTTATGACGGAGAGGAGACAAAATGGATCAATGATTTTTTTCTTTCCAAATCTATCGTGTGTCAAAATCATTCTCAATCGTGATTTGAGAGAGATAGCAAATCCCTCAATTTCCCGCCAATTGATGTCTTCCGACCCTACTCATCATCATCATCCACTCCAACATATCGATCGAAGGATGTCAGCCGACCGTGAGGTATTATTTTAGATATCATTTTACGAGGGCCTAGGAAATGGAGCAAAACCATTTTTAATTTCGAATCTTTTCTACACCAAAATCATGAAATGATTTACGTTTAAACGGGAATTTTGAAACCCTCTATTTCCCTTATTTCAAATTTCGGCAAAGTAACTTATACTCCGTATTATCCAATCAACGGAAACTCTACGTACCCTTCATTTTCCCTTGAAAACCCGCAATTCAAACCCAACTGATTATAAAATCAACGGAAATTACATCCCTCCATTTCCCTCCAAAACCCGCAATTCAAACAAGGGTTAAATCATTTTGGGACTAATAAATATTTGTAGTTAATACATAGTAATCAAAATTCAACAGATTAACCCACAAATGCGAAAATAAATTCAATCAACAAGACAACAAAAAACTACACTCATTTCAATACAAAATTCATGCCCAAAATCACATTATGTAGTACTCCGTAACAATAAACAATAAACTACACTCATTTCAATACAAGACTCATAGTTTGTCAATGAAACATCAAAATCAAAATTAATATTTCCAATCATTTAATCTCAATGCAAAATTAAAAGATTAAAAAACAGAGTAAGTGGAATAATTAAGAGTAAAGTGAATACAAAACCTGATATAAAAAGATGATGATGGATTTTGAAGGCTTTTCAGCAAATCAAACAACTCTATCCTCTCTAATTTGATCATTATATCATGTCATACAAGCCCGCCATAACTAAAATTTAAACTGATGGTTGAAGTTCCAGGATCGATTTTATACCCACTAACTGATCACACTTTGAATTTAAATTTAATTTTTTCGGGTGGAAGATTAGGAGGGTTTAAAAAAGTTTAGTAGAACAAGGGATTTTTGTTCGCCTGAAATAACGATTATATTCGAATGGTATAAAGGTATTGTAACGTTATTATTTTTAGGATTTATTGTTATTTCTCACCTTTTTTTTTTTAAGGTATTTTTAAAAATTTTCACCTTTTTTAATTTTTTTTTAGATTTCTCATCTTTTATAAACATTTTCTCAAAATTTCCCACCAAAATCTCATTTTCACCATATTAAATTTTTATTTTCCTAATGAAAACATTAAATTTTCGTTTTATTTTTTTCATATTTTGGGTTTCGGTGCACGATAACTGATAAGACACGTTTATACGATGTTAAGACCGAGAATTTAGCCCTCGAGAATCTTATAATTCCCACTTTTTAGATGGATTATGGTGCTTTTGACGTAAATGGGAAACCAAGGCTAAATTACGGTTACAAGAGAAGTCAAGGTCGAAGTCAAGTCAAGGTGAACTAAAGCCGACGCAAGGTCAACTTCAAATGGTTATATCTCAAGTTTTAGACCTCCAATGGATGCAAGACCAAGTGGAGATGATAGTTCGTCTCGATAGCTTTCCAACGGCAGGTCACACGCTTAATTCCGCCAAGAAACGAGTGAGATATGGCCTTTACAAAATTGGCTTGCAGCAGTCTTGCGCTCAGGGCGCCTCATTGCGCCTGGAGCGCCAATGCGCCTGGGGCGCCTCCCATTGCGCCTGGGGCGCATCCCAAAACGCAGCATTTCGTTTAGTTTTAGTCGAGTTTATTAGAGGTTAGGTAGATCTAATTTTGGGGGATATCTCTTTTCCTTGCTCTCCAAGACATTCTTAGTTTTAGATCTCAAACATTTTAGCTTGTCTTTAGGAGATAATTAGTGGGTAATTAGTGAGTAATTAGTGGGTAATTAGTATTTCTCTTCAAGAATTCATGGAAATTAAGCCAAATATGGGTGGCTAATCTCTCTTTTGTTGGTTTGTATTGATTTGAAGTCAACCATTATACATTGTGAGCCAAGTTTCTATCTTTTAATCATATTGTTTAATCTCCTCTTGTTTTAATGTTGTTTATGATAAATTCTTTGATTATTATGTTTGGCCATCATCTAATTATTGAATTTATCTATTGTCATTAGGTTTTTACCTCTAGATTGTTGGTATTTGCTTATTGTGTGACATTGTTGATGCTTTTATCTCATGGATTTGTAGATATTGGTGTTAATTAGGGAGGAGATTAGTGAGTTACATGAGGATTGGATTATTCTTGTGAATTCATACTTAAAACTATCGTTTTCTATGCTCGATTCATGTTAAATTCTTTCTAGATTGATTTGAGTTGCATGTTATCGTAAGAATTTGTGAGAATAGATGTTTTTCACTTATTCGAGCCTTTGTTGATAGTAAGTAACGATATTTTTGCTTGAGTTTGGCTATGATCGATGTCATATTTGGTTGATGGATGTCAATATAAACCAACCCTTTTAATTCAACTTAAAACCTTCCTTCTTTTATCGCTTTTGTTCGTTCAATCGATAGTCTTTCATTACAATTTCAAACACAAACCTTCAAACCCTTGCTTACTTTAGTTGTGACATTAGATTACATTTAGCCTTACAAATAAGTCCTTCCTTTGGGTTCGACCCTATTCTTACCGCTTAACTACTTGTTCTTGTGTGAATCGAATAGGTTTTATAAATTGTTAATTTGGCCCTTTTATTACGACGTAAAAGTGCTCGCCAAATTTTGGCGCCGTTGCCGGGGAAGGCAATTGGCTAGGCGTAGAGTAGAGTAGAGTAGTGTAGTTTAGTTTATTTTAGTTTAGTTTAGTTTAGTTTAGATTAGTTTGTAAATATTTTTGTTTTTAGTTTACCGTTGATTTTCATTGAAATCTTTCTTGCTTGATGGCTCCATTTCATTTTCCTCAATATGAGAATGAGTTGTTTTACCGTTATTTTGATCGACTTTATGCATATATGACTCATTCTTGTCGTGCTTATGATCTTTGGGAAATTTGTCAAGTGATTTATGATGGAATGAACTATGAGACTTGGGGACATGTCCACTCTTTGAGTGAGGGTCAATTTTGTGAGACGAACTATGGTTATAATTGGGAGTTGTTTGAATACTTGGCACATGACACTAAGGAGTGGGAGATGCACAACTCACTCTCGAGCCAATCTCAACCCCAACACTTTGAGACCTCCACTTTTCATGATGACTCATATATGTCGACGGAGGATATAATTAAGGGTCTTGCTACTAACATGTCTAACTTGCATGACATAGTGAATGAAACCCAACTTGAGACAAAGTCTAACATTCAAGATTTGGAAGATCAAGTGAGTACTTTGTCTAGGATAGTCGGTGAGTTAGTGAGTCGAGAAGAGTGTGGGCCTAATGTGCAAGAGTCTCTTGATGATTTGAATGTTTATGATGACCCCCATCCCTCAACTTTTCTCTTGAATGATCTTGTTGACCTATTTGATGATGAGGATGGTGAACATGAGTGTCATACATCTCCCTTGCAATGCATTTGTGTGTTTGATGACACCCCTCCCTTGACTAGTGTTGAAACCCCACATTGTGGTGATGATTTATATGAGAACAATGTCATGAGTGATGCACCTACCCTTGGAGATACATTAGATGTCATTGAGGAGGAAAAGCTAGGAGAGATAGTACTAGAAGGGTCGGTTGAGAAAATTGAGAGACTTGACCATATTGATGAATTAACTTTGATTTCTATTTTTCCGGTCACTTCTAGAACAAAATCGTCTCACAAAGAAACATACATCGACATTAGCTATATGTTTGAGAATGATGAGTTTGATTATCAATTGTTGTATGCTTGTTCTCACATTAGCAATGTTTGGTTCTACTTGATCTATATTCTCATTTGCTATGTTCATTTTTCATCTTTCTTTTCAAGTGAGCATGACAAATTACTTAGAGCTTTAAATTGTTTTATAAGTTGTGAATTCTTTTGAGCTTTGATGAATTAAGTCGAGCCAACGACAATAAACAAGTGCGCTTACGAGAGGCAACTCGTATTTTCTTTTGCTTTTAATGTTTCTTTGAGTGTGTAGGTAATAAATAAAGATCAAGAAATGGCGTAATAAGGAGGTATTTGGAAAAAAAAAAAAAAAAAAAAAAAAAAAGATGGTGATCCATGGGACATGGAAGTGTTGTCCTTGATGGCCTAGGGAGGCTATATCTTGGACAAGGACCGACAAAAAAAAAAAAATGAAAAAATTGTCCACGTTGTAAGTATCAAAGAGCCAATTTCTCCTCGTATATTTTCACCCATCATTGCATTTCTTACCCCTTCATACGCTCGATTTCATTTCTTCTAATCTCATAATCTTCATCTACATCTTTTCATCCACATTCTCTTAGATATTGATACTCACTTTCTTTTGGTTTTTCATCATTCACAAAAACTCCATACTCCTACTATTAAACATTATTTTAGTCTTTCACAAGTACACACTTCAATTCGTTAAACTTTTTTCTCTCTCACCCACTCACCCGATTTACATTGTTATACTTATATATTTCTCTTATATATTTGAGATCTTGTGGTAGTTGTGTCGTTTTAATGCTCAATTTAAGCATGTGAGAGAGATTATCTCTTTTTGGTGGTGATGATCTTCATTGTCTTGGTGTGTGTAATTTTGAGTGACATTTGCATTGTGAGGACTTTTCCATGTAATAGTTAGCTTTCTCCCCGATTTTTACTTGTCCTAGTCGCATTGAGGACAATGCTCGATTTAAGCGTGGGGGAGGAGCTAGGTTACACCTACCTCTTGATTTTAGATGTCTTTTATCTAGTTGTATGTTGCATTTCATGCATATTCAAAAAAAAAAAAAATTGAAAAAAAAAAGAGAGAAAAAAAATAGAAAATGAAAAAGAAAAAAAAAAATTCCCCGATAGGTTGAAAACCCGAAAGGGCGGCCTATGCAAAATTTGGGGGGCCTCGCTTTTGGAAGCCTTATTATGCAACCATTAGCAATAAAATTGAGGTCAAAAGAGCCTAAAAAAGGGCCATAATTACCCCCTAAGTATAGGGCTAGTACTAATATCCCGTACTATGGGCGTCTATCAAATATTTGGCTTGCTTTGCATTTTGTACGGAGATATAAGGCGAGAAGTGTGAAGGAAGGAAGGGATAGAAGCCACTTGATAAGGCCTTTGGAGTAAGAAGAGCATGATCACGTTGTTTATGGCGCTTATCAAGTGGAGGAGATATAAGGAGCGGGATTAGAGGTGTGCTTTGGATGACGGTGAGGCACACCTCCTCTACGACATGGTTGAAGTGAATTTGGAGTTGGTTTGTCGAAGGAGTTTATGAAGTGAGGGGATAGGAGTTGGTGGCATCAAATGTGAGGAAACGAGGGAGTTATAAGAAGGCTGAAGTGAGATTAGGAACGATATAGACGAGGGAGTCATAAGGAGGAAGATGTGTGAGGGAAGAGTACTATCTTTCGGTTTACTTTACTCGGGACGAGCAAAGATCTAAGCGTGGGGGAGTTGATAAGACACGTTTATACGATGTTAAGACCGAGAATTTAGCCCTCGAGAATCTTATAATTCCCACTTTTTAGATGGATTATGGTGCTTTTGACGTAAATGGGAAACCAAGGCTAAATTACGGTTACAAGAGAAGTCAAGGTCGAAGTCAAGTCAAGGTGAACTAAAGCCGACGCAAGGTCAACTTCAAATGGTTATATCTCAAGTTTTAGACCTCCAATGGATGCAAGACCAAGTGGAGATGATAGTTCGTCTCGATAGCTTTCCAACGGCAGGTCACACGCTTAATTCCGCCAAGAAACGAGTGAGATATGGCCTTTACAAAATTGGCTTGCAGCAGTCTTGCGCTCAGGGCGCCTCAATTGCGCCTGGAGCGCCAATGCGCCTGGGGCGCCTCCCATTGCGCCTGGGGCGCATCCCAAAACGCAGCATTTCGTTTAGTTTTAGTCGAGTTTATTAGAGGTTAGGTAGATCTAATTTTGGGGGATATCTCTTTTCCTTGCTCTCCAAGACATTCTTAGTTTTAGATCTCAAACATTTTAGCTTGTCTTTAGGAGATAATTAGTGGGTAATTAGTGAGTAATTAGTGGGTAATTAGTATTTCTCTTCAAGAATTCATGGAAATTAAGCCAAATATGGGTGGCTAATCTCTCTTTTGTTGGTTTGTATTGATTTGAAGTCAACCATTATACATTGTGAGCCAAGTTTCTATCTTTTAATCATATTGTTTAATCTCCTCTTGTTTTAATGTTGTTTATGATGAATTCTTTGATTATTATGTTTGGCCATCATCTAATTATTGAATTTATCTATTGTCATTAGGTTTTTACCTCTAGATTGTTGGTATTTGCTTATTGTGTGACATTGTTGATGCTTTTATCTCATGGATTTGTAGATATTGGTGTTAATTAGGGAGGAGATTAGTGAGTTACATGAGGATTGGATTATTCTTGTGAATTCATACTTAAAACTATCGTTTTCTATGCTCGATTCATGTTAAATTCTTTCTAGATTGATTTGAGTTGCATGTTATCGTAAGAATTTGTGAGAATAGATGTTTTTCACTTATTCGAGCCTTTGTTGATAGTAAGTAACGATATTTTTGCTTGAGTTTGGCTATGATCGATGTCATATTTGGTTGATGGATGTCAATATAAACCAACCCTTTTAATTCAACTTAAAACCTTCCTTCTTTTATCGCTTTTGTTAGATTCAATCGATAGTCTTTCATTCTGATTTCAAACACAAACCTTCAAACCCCTCCCCCTTGCTTACTTTAGTTGTGACATTAGATTACATTTAGCCTTACAAATAAGTCCTTCCTTTGGGTTCGACCCTATTCTTACCGCTTAACTACTTGTTCTTGTGTGAATCGAATAGGTTTTATAAATTGTTAATTTGGCCCTTTTATTACGACGTAAAAGTGCTCGCCAATAACTTTCATTAGTAATGAAAATATTTTAAAAAACTTCTTTAATTTTCACAAAAAAATTGAACTTTGGTGGGAATTTTAAGAAAAACTTATAAAAGGTGGAAAATTTTAAGAAAAGTTACAAAAGGTGAAATTTTTTAAATTGGTCATTATAAAAGGTAGGAAATATCAAATACTCCCATTATGTTTTTTTAGTATACAAATATGTCCCTTATTTTTAGTATACAAATATGTTTTTTTTTTTCATTTAATTTTTCAATTCTATCATATTTTACTCCCATTATATATAAAATACGGAATACTCCCATTTAATTTTTACCGGGTCCAAAAAAAATAAAATAATTTAAATTCAAGTTCGAGAAAAAATGTTTGAACTAGCTCAAAATTGGTTTCAAAGTCTATTAATTCCCTTTTCTCCTATCAAACCTAGTTAACAAATAAAAGCCATAACACACAAGCTTGCGATATTAGCCTTGTGTTCAACGTGGTTTAGTCAAGGTCGAAATGAACTATGACCTAACCGATTTTGTAAATTTTCATGCGAACTCATTTCATTTATGTCTTTTGTTTTGCAAAAAGATTACATATATACCTATCTTATACTCCGTCTATATAAACACTAGTTTTGTGTTATTTATTTATTTATTTATTTATTTATTTATTTACGTGGGCTACATATCATTTTTCTTTGTTTCAAGTTATTTTTAGCTTAACTAAAATTCTTTCAATTTAACACTTTCCAATACAAATTCATTTTCAATTTAGTATAATCCAATTTAATTTTATAGTCCATTGAATTATACTCATTAGTTTAGGCCAATTTCAAACAACAAAAATAAAACCTCAAATTGTAATTAAAATTGTATGATAATTGTAGATAAGTCTAACCCAATTGACACTCAAGACGACGAAGACTTAAACGAGTCCCCGTCGATAGGTCTTCGTAATATAAACCACAGAAACAAGTTAACATTAAGTGACTGATTTTGATGCCATTGAAAACTACTACTCACTAGTAACATCCACTGATTAATTTGGATGCCATTGAATTTTTTTACGACTAAATATTTGATGTACACAAGTGCGGAGTACGGATTCTCGTAATATATTACCCATCGAGAACGTTGAATAATTATCAACAAACGTATAAATTGAAGGTGTAACAGTCTTACATTTCTATCTTCATCGGACTATAGTGACTACGAGTACAATTTTACGTGGAAAAGCGGATTCTAACTTGCAATTTCCAGTCCATTGTACGTCCGTTTCGAGCAATTCTGAGATTGACTACAATAACAGTGTAATACTTGTCAACACAAAGTCTAGCAAAGCTTACTTATCAAATCACGTCCATGTTTACGTAGTTGTCGACGATCACTCTCTCAGCGTTTGAAAAATAGAGAGAACATCTCTGGTGAACTTCCCTCATCGCTGTTAAATTGCAAGTCTTTGTTTATTTTAGACCTTTCCTATAATTCACTAACTGGGTTTATACCGTCCACATTCTGGGATAGTTTTAAAAATCTCATCATTCTATCTGTACGAAATAATAACTATATTGGAACCCTACCCTCGAGCTTTTGCTAACTTTCTCAACTTCAAATATTAGATCTTTCAAACAACCACATCTCTGGAACCATTCCGAGATGCATATACAGTTTTCAAGGTATGGCTAACGCAGCTAGTATGGTGGAAACTATCTTATCTAGTTTGTTTAGATATATTGAAGAATTCCCCTCTGCTACTGTATCGATAACGTGGAAGAGAAATGAACAATTTTTTATAGCATATGGTACTCTCGGACAACATAAAACCATAGATATTTCAAACAATAAATTGAATTGCCGTATCCCGGAAGGTATTTCAAGTCTAATTGGTTTAGTATCACTAAATCTATCAAGAAACCATCTGAG
This sequence comes from Dianthus caryophyllus, assembly GCA_023091065.1. NCBI lineage: Eukaryota > Viridiplantae > Streptophyta > Magnoliopsida > Caryophyllales > Caryophyllaceae > Dianthus > Dianthus caryophyllus. The sequence continues at coordinate 4,151,134 of CM041518.1, forward strand.
TGGAGAAATTCCATCAAAGATAGGCCAATTGATCTCTTTGGAATCTCTTGATTTATCACATAACCATCTTTCCGGTGGAATTCCTACAAGTTTGGCTAAAATCACGACTCTTGGTGGGTTAGATTTGTCGTACAATAACTTGTCCGGGAGAATTCCAACCGGACCTCAGTTACAAACTTTAGACAGTTCAATGTATATGGGGAACCCTGGACTTTGCGGAGCACCACTTCCCAAATGTGCGGGAGATGAAGGAGACACTATCCCAGAAAACGGTGATAATGCCATTCCTCATGATGAGCATCATCTCGATGACTTTATGCTAGGATTGTACATTAGCGTGGTGCTAGGACTTATAACGGGATTTTGGGGAGTTTTTGGCGCTTTAGCCCTCAAAAGGAATTGGCGACATGCCTTTTTCCGTTTCTATGATGACACGAAAGATCCGATTTATGTGATACTGGTCGTCCACTTAGCTAGAGTTTGGAGGAGATCTTGAAGCCACTTTGTAAGTCTCTCATCACTATATTTTGTGGATTTATCTGTTAATTTTTTCCATCCACGTTCTTTAAAAAATTTATACGTTAAACACTGAAGCTATATTATGTAAGATGGCGGAATTTTTGTTGCTCAACTAATGAAAATTAATGTGAAAAATCTAGACGTGGACAGGTATATGAAAACCTTAGAGTTTAGACATTAACATGAATTTTTATTTTTTTAATTTTATTTCAAGAGCAGAGTTATAATAATGCAGCTAGTGTATGAGTGTAATAAGCAGTGTACCTGTAGCGGTTGTTCCGATGTAGTTTCAAGTATTCTTCATTTAATTTGGAGTTGGTTTCGATATACTCCTTACGCAGTCTTGCTTTTTGTGCCTCAATCTGTATAGATCAGCGGAGTGTATGACTGATACAGTTCATGTTCATATCGACGCACTTTAACATATTGCAGGGCACACTACCTACAAAATCACTCAAAACCAAGACTAACCTGTGATGAGATGTAGGAGGACCTAAGTCATGAATTTTTATTGTGTGGTTTTAGCAGGGACGTTGGTCGAGTTTGATGAGCAATTCAATGAAGCAACTAAATAAAAAAGGCCAATGAAGTTTCGAAAGCGGAGTGCAAACTATCAAATGTTTTGTAATCGTAATAAACAAACAGCGAGCGAAATAGAATGAGCTTGTTTCTGTTGTGTTGTTAGAAGAAGTGGAATGTTGCAACAATAAACAAGAACAAAATAAATTCAATCAACAAAAACTACACTCATGTCAAATGTCAAATACAAAATCACATCATGTTGCAACAATAAACAAGAACAATACTTTATTCACCGAAGACTCATAATTGTCTATCAAACATCAATATTAACATTTCCGATGGTTTATCTCAATTCAAAATTACGATAAATTGAAAATTTTAAGTTGAATAATTAGAGTAAATTGAATACAAACCTTATTTTAGGGTTCTTCAGCAAATGAAACTACTCTATCATCTCCAATTTCATCACACTTTCACAAACTGTTTGTTGTTTGAATGATTTCATTCAAACATGTTTTTATATATTACTCCCTCCGTTTTATTGAGATAGCCCATTGACTTTTTCACAAATTTTGAGAAAGTGGAAGAAGTTGAGGGTAATATTGATAGTTTGGTTAAGTGGTCCCACTTTTAAAGATAAAGTGAGTGGTATTTTAGTGAAATGAGTGTAATTGTAGGGGTAAAAGTGTTATTTCCATTATTAAAAGCTACCATACATAGTAATGGGGTTAAATGAGTGAAATTTCCGAAAAAGGAAACTGGGGCTAAATGAGTGAAACGGAGGGAGTACGTTTGTAATATATCATAATTACATTTTAGGGTTGAGAAATTATAACAGCAAACAGTTTGTAATCATAACAACAAACATGTTTTGAATACAAACCTTATTTTAGGGTTCTTCAGCAAATATAGAGACAATTAATCATAATTTTGGTGATTTTTTTTCAATTTTGATTCTCTCCATTTTCTCTCTAATACACTAATATTTTAATATAATTTCTTTCTCTTTTGTTTAAACATTATTTTTATCAAACAATTACAAACCTTAAATTTTTATAAGAATCGATATCAACCATTTATAAGAGAGGATCCATACATTTTTTTGGTGTGTAATATGTACTCCCTCTATTCAACTCCATTCACATTATTTACCTTTTTCACGTTTGCCAAGACACATGTCGGGATGGAAATAACTATAGTTTCGCTTTACGAAAAATTATGGAAAAATCATATTGTTGTCGTACGCGTGAAGACGTATCATAAAAGATCACACATGACTATATTTTCATTTATAGATAACAAGATATTTCAAAAACGCTTCACTTGAATGAGTAGTACAAAATTTCTCTATGATACCAATGTAATTGAATGGAGGGAGTAGGCAATTTTGTTTGTACTGATTTTTGTATTCAATCACTTTTTATAAAAAGGAAGAGATGTTTCAATATATTTATTCTGGGATTTATTAGCGTAATTCGTTGTCGTTGTCCTGGTCATTTTAGGCTGTATTTTGGTGCTTCTTTTAATAGTTCCTCGGCTTTTTTCGTGTCTAAATAAATTTATTTATCGAACAAATATACCTGGTTTTATATGTATGCTAAATAACTATGAAGTATTATGATCAACAGCATGTAATGTTACATGTACCATATTAATTTCTGTTAAATGATGGTAGTTTTTGGAATTTTAAATCTGGTTCATATTTTAAAAGAAAAATATTTTTGTATGTGTTTTTTTTTTTTTAAATTCTGTTATTGTAAATCTAATATTTTCTTTTTTAAGAATTGTAAATGTAAATGTATCATTTGAGTGTGCTTGTTTAAAAATTGTAGATGTAAATAATGAGAAATTAATTGTTGAAGAGAAAGTAAAGGCCCAGTTAAAATGTCAACATATTACCACAGGGTGACACGTGTCCCTGTGGTTGTTGCATTGTAGAGAAGATTTTTTTTGTATTTTTGGTATTATGTTGAGACGGATAAAATGTAATTATTTTGCGATAAAATGTTAGCATAATAATAATTTTACAGCTAAAACTATTAAAAATATTTTCCAATTAAATAGTCACATTTTACTATAGTTTGTCTTAACTATCTTGGAGTACAAGTTTCCCTCAAGAGGTTGCCAGTTCTAGACTGTGATACTTTAACTGAGAAGATTGTGACCAGAATTAGAGGCTGGGGGGTAAGAAAACTGTCATACATGGGTTTCTATGTGAAACAATTTTATATGTCAAGACTTATACGGAGGACATTCTAACATACGTATCAGTGTTCTATGTGTTGAGTTTAAATTTTGCCTTATTTTAGTTTAGTAAAATTCAACTACTTTCAACAGAATTTCGGTTTTGATTCAGTATAATTCACTTTCAATTTATTAACGTTATTGATTTTTCGTATACGGTTTTTACTCGAGTTGCATATTTTTTTTCATTTAGTTTCTCTTTCCTACCATTTTTTACTCACATTGTATACAAAATTCTCTCTTTTATTTTTTTATTTTTTATTTTTTATTTTTTCAACTTTGCTTAACCTAAATTCATACAATTTTTTTTTATTATTTCAATTATTAATTTCGATAATCAATTCAACAAAGTAGTATTTCGATTAAATTTCAATTTTTTTTATAAAATTATGTAAATTTTATTAATGTTGATAAATTTAAGTTAAAATTGAATTAGGGTTTATTTGGGGTTGCCGATGCTTTGCAAAAATTCAATCTCAAAAAGATAAAGCAGAAGATTTACATTGCTCGACAAGACCAATTTAAAATCCCGAATAGCGAGGACCTTAATTCACTACAAGAAAATCTACTACGAGCGACCGCAAAATGTCGACTGAATATAGTAGTCGCTAAAAGGCGACCGAAATATTGAGCGGGCGACTGAAATTAGTCGACCAAAGGCGACCACAAGGGCGACTAGACAAAAACCCTCGGGCGACCGAAATCGGTCGCCATATACTAATGCGGGCGACCGATTTTCGGTCGCCAAGTCAGTCGCCACGCCAAAAACAAACATTAAACCCGCAGTTCTCCCCCAAGTCCCCAACCCCTCATTTCGTATATTACTTAGAAAAAAAAAAAAAACGCAGCAAATCTCTAAAAAGATCCGGTGCAAGTTCGATCAAGTTTTCAATTTCCGGGTTTAAATTTGGTGTATTCTTGCTTTGCCACTTCTAATCCGACCCTATTCAGTTCAATGTATGTTAACTTTTATTTTTTTTTGTTTTATGTTTTATGTTGTAATTATATTATGGTTAATTTAGTTATATTGTTTAGATTTTGTAATTATTTTAGGTTGTTATGTTTGAATGATGTTTGGTTATTATTTGTGAAGTATAATAGGTGTTGAATTTGTTTAAGAGTAGAGAATGATTGATTTTAATTGAAATTAGGGTTTGTGAAATTGGGTGTTTTTTTTAAGCTTGAAATTGGGGGTTTTTAGTAATGTTTGAGTTAGGTTTGAATAATGTTTAGTTATTGTTTGTGAAGTTAATTTCTTTAAGATTAGTTTAGGATTAGTGTTATTGATTAGTTATTGATTAGGAATAGTATTAGTATTAGAATTAGGATTATTAATTAGGATTAAGATTAGGTTTGAATGATGTTTGAGTTATGTTTGAATGGTGTTTGGTTATTGTTTGGAAAGTTAATTTCTTTAACATTAGAGAATTTGTTTAAAATTAGAGAATGTTTATATGTTGTTTAAGATTAGAGAATGTTTAAATAATATTTGAGATTAGAGAATGTTTAAATGATACGGAGTACTTAAGATTAGAGAATGATTAATTTCAATTGAAATTAGGATTTATGAAAATGGGGGTTTTGGTTTAAGCTTGAAATTGAGGGATTTTAGTAGTGTTTTAGTTATATATGCATCTTAGATTATTATTTTTATATTAGAATATGTTTTGATTCAGATTAGTGTTCTTATTTTCTAGTTATATATTTTGTTTTTTTAGTTTGAATTATGTCGTCAGGGCGAAGCAGAAAAGGTAGTTCCTCCAAATCGTCATTGAGGTCCGACGAGGAGAATGAGTCGTCGGATAGTCAGGAGACGCAAAAACAAAACGAAGACTAGGAGGCGGACGACACCCCCCCAACAGATGCGACCGGCCAATTAATTTTAGACCCGAAATCATATTGGTAAGTTGTTCATTTATATTAAAATTTGACTTGTAATCTATTATATATATATATATATATATATATATATATATATATATATATATATATATATATATATATATATATATATATATATATATATATATATATATATATATATATATATATATAGAGTTAGGATCCTAGTACATCCTTATATATTGGTACATCCTACATCCTAATCTAAGTAGTTAGATCAATGCAATGGAGGTCGAGATTAATTAGAAAAAAAAAAAAAAAAAAAGTGTCATAGGTCGAAAGACTCATTTGTCAGGCAAGTAGTACTGATTATAAAAATTGTGTTTTTTTTTTTGTGGTACTTTTAGCTCTCGGGTGTGATACTTTTAGTTACATTTAATGATAGTTTTTGTGAAACTTTTAGGTTTCGTGAGTGATACTTTTAGTTATTTTTTTGTGATACTTTTAGCTCTTGAGTGATACTTTTAGTTATATTTAGTGATACTTGTTGTGATACTTTTAGGTCTCAGGAATGATACTTTTAGTTATATTAAGTGATACTTTTAGTTATATTCAGTGTTATTTTTTCAGGCTGTAGCAGGATGTAGGATGTATTTATTTACTAAGGATGTACATGATCCTAATTCTATATATATATATATATATATATATATATATATATATATATATATATATATATATATATATATATTTGTTTCTATATAGAGTAAAGTTATATCAAGACAGCAAATATTGCGAGACACAAACAACACACAGCATTTTAGCCTTTTTTGTGAAACTTTAACATAGTTTTATGAAACTTCAAAAATTGTGAAACTTTAACAAAATTGTGAAACTTTAAGACATTAAAGTTTCACGATTTTTAAAGTTTCATGAAACTATGTTAAAGTTTCACCAAAAAGGCTAAAATGCTGTGTCTCGTTTGTGTCTCGCAATATTTAGGTGTCTCATTTGAACTTGTTTATATATATATATATATATATATATATATATATATATATATATATATATATATATATATAGGGTTGGGATCCCGTGCGCACTAAGTTACGGTGCGCACCGTACGCACCCAGCTAGATACACAAATCTGTGAATTAGATACACAAATCTGACAATTAGATACACAAACTGAAAAAATCAAAAAGTGCGGCCGGTTGACCGGCGGCCGGTCAACTTTCAGGCCGGTTGACCGGCGGCCGGTCCAGAACCGGCCGCACCCCTTTGTTTTTTTTTGTGTATCTAGGCTTTCAATTTGTGTATCTAATTTACATATTTGTGTATCTAGCTGGGGGTGCGTACGGTGCGCACCGTAAGGGTGGTGCGCACGTGATCCTATATATATATATATATATATATATATATATAGAATTAAGTTCAAACGAGACACCCTACTTTAAGTGAGACCAGCACGGCAGATTAGAACTTTAACAGTAAACTGCGAAACTATAACACTAAACTGTAAAACTTTAACAAATTTTGTTATAGTTCTATGGGGGGGCGGCCGGCCGGCCGGCTGCCGGTCTGGACCGGCCGGGACGCTTCTTCTGCTGAGATTTAATCTCAGCCCTCCATTTTCTCCATCTAATGGTTGAGATCGTGCCTCTCCGCCTCGCTCATATTTGCTGCCTCGCTAGAACTTTACTCTATATATATATATATATATATATATATATATATATATATATATATATATATATATATATATATATATATATATAGAGAGAGAGAGAGAGAGAGAGAGAGAGGTTATATAGAGTCCTAGTGATTAATAGAGTCCTTGAGTCCTATTGTAGACCATTGGATTGACTTAAGATGAATGGCTAAGATTGAAACCTTAAAATTAAATAAAATTAAAAAAAAAAAAAGATAACCAATCAAAATTTTTGGTGCTTCACGAGGTAATTAGTGTCAGGTTTAGGGTCTCAATGCTCTTTTGTATCCATTCTCATTCTTTTTCTTGAACAAGCTTCTTCCCTAATTTCATGACCTTTCTCCTCCCATTTTCTCTGCAATTTCAAATTACAATCTATGTTGCCTCATTGTTCATGCATTTTTTTGATGAAATTTCATATTTCTCCCCCTAATTAAGTGGTCCTTCTTCTTCTCTTCTTTGTGAAATTTCAGATTTTCGTCTATGTTTCTTCATTGTTGCAGCGAGTTTTTTTGAAAAAAGTTACGAAACAGGTATTGATTTTGTCTCTTTGTTTAAATTCTTGAGTTTGTGTTGGCGTGATTTTCATTGAATAATGGAGCAACTGAGAGACGGCCCATCTTCTTTTCCTTTTACTGAAATTTTTTATAAAGAAGATGAAATTTACAATTTGTAATTTTTATAAAGAAGATGAAATTTACAATTGAAATAGTAATTATGAAATTCAAGATTCTTTTCTTTTTGGTGTTTTGGTGTCGTTGCAGGTGTAAATGGATTAGAGTAAGAGATGGTGAATTCTGTAAGAAGAAAGTGTAAAAATATTTGAGTTTTAAAACGTTCGTGCAATTAGAAGGCGAGTGGTTGGAATTTCAAAAATATATGTTAAAATTCTATTTTTGAGTCTCAGAATTTCATTTTTGTATGTTTACGGTGTGGGCAGAATAATAAGTTAAATCGTATTCAAACGATGGTACTGTATTTTGATGTGTATATTTTTGGTGTCATTACAGATGGAAATAGCGGTGGTATAAGAAAGAGTGAGTGTTGCAAGACGTTATTTAAAGTATTTTATTCTATAGGATTGAAATTCTAAATACAGATACTAAAATTCTAAATACAGATGTTAAAATTTAAAATTGGGGTAATTGTCGTTGCAATTATGTCGGAATTCATATTTTTTTTTGTTTTGGTGTCATTACAGTTGAAATAGCAATGGTGTAAGCAAGAGTAAATGCTGCAAGACAGTATTTAAGGTATTTTATTCTCAATGATTGAAATTCTAAATACATATATTAAAATTCTAAAAATAGATCTTAAAATCTCTTGTTAAAATTCTAATTTTTGTACCTGGAACTTCATTTTCAAAATTAAAGAAGTTGGGAATGAAGTAATCTAAGTTGTTGCTGCTGTAGGCTGAGACATTACTTTCGTTCATTGAAATTTTATAAATTGTTATTGAAATTTCAAATAATCCTGTTGGTATTTCATTTTAACATTTAATTGAAATTTTCATTGGCAGCTTAATATCGGTGCTACAAAGACGTATAGGATGATCAAAGAACATGTTAACGGGTTCCAAAACATAGGAGCAACGCTTAACCAGTTTAAAAATTTCCAGCGAGACATGAAACTGTTTATTTATCTTTCAACAGGATGAGCACAAGTTTATTTATCTTTCAACGGGAGGAGAACAAGTCATGCAGCGAAACTGTTACTAAGGAACGAACAGGAGTTTGAGAATTTACTTGGTTGTAAAGTGATATCTGAAATATCTATTATGCCCCCTAAGCAATTGTTTTGGTAAAAACTTAACAAGTACGAAAAAAGTGAAAAGTGGATCAACTAGTACTAATTGCGGAACAGAACAGAACTGAGCTATATGGGACAGAACTAAGGACACAGGATTTGATGACGCAGAAGCCCCGAGAAGAAGATGGGGAAAATCAAGGGCTACCAAGCCAGGAGTACTTTTATTAATATCGAGTTGAGGTTCTGAGAATACAAGCTGTGAAGGGATCACTTCTGTAGCAATTGCACAGAACTGTCTGTAGTTTACCGTAGTATTTTGTAGTATATTTTCTAGTGCTTAGGTATGCTAATGAGAGTAAAAAGATGAATGAAAATGTACAAATGAGCCTCTATATATAGGCAAAGCTAGCTGCAAAATTAGTTCCTATTTTCTAGGGCACGTTCTCCATGATCTCCACTACCTTTGGCGGTTAAATAACTTCCATTGACTCCACTTCTGCTCATTGTAACTTCTTCCATTATCCCATGACTTTTGTAACCGTCATAGTTGACCTTTCGACCATAAGCGCCATGCCTCTTCTGACCTGTTCTGGGTTATAAGCTGCTGTTGCTCTTTTATCCTGCTCTGTACCATATTTATGTCGTCTGTCCAGAACTGCCAGTTCTGGGTGGTGTAAATCTGGTCATAACAAATGCCCCTTGTTTTCTCAAGTGCGGCGTTCAAAGAATCTTGAGGAAACAATCCTGCAAATACTTCTATACAGAACAGACTAGAGCAGAAACAACGGCTATAAATTCGAATAACAACTATGTACTTGCCCAGGACTTGCGCACAATATTCAAAGAGATAATGAGAGAATCGAAGTAGTTGAGAATTTAAACCTGATTTGACATCCTGAATAGTAGCAACGGCTAGTGCAGGGTGTTTTGAATTTTACCAACGGTAAAATCCTAATCCCACTTGAACTCTTTTAACCTCGAGTATAAATAGGAGCCTTCAGTAAATTTTCGAGAAAACTCACCTTGCCAATTTTATCTTTTACCTTCTACTGTTCATCATCTTCTTCCTTTGTCATCTTTTTCGATCATCAATTCAAATCAAACCAAAATCATCTGAAAATCATGGCTGAACAAGACACTGATCTTGAAATCATCGAGATTAATGAAATCTTGTATGGGGATCACAAATTCATCAAAGGCGACTCTTTTGATGACGAAACCAAAAACAGCCTTTCTCAAACAATCATTAAACACCTGAAAGATCACCAAATCGTGCCTGAATCTGCTGAAATTTTCGTTCCCCGAGACGATTATGTTACAGCTTCTTGGACCTGTCCTGGATGGGTCTGCATCTATGAGTTCCCTTTTAGGGCTGGTTTGAGAATTCCTTGTAATTCTTGGATCAGTGGAGTGCTCTCCTCAATGAAGCTTGCCCCCTGCCAATTAATGCCTAGCATGTGGAAAATTATCTGCTTGGTCGACAAACTCTGCACTAAGTACAGGTTGCAACTGACGGTGTAAGATCTCAAAAACGTCTACTCTGTAAGGACCCAGGGCCGTGGAAGATTCATCTTCAGAATCAGGGAAAGGCAGGCTTGATCTTGTGGAGCACCACGATCTTGGGGATGACAAGGATGGAAGACAAAGCTTCCTTTTCTGAAGAGTGATACTCTTGGGAGCGGTAATTTGTCTGGACTACCCTATTGGCGAGAGAGGTAAGTCACTTCTGACTCAGATCTGCTGTTTCTAGCTTTTCTATTCTGTGTAGGTCTGAGGGTTTCTTGTGTTTTGTGTTTCTAGCGGACTCCTGGCAGCCTGTGCTAAGTGAAGACTCTAAGGCTAGGATTGCTGCGTTCATGGCTTTGCCTCTCAAGGAGAGGACCTGGTCTGAAGAGGATAACAAGACGGCTTTCCCCACATTCTGTAGGCCAGCAAAGAAGACTGTGAAGGTGCATGTGCCTATGGTTTCTGCCATCAAGGGTGAGTCTCTTAATTTTTCTTTTTTGGTCAAGTCTGGGTAAGTCTGATCTGGATCTGTAGTTCTGAGACGTATGTGGTCTATTCTAGGTGAACCTTCTAGGCCAATCACTAGGGGTAGACTCAATCCTAGTCTTCTCCAGGAGAAGATGGACGCTATTCTGGCTGGGGGGCCAGATGTGAAGCCACTGTTTGTTCCTACTGGAATTCCTACTCCAGGGTTCAAGGTACCGAAGGTTGAGGAGCCCAAGGGGAAGGTTCAGGTTGAGCCAGAGAAGAGTACACCAGACAAGAAAACAAAGAAGAGGAAGATAGAAGAAATTGAAGGTTTGTCATTACCGGGAACATTTACATCGGCCGCCATCAGCAGCGTGGAGAACATCATCCAACAAGCGAAAAAGTTCGACCCGGATCATTTGGGATCGACTCTCTGAATGGCGTTGAGCCACTCACTCTGCCTTCGTAATAACCTGACTTACTTCTAGTACAAATGCTCGTGATAATTCTACCACTCTTGTACCTTACACCATAGAATTTGCAGACTCTTGATTGTATATCAAGCTTGGGGCACATTTTATCCACTTGGAACCGTGGCTATTTGGAGGAGGACAAGCTTGCTCACGAAAGAGCGGGCTTGCACCTGAACGGAAAGCTCTGCGGGCGACATGAAGGAGGTGGTGAAAAAGCCAAAACCACTTCTTTGCCAAGTCGAGGAAGATCCGCCTCATTGAGGTCGAGAACGAGAGTCTCGGCGGCGTGTTCGGGAGCTTGAGGCCAACTCCAGAATCGGAGACTGATCGCGCTGTTTTACACAGCCCAGACCAGAATTCAAATGATGCGTGCTCCAGTCCGAGCGTGAGGAGTGGAACTTAGGCTGCTGCGTGGAGAAATTTAAACAGCCTCTTCCCAGCGCGTGCGGTTCGGAGAGGAAGCAATTTGATCGATCAGGGAGAGAGCTCTGCGGCTGGTGATGGTGGTGCTGGCGAAGATGCCCAAGCTGATGACAACCCTTCTGAAGAAGAAGAAGAAGAATGAAAAATAATCAACCCTTGTGAACATTTTGTGTAAAAAGACAATTTGCTATCTGTGGTCTGGCCTGGACTTAGTATGTCCAGGTCTGTAATTATCTCTGTGGACATCTATCTGTTGCTACTGTGGTACTTTGCGTTAGTCTGCAGAGCAAGACATTTTTCTAGTCTGCTCTGGCAGATTTCGGTTGCTAAGTATTTTAGTTAGCCTTGGCGGTCCAAGGACTTAACTACTATCGTTCTGTTGCTTCTATTGCTTCTATTGTTCTGTGAATGTACTAACCTCGCAGGTGTACACCCCAGACTTACGTATGCATGATCATGGCTCACCTTAAGGGATATTATAGGACTCTCTTAACGGCGGTCAAGCCCTGGCCCGTCAATCCGAGGACGCATCCTCACAGCAGGACTGGCTGCTCTGCAGGACTGGCTGCGCTGTGGGCTGGAGGAAGATCTCCACTGCAGGACTGGCTGCTCAAGGCTGAGGACTAAGCTCAAGTCTGGAAGACAAGTTCCAAGAGACTGGGGACCAGGCCCAGAACTGGAGGTTGAACTCCCTGAGTAGAACTGGAGGATAAACTCCTATATTTGTAATATGTAGCGTATTATTTTTACTTTGATTTTACTTGTGATAGATAGAAAATATTTACTTCTGAACCAAAGATGTAATCTGCAAAACTTAGAAATAAAGTTAAACTACACCATTGGAGTTCAATGGTTTTTATTGAATGAAGATTGCAATATTTACGAAAAACAATTAAAAAGTGCGGAACTGAAATTACAGAATTGAAAATACAGAATTGAAAATACCGTATTAACAAAGATAGAGTTTGAGGTTGGTTGCATTCCATGCTCTGGGAATCAACTCCCCCTCCAGAGTTACCAGTCTATAAGCTCCTTGGCCTACAACTGAATCAATTAAGTATGGTCCTTCCCAGACTGGGGCTAGCTTTCCTGCAGACTTTTCCTTTGTGTTTTCGAATACTTTTCTCAGAACTAAATCTCCTTCTCTGAAGACTCTGGCCTTGACATGCTTGTTGAAAGTTCTGGCCACATTCTGCTGGTAAGCTGCTAACCTTATCTTGGCTAAATCCCTTAGCTCTTCTGCAAAATCAAGACTGGAAGATAACAACTGCAGGTTAGTTTCTAAAGCTGTTGAGACCATACCTTCTTTGTTGGAGCAGGCAGCCTGCTTTGGAATCACCGCTTCACAACCATACACCAAAGAGAATGGAGTACATCTGTGGAATTCTTTGGTGTAGTTACATCGACCCACGTAACTAATGGTAGCTCTTACGCCCATCTCCTCGTCGTTTCTTGACTTCTTCTTGAGGTTTTGATGATTATCTTGTTACTAGATTCACTTTGACCATTACACTTTGGGGGTATCTTGGTGCGTATAAGCGATTCAATATTCCAGGTTGCCGCGAACTCCCTAGTCTTGTTCCTCTGAATCGTGTACCATTGTCACACACAATCGGCTTGGAATTCCAAATCTGCAAATGATGTTCCTCTTGATAAGCGAGATGACTTCCTTTTACGTTACACTTCAATGCTTGACCTCTATCCACTTCGAAAAGTAATCTGTCATTGCCAACATAAAGACCTTACGTCCTGGAGCCATAGGAAGCTTTCCAACTATGTCCATGCCCCATTTCATGAAAGGCCACGGTGCGTAAATGGGATCACGAGAACCTCGGTGGTGGTGGATCATTGGAGAGTGCTTGACATGCTTCACATTTGCTTCGCGTACTCCACACCTCTTTCCTCATAGTTGGCGAAGTAACCAAATCTCGAGCTCTACTAGCTAGACTTCTCCCGACTGTGGTTGCCACAATCTCCTTCATGTAATTCTTCGAGCAGTTCACGGCTTCGCGTTCTGAACAACGCAGATATGGACTGACATAGACTTCTTGCGAACATCATTAATCAAGACATACCTCGAGGCTTTAAGCGAAAAGCTCGCCTCAAGTGCATGCAGGGTAAAACACCATCTCTAAGAAAAGAATAAAAAGGTGCGATCGAGGCGGTGTGGGGGTAGACGAGGTTGAGCAGGATCGGACTTCTCTATAGAAGGTCTAAGGAGGTGTCTTATGGGAATCTGTCAGTCTGCGAGGTTTGAAACTAGAGCCAAGACTAGCTGTAGAGTCCGCTTTGTGAGTTCTGGTCTCTGGGGATCTGATCAATTCTAAACTGGTCAAACTTCAAAACCAAGGATTTAACCTTCTGGGTATAGCAACATCTTAGAATCTTTGGCGCAAAAGAACCATTAATCGATTAACAATAAGTAAAGAGTCGCTTACCTCCAGATTCTTGACACCAAGACCAATCTGAGACCATCAAACTGCGCAATTAACGCTTCATATTCCGCCTCATTGTTGGTTGTCTGAAATTCACACGGTGACACTGGGCTAGTATGTCCCCTTGTGGCGATTTCGGGACAATGCCCAGACCAGAACCTCGACATTGGTCGCTCCATCGGTATACAACACCAGGTCTCTCCTCTTACGCTCTGTGTAAGCTTCAACACCTCCATAGTACTACTTTCTTCGGTGGGTGAAATCGACCACAAAATCTGCCAAGGCTTGTGACTTTATCATTACGGGTTCATAACCGATGTCATATGTCTTGTTGCACGCACCACTTAGCCATTCTCCCAGACAGTTCAGGCTTTCTCAAGACTGACTTAACTGGAAGGTTAGTTCTAACACAAATATGATGACTCTCAAAATAAGGTCTAAGCTTAGTAGTTGACATAATCAATGCAAGAACATACCTCTCCAGAAGAGAATACCTGGTTTCAGCATCTAGCAAGCTTTTACTCACGTAGTAAATTGGATACTGCAAACCATCTTCTTCCCTGACCAGAACTGCACTTACTGAATGCTCCGTGACTGACAGATACAGACTCAATGGTTCTCCCTCTTCTGGTCTGGACAGCAAAGGTGGTGTTGACAGGTAATTCTTCAGATCCTGGAATGCTTCCTCGTGCTTTTCATTCCACTCGAACTCTTTGTTCTTCTTCAGCATATCGTAGAAAGGCTTGCATCTTTCTGAGGATCTAGAAATGAACCTGTTCAGGGCTGCAACTCTGCCTGTCAACTTCTGGATATCTTTCACAGATCTGGGGGGCTCCAGATCTAGGATTGCCTTTATCTGTTCTGGACTTGCTTCAATTCCTCTTCTGGTTACCAAGTAGCCTAGGAACTTCCCAGAAGACACTCCAAAGTTGCACTTTGTAGGATTCAACTTCATATTGAACTTGTCCAGAATTGCAAATGCTTGCTCTAGGTGCTTCACATGATCTTTGGCATCTTTGGACTTTACCACCATATCATCGATATAAACCTCCATTGTGTCCCCAATTAGATCTCTGAACATCATATTAACCAGCCTTTGGTAGGTAGCTCCAGCATTTCTGAGTCCAAAGGGCATGGCGGTGTAGCAATAGATCCCACGATCTGTCATGAAGGAGGTTCCCTCCTGGTCTGGAGGATACATCTTGATCTGGTTAAAACCACTTGAGGCGTCCATGAAGGTCAGAACCTCATGGCCAGCAGTCTTGTCCACCATGGCATCGATGTGTGGAAGAGGGAAAGGATCTTTGGGACATGCCTTGTTCAGATCTGTGTAGTCTACACAGACTCTCCACTTTCCATTCTTCTTCTGCACAACAACAACATTAGCCAACCAATCAGGATACATAACTTCTCTTACCATGTTCATGTCCAGCAGCTTCTGGACTTCTTCATTGATGATAGCATTCCTTTCTGGTGCAAACTTCCTGCGTTTCTGGTGCACCGGCCTGTACTTTGGATCAATGTTGAGCTTGTGCGTGATAACGTCAGGACTGATTCCAGTCATGTCAAAGTGGCTCCATGCAAAACTCGATTTCTTAGACTTCAGGAAATTGATCAGATCAGATCTGATACTGGATGGTACATCACTGCCTACTAACACTTTCTTTTCTGGGCAGGTCTGGTCTACACTGACCTGGTCCATCTCCAATCCTGACTTTTCTGGTTCCACTACTGACTTGACTGGTTTCTGTAATTGCTATGCGAGAGTTTTGTTGGTGGCTGGAGGCTTCAAAGCTGCTCTGTAGCACTCCTGTGCAGTCTGCCTCTCGCCCTTTATCACCAGAACTCCCCATTGAGTTGGGACCTTCACACATTGATGGTAAGTAGACGCCACAGCCTTGAGATTGTGGATCCAAGGCCTGCCTAACAAAACATTATACGAGGTCATAGAGTCAATAACATTAAACTTCTCAAAAGAAGAAACTCCCTGGGCATAGGTGGGAAGTGAGATCTCTCCCAAGGCGTGCTTGGTCTCGCCACTGAATCCTACCAGAACATTGGAGTTCTTGGTCAGCTTGTCCTGGCCTATACCCATCTCCTTCAACGCGTCCAGCATGATCAGGTTTACAGAACTGCCCCCATCAATCAAAACTCGGCGCACTAGGGTGCTTCCAATCTGTAACTTGATCACCAGACTATCATGGTGCAGAACTGGAATGCCTTCACAATCTTCATGGTCAAAGGTGACAACTTCCCAATTCTTCTCTACTCTGGTTGGAGGTTGCATCTTTTCTTGCTTTGCTATCCTCTTAGCTGCAGAATAGGTTAAACCACAAATATCAGAACCACCATTAATAAATTTTACCTCATGTGTGTAGGGTGGAGGATTTGGCGGCTTCTCAGACTCTTGTCCCCTGGAATCTTGGGACTTTGCGTTTTCAGTTCTGGCCTGATTCCTCTGGACTGGTCTGATGATGTCCTTCAGACGTCCAGTTCTGAGCTGGTAGGATATCTCCTTCTTGAAGGCATAACAGTCTTCTGTGCTGTGACCAATGTCTCCATGGTACTCACAATACTTGTTTGGATTCCTGTTTGGATTTGGATTATCATTCCTCCTGGGCCATCTTGCAGCATTCCCAAAGCTCTCCAGCTTTGCTATCAACTGTGGAACCTCAACACCAAGACTGCTGATATCGAGGGAGTCATCAGAATTGACTGTCTCAGAACTGACAGCATGCACTTGTGTTCTGGGCGGCCTGCTGTATGGTGCTGGCCTGCTCTGGGTGCGTCCACTATCAGACTTCCTGTTCACCTTCTCGTACCCAGAACTATCCTGCCTACTGAAAGCATCTTCTTCAAGTCTAATCTGGGCCAAGGTCTTTGCCTGCACATCTTCAAAAGTAACACAAGGATACTTGGTTAGTTCACGATAAAGCTCGAAATTGACCACCAAACCTTGCCTATAAGCCTGGATAGCGATTGCAACGTCACGGTTGGGGATAGAGATCTTCTCCTTGTTGAATCTCTCGGAGATAGTCTCGTAGAGATTCATCCTTCTTCCGTACAATTGCATGCATCACTTGTTTGCTTTTTCTAACTTCCTGCTTTGCTAGCAACCGGGCAACAAAGACATTCACAAGATTAGCAAGCGATTTAATAGTACCATTAGGAATATTGACAAACCATTGCAGAGTGGTCCAAACCAGAGTAGAACCAAAGCCCTTGCACATGCAGCTTCTCGTATTCCTTTGGGCTGGGACCGTGTACATCCTTTGCTTGTCTTGAGCAACGTGGTCCTGTGGATCTCCTGTACCATCATACAGTTTCATCCCTGGAACACTGAACTTCTTTGGGATGTCCTGCATAGTTATGGCCTCGCTGAATGGTGAATCTGCATAACACTCTTGGGAAGCCTCCTCAATTGGTGCTGGAACTCCTGGAATCTTTGCAACCTTGTCATGTAACTTCTGGAGCTCTTGCATCATCATGAGGGTGAAGTTGAACTTCTTCTTGCCCTTCCTTTTGTCAGCATTCTCGGATGATTCTTCCTCATCTTCACCACCCAGGAGTTGGTCTTCGAGATCCTCTTCTTCGTCCAGATTTGAGAAGTCTATTCTCTTGATTATAGAACTCAAAGATGCCCCAGGTCTGATCTTTAATGTACTGCCCTTAGCAGAATCCAACTTAGTCTTCAGAACAGACTCTGTTTCCTTCAGTCTTGCATTCTCTTCTGAGATTTGTTGAATCTTAGATTGCGCATCTTGTAACTCTTTGGACAATTCCTCCAAAGTTCTATCAGCCATTTGAGTATAGAAAGGGTAATTTTTGTGAGATTTTTGTGAGAAAAGTTACGCAAATTAATAAACTAGTTGCCCCACGGTGGGCGCCAATTTGTTTTGGTAAAAACTTAACAAGTACGAAAAAAGTGAAAAGTGGATCAACTAGTACTAATTGCGGAACAGAACAGAACTGAGCTATATGGGACAGAACTAAGGACACAGGATTTGATGACGCAGAAGCCCCGAGAAGAAGATGGGGAAAACTGCGGGCTACCAAGCCAGGAGTACTTTTATTAATATCAGAGTTGAGGTTACAGAATACAACTGTGAAGGGGATCACTTCTGTAGCAATTCGTACAGAACTGACTGTAGTTTACCGTAGTATTTTGTAGTATATTTTCTAGTGCTTAGGTATGCTAATGAGAGTAAAAAGATGAATGAAAATGTACAAATGAGCCTCTATATATAGGCAAAGCTAGCTGCAAAATTAGTTCCTATTTTCTAGGGCACGTTCTCCATGATCTCCACTACCTTTGGCGGTTAAATAACTTCCATTGACTCCACTTCTGCTCAGCTGTAACTTCTTCCATTATCCCATGACTTTTGTAACCGTCATAGTTGACCTTTCTGACCATAACTGCCATGCCTCTTCTGACCTGTTCTGGGTTATAACTGCTGTTGCTCTTTTATCCTGCTCTGTACCATATTTATGTCGTCTGTCCAAAACTGCCAGTTCTGGGTGGTGTAAAATCTGGTCATAACAGCAATCTAAAAACAAAGGTAGTGAAAAACATTTGTTGTCGAGTAAAAATGTCGACGTTGCTGTTGCAAGTAAACCCAAACGATTGTGCAAAAATTGTAAGCAACTAGCACACCATGACAAGAGAAATTGTCCATTCCCTTTTGTGGAAGATTAGTAAATGTTTTCTGTTATTGAATTTGTATTTTGTAAAGTAAAGTTCGGAATTCCAAAAAAGTTTGTTACAATTCGTTTTTTGGTTGTTGAAATTTCATTTAATGGAAGATGTTATTTTAGGATGTAGAAATGCTATAAAATTACTTAGTAACTGTTTAATTTTCTGAAAACAGTAGTAATAGCTGAAAGTAGTTTTTTTTGGTAAGTTATATTCAGAATTTTAGAAAATATGGTTGAAATATCTTACAGATGTATTAAAATTCTTGATTATTTTGAGATGGGATATATGAAAATATGATTAAGTCAGTGACAAATTAATGTGTTGAAATTTTCAATTACGTAGAATGTTGTTTAGATTGTTAATAGTTTTTATAAAACCTGTTAAAATCTCAAATCAATGTGTTGAAATTTTCAATTACGTAGAATTTTTGAATTGAAGGACTAGAGTAGAATACAAAAGCTTAATTGTTAAAATTTACTCCGTAAACCACAATAGATAGATAATTTGAAATTGGTCATTGAAAACCAAAGTACAAACCAAAGTACAAATGAAAACAAATTAAGCGTTTCAATATAAAAAATTTAACATAAGACAAACAAAATACAATGACAGGAAAAAAAAAAAAGAATTATAAGCACATAATGTGAAATTCCAATATAAAAAAATAGAATTACAAACACATAATCAGTTTGTATTGCTAACACAAAAATTGAAATTCCTAAAACCAAAATAAATATTTATAAACACAAAATCTGAAATTCGAATTTCAGAAGCGGAAGCTGCCTACCCAAAGTACCACCCACTAGCTCGGACTTTAACTTTACGAGCATCTTCTCATGGTCCCAATGACTAACGAGAGGTAGCTCAACGGATGCCGGCGTGCCACGGAAATCATAACGGTGAAAGTACGTGATCATAAGAAAAGGCCAGCAGCCGACTAAGCACCTGACCTTCCCACGGGTGTCACATGCAGCTGCAGCAATTGCCTCCAGTACGAAAGAACACCAGTTGAACTGACCAATGAATTGAAAATAAGAATTGAAAACCCACCTTAATCAGACGAATCATCCTCGTACTCAACATAGAAAGCAGATGTGCTAGAATTTCAACACAAAAAGTTTGCATAAACGAGCAAAATTAAGGAAAATATTTTTGGACACGCACGCCAAAAAAGACGAGGAAGGCAACTTGCATTTCGCGAGAAAGAAAGACTCGGAAAAATATGTAAGGAATTGTTCGTCGTAATGAGATTTATAATCTTTTTAATTTGTTGTAATTAAATAGCATGATTGATTTGTTCTTTGGTAGGAGGCGTATCTTAAGCGAGTGGAGGAGGAGCCTGAAACCCGACCCGATCAAATTTGGTTGGAAGTGAACGAAAGGTTTAAAAAAGGGGCGGTTTATGGAGTCGGCAACGCAGCCGAGTATATTTACCAGAAGAGAAACCGCAGAATATCGATAGTGAGCGACTCCATGTACACGCCGGGTATTGTAAGGCAATTAGAAGATCGCGTCGCCAATCAAGACGAACGCCTTTCTGCTCAAGACGAGGAGCTCAGGTTGATGAGGGAACAAATGCAGCGGATGCAGACCTACTTTGAGCAGTGTAATCCGGGGATTGGTCCGCAGTATCCTGACCCTAGAGACCCTCATGGTGGTGGCCCGAGTAGTGGAGCATCTGTTGGGTTTTAAGTGTAGAGTATCTCTTTTTCCGTTTATGCAATCTGTTAGCTAGTGATGTTGAACATGAATTATGTGTTGCAGTACTAAACTTGATGGTGAATGCATGTACGAAACTTGATTTCGGTTTGAAAATGTTGAATTTGTATGGTTGTTTATACCGTTGAAATCGTATGGTCGGTTATACCATTGAATTTGCAGGTTTATTGAGTTTGGTTATGAAATTAATTCGGGCAGAACGTGAAAACGTGCCAGGCACCAAAAAATGAAAAACACACAGACGGGAGGCGACTACTTGGCGACCGACTTGCGGTCGCCAAACACCAAAAAAAAAAAAAAAAAGGTAAGTGGCGACCGCATTCGTTCGCCCGCCCTCAGAATATGGCGACCGAATTCGGTCGCCCGACCTCTTGTTGGCGATTGCTTTATCCGTCACCATGATTTGGCGACTGAGTTCGGTCGCCCGACTAAAAAAAAAGGCGATTGAGCCTCGCTACCGCTGTGTGGCGACTATAGTCAGTCGCCCGCCTGTTTTAGCGACTGTTGTTGGTAGCCTTTTTCGGTCGCCCGTGACAGATATTCTTGTTGTGATTGCATGAAAGAAAAAAAACGCCCAAGTTACAGGAACAAATCAATGAACAAAAGACCATAAATAGTGAGATTGAAGCAAGTATGCACGGAGGTCACTCTATTATGACCATTTCATCCCTCTTTCGTTTGAGGGCGTGCTCATCTTTTTCACTCACTGGAAAAGTTTAAAAAATTGTATATTATGCGAGTAAAAAAAGGCAAATTTGAAAAAAATAACAATAAAAGTATATGCAACGGAAGTAAAACCGTATACGAAAAATCAATACCCTTTATTAAACTTTTAAAACATCGAGATGAATTGAACTCTCTACATTCCACTATTTGTTTTCCATTTGGTCAAATTTTGCAAATTTGACCATCAATAACTAAAATTATAATAGAAATTATATCATGGAAACTAACATATTACAATTCATTGTGACAAAAAAAAATTCACAAAATTATATTTTCGTCCGAGAAAAATTGTGTATTGCTACAAATAAATGCGGTCAAAGACTCAAAGCAACGTCTTAGAGACAGTGAAAATGTAAATGGAAAGAAATGAGTAAAATGGAGAAAGTAAATGTTATCGAGAAGTCAAACTCAATTGACACTCAAAGAAGACCAAGACTTAAACGAATCCCAATCAGTGTACCACTACTATGTTCTAACATGCAGTTATTGACTTAATTGGATACAGTGGCGGACCCAGGATTTTTGATTAGGGGGGGCACACGGTATAATTATACGTATACATATATATATATATATATATATATATATATATATATATATATATATATATATATATATATATATATATATATATATATATATATATATATATATATATATATATGTATACGTATAGTTTTTTTGCGATATAAAAAAATTGTACTACTATATTATGTAAGATCTTCCGAATCAATACAATCACCCTATAGACATTTTTTTTTTTTATCTATTAATCATTGTGTCTCTAGTATATAAACGATCCTAAGATATAGAAGATTTTAAAAAATAGAATTACTCCGTAAAGTTAATATTATGAGATCAAATAAAAAAAATATATAAGCGGGTTATTTTGACGTAAAGTAAAAATTCGACGTTTGGGGTGATTTTGAAGCAAAAGTTATAAAAATAATAAGAGGATTATTTTGAAAAAAAAAAAAAAAAGTATTATAAAAAAGGTTTATATTTAATTTACGCTTAATATTATTCGGTGAACTCTTGAATTGACGATGTTAAGGGCCTAAAAACAAGCAAAAATTAAAAAATGGGGCACAAGGAATCGAACCCTTGACCTCTCAAACATACAATGCCTCCTTACCCATTTTAACTATCATAGATGTTTGTTTCCTTTTTGTAGCAAATAATACTTATTTTTTATTTCCAGAAAAGGGTAGGGGGGCCCGTGCCCCCCCTGGCCCCCCCTTGGGGCCGCCCCTGATTGGATACCTGTGAATTTTATTAGCAGTAAACGGAGAGTTTACTAACCAAACATCACTATATATTGAGTTTACTAACCAAACATCACTATATATTGAGTTTACGACGAAGCCTGCATGTCCAATGAATACAAGTACGAGTTACACAGTTCCACAAGTCTATCTCCCTCGAACTACAGTAACAACCACTTACTAGGAAAATTAAAGCAGATTCCACCTTGCGACTTACCGTCCGTTGTAAGTCTTTTTGGAGCATTACGGAGATAGACCATCAAGAGTCGTCATATGTGGAAAATATAAAGAGACAAAGACTACATTAATAGTCTAATATTTGTCAACACTAAAGTCTTGCAAAACTTACTTGTCAAATTAAATAATTACGTAGTAGTTGTTGACCATCAATCTCAGCATTTGAAAAGTAGAGAATGGAGCAGGCTATATATAACATGCTCCAACCTGCCAATGTATCATAAAACACATCATAAACATAAGACATTATAATATGAGTCCCCAATTTCACAACAAACTATACAACCACCTTCTTGTTTTCATCATTTGCGAGTGGATGATATACTGTACTATCCATGCTGCATCATCAGAGGTTAATAGTAGCGGAATTCAGTGCGTTGACAGCGAGAGAGCAGCCTTGCTCCGTTTCAAACACGACATTCGTGTTGACAATTGCGGTCTCCTTGTTTCTTGGGGAGACATTCTTGATTGCTGTCAGTGGCACGGGATTCACTGCAGCAATCGCTTCGGCCATGTCATCAGCCTCCGTCTTCCTGGAACTGGTGAAGATCCTTATGACGACAGCTATAAGGCGTGTCTAGAAGGTACTTTAAGTGAATCTCTAACTGAGTTGAAGCATTTGAAATATTTAGACCTTAGTTTTAATAATTTTAGTGAGCAACTACCCAAGTTTATAGGTTCACTTGATGCTTTAGAGCACCTTAATCTATCCAATGCCGGGTTTTTCGGCGTTGTGCCTCAAGAGATTGGAAATCTTTCGCGGTTATCATCTCTTGATCTTAACTGTGAATATGTTGATTCAATTATGAGGGTGAAAAACTTGAGGTGGCTTTCGCATTTGAGGTTGTTAAAACAACTCGATCTAAGTTATGTTGACTTGAGTGCAGACACAAACATGTGGCTCCCAATTGTGAATAGCCTCCCTTTCTTACAAGTTCTTTGGTTGGATGAATGTCAGCTATCTTTAGAGTTGCCGTCTTCACTTTCTTATATAAATTCATCATCAACCCTTAATGTCATCAGTCTTTCAATTAATGAGATGAATGATACGTCAATATTAAAGTGGTTGTCCAAGTTGAAAGGACTTGATACCACCCTTGAATATCTTGATCTCTCTGTCAATCTAAATATGTTTGGGAATAATCTCCAAGTAACTGAACATGCTGTACAATTTCTAGGCAGCTTATGTAGTTTGCAAACACTAGACTTGTCAGAAACTAATCTCCACTACGACTTGTCTAGCATCGTCCAATCCTTTACTGCGTGCCCCCACAAGGCATTAGAATCTCTAGACTTATCCGATAATCAAGTTTGGGGATCCATCCCTGACAACATTAACACCCTTTCATCCTTAAGGCTATTAAGGTTAAACCATAATCAATTAAATGGTAGCATCAGTCTATCTCTCAGGGGACTTTCTATGCTTGAGATTTTGAATTTGGACTTAAATTCTTTAAAAGCAGTTGTCACTAGTGAGCATTTATCAAACCTTTCCAAGTTAAGTGAGTTGTATTTAGGAAATAACAAAGAAGTGGTGGTTAACATTAGTGCTAATTGGATTCCCCCATTTCAGTTGGATTTCTTAGCATTGGTTTCTTGTAAGGTTGGCCCTGATTTCCCAATGTGGCTTACAACCCAAAAACACCTTACATTTATTGATTTATACAACACTAGTATTTCTAGTAGAGTTCCTGTTTCTTTTTTCAACTCTTTATCACCAAAATTACAGTTTCTATACATGTCTCGAAATATGATGCACGGTGTACTTCCAGACGCTTCAATCAGTTTTGACTCTCCACCCGTTATAGACTTGAGCTCAAACAACTTTCATGGTGAAATACCACCATTTCTCAGAAATGTCTCAGAATTATACCTGAGCAACAACAACCTTTCGCAAGGCCTGGTTCCTTTCTTGTGCCCAAAGAACAAAATACCTTTTAAGTATCTTGACCTATCAAGCAACTTGTTCTCCGATAAACTTCCAGATTGCTGGAATTACTTTGATAGATTAAGAGAATTAAACCTACAAAACAACATGCTTTGGGGAAATCTACCTACCACCATTGGTGCGCTGGACAATCTCATTGTTCTACAACTGGGTAGCAACAACATCTCGGGTCAACTCCAGTCTTCCTTGCTAAGTTTGAAGTCTTTGGCTATTCTTGATATTTCTCATAATTCACTAACCGGGAACATACCCTCCACTATTTCGGACCGTTTCAAAAACCTAGGTATTCTCATGTTGGGAAGTAATTACTTGAGTGGAGACTTGCCTTCAAGCTTTTGTCAACTTTCTCAAATTCAAATATTGGATCTTTCAAACAATCTTTTATCAGGAATAATCCCGAAATGCATATACAATCTTCGAGGCATGGCTAACACAGACAATGTGTTGGAAACTAACCAAGGTATAGCTGAATACGTCTTTGACGGTGAAGAGATGATGTGGAAACGAACAGAGTCATTTTTTCAAGGATTTGATACTCTTGGACTAGCTAAGACCATCGATTTTTCAAACAATAAGTTGGAAGGCCCTATCCCTGAAGGAATTTCAAGTCTCATAGGATTAGTGACCATAAATCTATCAAGAAACCATTTGAGTGGTGCTATTCCATCAAAGATGGGCAATTTGACCTCTTTGGAAACTCTTGATTTATCACATAACCATCTTTCTGGTGAAATTCCTTCGAGCTTGGCCGAAATCAATCCTCTAGGTGTGTTGGACTTGTCGTACAATAACTTGTCCGGGAAGATTCCAACTGAACCTCACTTGCAAACTTTTGACAACTCAACGTACATTGGGAACCCCGGACTTTGTGGAGCACCACTTCCTAAATGTCTGGGAGATGAAGCAGCCACTATCTCACAAAAAGGTAGTAATGTCACTCCTCACCATGAGCACCATCTTGATGACTTTATGCTAGGATTGTACATTAGTGTGGTGCTAGGATTTATAACGGGGTTTTGGGGAGTTTGTGGTACACTAGTGCTCAAACGATCTTGGAGACATGCATTTTTTCGATTCTATGATGACACGAAAGACCGGATTTATGTGATACTTGTCGTCCACATAGCCAGAGTTTGGAGGAGATCTTGAAGGCAATCGGTAATCTTTCATACCATACTTTTTTTTTTTTTTTGGTAACGAGGGGTTGGTTCCCCCCGGGCACTTGCAATACCCTGCAAACCACATGTGCCAGGTAAGTCATCCCGTAGGATGGCAGGTATCCGCATGCCTTTGCCCACCAAGGGAGTCGAACCCAGGACCTCGCAATTCCTGCCATTGCAGGCTTTGAGGCACCCCTGGACTCCGCTTGGGCGGGAGGCACTTGGATTTCATACCATACTTTAATCACTACATATCGTGGATTTTTCAGTTAATTTCGCCACTCACTTTTAATTAACACACAAGCTAGATTATGTACTATGAAAATCTAGAAGTGAAAACATGGAGTATATATTTGACCTTTTCTAAAAATAATGCACAAAAGAGTTAATAAATCATTGTTTTGGGTTCGAATATTAAAAAAAAAACTTTACAATATTTCAGTGGGATCTTAATGCTAACATGATTTATGTTTTTGGTTTTAAGGAAATTGGTTGAGCTTGACTACGAACAATGAAGTTAGCGAAAAAGAGAAGGCGAGTAGAATCACAAGAGCAGAGTTTTATAGTCATGCAGCTAGTGTATGGGTGTAATAAATACTCTGTAAAATAAAATAAGCATATACCTGTAGCGTTCGTTGTTCCGATGAAGCTTTCATGTTTTCTTCGTTTCATTTGGTGTTGGATTCTATAATACTCTGTACTTCCTACTTTTTGTGCCTCAATCTGTGTAGTTCATCAGAGTGAACGACTGATACCATTCTTATTCATATCGAGGCATTTTTACGAAACGCAGAACACTATCTACAACATCATTTGAGACCATGACTAACCTGTGTGTGCATTCTTACTGGCTTTGCTATGACAAAGTCCGATTGCAGCGTTCTTGTCTCAATGTCGTATTGACAGAGTGCGTAAATAACTGATTTTCGTCTTTTCATCCTTCTCAAGATTTTCCAACCTATTCTTATGTGTATGTCTGCATTCTTAGTCCAGAAATAATCTCACAGTTACATTTAAAGAAGATGATCACACTCAAAACAACAATGTTTCACTTCCTCATGAAATAGCACTATAATTCAACAAATTATTCTCGATAAAAAGAAGAAATTGTTGAGAGAGTATCCAATAAACCAGTTGTGATGCAACACGAGAGACTATCGAATAAATTGTGTGTAATGGCGTAATATGTATATTTAACGCATAAAATTTCTAATAAGGTTATAGTTTGATGAACAGTGGAGCTTCTGACTAAAGACGAGCAATAGAAAGAGGTGAGTTAATAACAGTGTAAGATATTGAACCACCAATTAAAGCTTTTGTAATGAACACTGGAAAATAGAATTAAGAATGTAACTGTTGCCTTTGTTCTGAGTTAGTCTCATCTTTTGTTTGTTTCATTAACTATTTGCTTTTGCAAGAATTTGTACCATTTTATGATTATGGCTGTTGATTTATTTATGCATAATTTATGTGTTGATTTCTCTATCCACTGTCAAAATTCATACCTCAATGAACACTAGAGCTAGAATAATATACGCAAACTATCAAATGTCTTGTAATCGTAATAAACAAACAGCGAGCGAAATAGAATGAGCTTGTTCCTGTTGTGTTCTGTTGTTAGAAGAAGTGGAATGTTGCAACAATAATAAACAAGAACAAAATAAATTCAATCAACAAAAACTACACTCATGTCAAATGTCAAATACAAAATCACATCATGTTGCAACAATAATAAACAAGAACAAAACTTTATTCACCGAAGACTCATAATTGTCAATCAAACATCAATATTAACATTTCCGATGGTTTATCTCAATTCAAAATTAAGATAAATTGTAAATTTTAAGTTGAATAATTTGAGTAAATTGAATACAAACCTTATTTTAGGGTTCTTCAGCAAATGAAACTACACCATCATCTCCAATTTGATCACACTTTCACAAACTGTTGTGGACAATAATCAATCAATTTTTAACAAGTTGATCATTTGGCCACAGGTTTTCCCTCTGTTTCTCGTATCACTCCGTTATTTCCATTGAGCCCATTGGCCGCTTTTTGTGGGTACCATTTGACCGGAAATCTCAATTAACCCAAAATTTTTACTTATTGACCGTTTTACTCCTCAAATTAATCTTCTCCAACCCTTTTCATTTTCTCATTTCTGATTTCATTTGTTTTTTCAATTTTTCAACATCCCATGAAATCATCTAAAAAAAAACCTTTAAAATTTCAGCCTAAATTATACTCCGTATGATTTTTCCTTTTTACTTCAATTTAATAAATCATTATCTTTAAGGTTTGAATTTTGTCTTATATCAGATATTATAATTTTTATTTTTTATTTTTTTTACTTTAATTGAATGTAAAATAGTGTTTTGAAAACCCTAAATTACAAAATTGGGGTTTTCTAGGTACGAAATTTTCCCTTTTTTTTTTAAATTAATGTTTGTATTTAGTTGTGTTGAATTTGGTATGAAAGTGTTTAAATTTGTGAAAGATTGTGACTTTAAATTTTTTGTTTTAAATTTTTTTTTTGAGATTAAAGATTTATGAAGTTTTAGTTGAGTTGAATTTGTTGGTATTTCTTGTAGGGAGGAAGAGAAGATAAATGATGTAAATAAATAAAAAAAACAATAATAGGAGAAATTAAATATCATTGGGATGAAGAAGATGAAAAAAAAAGTGGGGGAAATGACTAAGAATTAGGGAGGAAATGAGGATGAAAAAAAGGAGAAATTGAAGATGAAGATGGGGTAGAAAAAATTAAAGAAAGGAGATGACAATGAAAACACCATTAATGGAGGAAAAAAATAAGTTAAACATGATGAAGGAAGAAGAGAGGTGGAATAGAAGAAAATATGTTAAATAAGGGTAAAATGGGTATTTCAAGTGTTATTTTTAAATTTAAGAAAATAAAAATACAAATTAGTCGGAAAATTTGATTTTTTAACGGTTTCCAGTGACTTGGTATTGATTAGAATCAAATTTGTCACACTAAGGTAGTTATTTGAATAGAAATGACGTTAAAAGGTAGTTATTTGCAATAAAAATTATATAAGGTACTTATTTTTTTAAAAAAAATGGTTTTATAAGGTAGTTTTTTAGTAATTTTGCCTAATAGAAATTATATAATGAAAACAAACATATTACGATTCATTGTGAAAATTTCACAAAATTATATTTTCGTCTGAGAAAAATTATGTATTACTACAAATAACTGCGGTCAAAGCAACGTCTTAGAGATAGTGAAAAAGTAAATGGAAAGAAAAGAGTAAAAATGGAGAAAGTAAGGCATTGCTTGGTTACCTCTAGGAATTTAATTACCATGAATTCTAAAAACACGTGAATTAGAAAATTTCTATGAATTGGTTAAAACGCGTTTGATTAGCATGTAGGAAAGTAATTCATGTGGGAATTTACATTTACTTAGGCGGACCTAGGTAATTAAATTCCTTTATTATGGAGGAATTTACATTTCATGAGAAAGTTAAAATATCGTG
This sequence comes from Dianthus caryophyllus, assembly GCA_023091065.1. Lineage (NCBI taxonomy): Eukaryota > Viridiplantae > Streptophyta > Magnoliopsida > Caryophyllales > Caryophyllaceae > Dianthus > Dianthus caryophyllus. The sequence continues at coordinate 4,180,277 of CM041518.1, forward strand.
AATTTGATATGTCAACCAAACATGTTTTTTTCATTTCATAGGAATCTCAAATTCCCCCATTTTTTATAGGGCAACCAAACAAACACTAAATGTTATCGAGAAGTCAAACTCAATTGACACTCAAAGAAGACCAAGACTTAAACGAATCCCAATCAGTGTACCACTACTATGTTCTAACATGCAGTTATTGACTTGGATACGTTTGAATTTTATTCGCAGTAAACGGAGAGTTTACTAACCACATAATTTACGACGAAGATTGCATGTCCAATGAATACAAGTACGAGTTACACAGTTCCACAACTCTATCTCCCTCGAACTACAGTAACAACCACTTACTAGGAAAAGCAGATTCCACCTTGCGACTTACCGTCCGTTGTAAGTTTGCTTGGAGCAATACGGAGATAGACCATCAAGTGTCGTCATATGTGGAAAATATAAAGAGACAGAGACTACATTAATAGTGTAATATTTGTCAACACTAAAGTCTTGCAAAACTTACTTGTCAAATTACATAAATACGCAGTAGTTGTTGACGATCAATCTCAGCATTTGAAAAGTAGAGAATGGAGCAGGCTATATATAAGATGTTCCAACCTGCAAATGAATCATAAAACACTTCATCAGACATTATAAAATGAGTCCCCATTTTCACAACAAAGTATACAACCACCTTCTTCTTTTCATCATTTGCGTGTGGATGATATACTGTACTATCCATGCTGCATCATCAAAGGTTAATAGCAATGAATTCAAGGCGTTGACAATGAGAGAGCGACCTTGCTCGCTTCAAACACGACATTCGTGTTGATAATTGCGGTCTCCTTGTTTCTTGGGAGACATTCTCGATTCTTTGTCGATGGCACGGATTCATCAAAGAATCGCTCGACCATGTCATTGGCCTCCGCCTTCCTGGCAATCGATGAAGATCCACGATGACGGCAATTTATAAGGCTTGTCTAGAAGGTACATTAAGTGAATCTCTACTTGACTTGAAGCATTTGAAATATTTAGACCTTAGTTATAATAATTTTAGTGAGCAACTACCCAAGTTTATAGGTTCACTTGATGCTTTAGAGCACCTTAATCTATCCAATGCCGGGTTTGTCGGCGTTGTGCCTCAAGAGATTGGAAATCTTTCGCGGTTATCATCTCTTGATCTTAGCCATGAATATGGTGGTTCAAATATGAGGGTGAAAAACTTGAGGTGGCTTTCGCATTTGAGGTTGTTAAAACAACTCGATCTTAGTGGTGTTGAATTGAGTGCAGCCACAAACATGTGGCTCCCAATTGTGAATAGCCTCCCTTTTTTACAAGTTCTTCGCTTGAACAGGTGTCAGCTATCGTTAGAGTTGCCGTCTTCACTTTCTTATATAAATTCATCATCAACCCTTAATGTCATCAGTCTTTCATTTAATGAGATGAATGGTACATCAATATTCAAGTGGTTGTCCAAGTTGAAAGGACTTGATACCACCCTTGAATATCTTGATCTCTCTGTCAATCAAATAATGTTTGGGAATAATCTCCAAGTAACTGAACATGCTGTACAATTTCTAGGCAGCTTATGTAGTTTGCAAACACTACACTTGTCAGAAACTAATCTCCACTACGACTTGTCTAGCATCGTCCAATCCTTTACTGCGTGCCCCCACAAGGCATTAGAATCTCTAGACTTATCCGGTAATCAAGTTTGGGGATCCATCCCTGACAACATTAACACCCTTTCATCCTTAAGGGAATTATACTTATCCTTTAATCAATTAAATGGTAGCATCAGTCTATCTCTTTGGGGACTTTCTATGCTTGAGACATTGTATCTTAACTCAAATTCTTTAAAAGCAGTTGTCACTAGTGATCATTTATCAAACCTTTCCAAGTTAAGACAGTTGTTATTAGGAGATAACACAGAAGCGGTGGTAAAGATGTTATTAGGATATAACACAGAAGTGGTGGTTAACATTAGTGCTAATTGGATTCCCCCATTTCAGTTGGAGGTATTACAGTTGCACTCTTGTAAAGTCGGTCCTGATTTCCCAATGTGGCTTACAACCCAAAAACACCTTATATCTATTGATTTATCCAACACTAGTATTTCTAGTAGAGTTCCTATTTCATTTTTCAACTCTTTATCACCAAAATTACTGTTTCTAGACATGTCTCGAAATATGATGCACGGTGTACTTCCAGACGTTTCAATCAGTTTTGACTCTCCACCCGTTATAGACTTGAGCTCAAACAACTTTCATGGTGAAATACCACCATTTCTCAGAAACGTCTCAGAATTATACCTGAGCAACAACAACCTTTCGCAAGGCCTGGTTCCTTTCTTGTGCCCAAAGAACAAAATGCCTTTTAAGTATCTTGACCTATCAAGCAACTTGTTCTCCGATAAACTTCCAGATTGCTGGAATTACTTTGATAGATTAAGAGAATTAAACCTACAAAACAACATGCTTTGGGGAAATCTACCTACCACCATTGGTGCGCTCGACAATCTCATTGTTCTACAGCTGGGTAGCAACAACATCTCGGGTCAACTCCAGTCTTCCTTGCTAAGTTCGAAGTCATTGGCTATTCTTGATATTTCTCGTAATTCACTAACCGGGAACATACCCTCCACTATTTGGGACCGTTTCAAAAACCTAGATATTCTCATGTTGGGAAGTAATAACTTGAGTGGAGACTTACCTTCAAGCTTTTGTCAACTTTCTCAAATTCAAATATTGGATCTTTCAAACAATCATATATCTGGAATAATCCCCAAATGCATAGACAATCTTCGAGGCTTGGCTAACACAGACAATGTGTTGGAAAATAACCTAGGTGGAGGTGATTACGACTCTGATGGTGAAGAGATGATGTGGAAACGAACAGAGTCATTTTTCCGAGAATACATTACTCTTGGACAAGCTAAAACCATCGATTTCTCAAACAATAAGTTGGAAGGCCATATCCCTGAAGGAATTTCAAGTCTCATCGGATTAGTGACACTAAATTTATCAAGAAACTATTTGAGTGGCGTTATTCCATCAAAGATAGGCCAATTGACCTCTTTGGAAACTCTTGATTTATCACATAACCATCTTTTCGGTGAAATTCATTCGAGCTTGAACAATATCAATCCTCTAGGCGTGTTGGACTTGTCGTACAATAACTTGTCCGGGAAGATTCCAACTGGACCTCACTTGCAAACTTTCGACAACTCAACGTACATCGGGAACCCCGGACTTTGTGGAGTACCACTTCCTATATGTCCGGGAGATGAAACAACCACTATCTCACAAAACGGTAGTAATGTCACTCCTCACCATGAGCACCATCTTGATGACTTTATGCTAGGATTGTACATTAGTGTGGTGCTAGGATTTATAACGGGGTTTTGGGGAGTTTATGGTACACTAGTGCTCAAACGATCTTGGAGACATGCGTTTTTTCGATTCTATGATGACACGAAAGATCGGATTTATGTGAAACTGGTCTTTCCCGTAGCCAGATTTTGGAGGAGATCTTGAAGACACTTGGTAAGTCTTTCATACCATACTTTAATCACTATATATTTCGCCATTCACTTTTAATTAACACACAAGCTAGATTATGTACTATGAAAATCTAGACGTGAAAAGATGGAGTATATATCTGACCTTTTCTAAAAATAATGCACAAAAGAGTTAGTAAATCATTGTTTCAAAAAATAATTATTGAATGAAGTTCCTAGATGTACTATTAAAAAATAACTTTACAAATTTTCAGTGGGCTCATAATGCTAACATGATTTATGTTTTTGGTTTTAAGGAAATTGGTTGAGCTTGACGAACAATGAAGTTAGTGAAAAAGAGAAGGCAAGTAGAATCACAAGAGCAAAGTTATATAGTCTGTAAAATCAAATAAGCATGTACCTGTAGCGTTGTTCCAATGAAGCTTTCACGTTTTCATCTTTTCTTTTGGTGTTGGATTCTATAATACTCCGTATATCCTACTTTTTGTGCCTCAATCTGTGTAGTTCAGCAGAGTGAACGACTGATACCATTCTATTCATATCGAGGCATTTTTACAAAACACAGAACACTATCTACAACATCATTTGAGACCACGACTAACCTGTGCATTCTTACTGGCTTTGCTATGACAAAGTCCGATTGCAGCGTTCTTGTCTCACTGTCGTCTTTACACAATGCGTAAATAACTGATTTTCGTCTTTTCATCCTTCTCAAGATTTTCCAACCTATTCTTGGGTGTATGTCTGCATTCTTAGTCCAGAAATAGTATCACAGTTACATTTAAAGAAGATGATCACACTCAAAACAACAATGTTTCACTTTCTCATGAAATAGCACTATAATTTAGACATATTATTCTCGATAAAAAGAAGAAATTGTTGAGAGACTATCGAATAAACCAGTTGCGATGCAACACGAGAGATGCAGTAATCAGCATACCATATTTTGGAAAATGTATGTTAAAAAGAATTTGGAAGAGCCAAATACTAGTGAATATACTAATACTTGTATTGTTGAAGGAATCGAACAATGATGATACATATACGGGATGTCGGGATGTTCATGTAAGCCCCAATATTAGGTATCAATTGAGTCAATTATGCTTATTGCGTCTGATAAATAGCGTTTCCCGAGTTCAAATATTGGATTTGTCGTACAATAACTTGTCAGGAAGAATTCCAACTGGACATCAGTTACAAACATTCGAAAACTCAACGTACATGGGCAACCCACGACTTTGCGGAGCACCCTTCCAAAATGTCCGGGAGATGAAGCTGACATTATCACACAAAGCGCAGATAATGCCACTCCTCGTAATGAGCACCATTTTTGATGAGTTTCACGTTGACGTCGGCTTATGTAATACTCCCTCCATCCCAAAATAAGTATCCCCTTTTCTATGTAATTTACATAGGAAAGCGGACATTTATTTTGGGATGGAGGGAGTACAAAAATTACAGTAATGTCAGTACAAATTTAATTGATGCCCAAAATCACACCACATAAAAGTAGAAAATCATTGGAAATTACATCCCTACCTTTCCCTTCAAAACCCGGAATTAAAACATTGATAACAACTCAGAATTTGTCAATCAAACATCAAAATTATCATTTCCGATGGTTTATCTCAATTCAAAATTAAGAGAAATTGAAAATTTAAAGTTGAATAATTAGAATAAATAGAATACAAACCTTATTTTAGGGTTTTTCAGCAAATGGAACAACTCTATCATCTCCAGTTTGATCACACTTTCAGAAACTTTGGTGGAGAATAATCAATCAATTTTGTTAACAAGTTGATCATTTGGGCAAAGATTTTCCCTCTGTTTCTCGTATCACTTATTAGACTACCCGCAGTGGTGGTCTTGGAAGGTAGGTCTTAACCTACCATTTTCATTAAAATATTATTTTTTCAACTCATTACCTTCCCACCAAACCTACCTCTTAAATTTACCAACACAATAACACTAGGTCTAGACCTAGGTCTTCTCATTATTTTATCAATATTTTTATATACTTCACATTTAATATTTACATATAATTTTTCTTAATATGAAACTCAAGATAACTCAACTCAACTCAAGATACCCCTATTCTTTTTTTTATATGATACTCCGTATGAAACTCAACTCAACTTAACTCAATTGTAAACTCAACTCAACTCAACTCAACTCAAGATACCCCTATTCTTTTTTTTATATGATACTCCGTATGAAACTCAACTCAACTCAACTCAATTGTAAACTCAACTCAACTCAACTCAAGATACCCCTATTCTTTTTTTTTATTATATGATACTCCGTATGAAACTCAACTCAACTCAACTCAATTGTAAACTAAACTCAACTCAACTCAACTCAAATTAAAACAATACATTAAAAACAATACATTTAATATTTACATATAATTAATTAAAAGAATAAAAAAGTATTAAAATAATAAATGAGGAAGGTTTCCACCTAGGTCAATAAATGGGAAATATGGACCTAGGTGGAGAAATAACAAGAGAAGGTCTAAAAATTATATTATTTTTTTAATCCACAAGTAGGTGGAGACCTTCTTGTTTTTTGCCACTGCGTGTGGTCTTACACTTACTCCGTGGTATTAGTATTACTTTAAGACCAACTAGTGTTATGCCCGTGCACGGGTATGTTTTTTTTACGAAAATTATGTAAAAACGTACGAATAATGAAGTTGTATAATGAGTTTAATAAATGGCTCTTTTAAAATGATCAAATGTGTATATATATGTATTATTGAAAACCAATTAAAACAACGAAATTATATGACAAACAATCATAAGTGCTATAAAAATTCAAAACATTACAAAAAAAGGTCAAGATAAAAGGAAAACATGCAACAATAAGATGGTACTCTCTCTCATTTGGTACAGTCGTATGCCCGTGCAAATTGCACGAGTATTTTCTTTATAAAATTTAGTGGGAACGTATGAATAATGAAGTTGTTGTATAATAAGTTTAATAAAAGCACCTTTTAAAAAAATCAAATGTTGTATTATCATTATTATATGACAAATAACAATTTTATGCCCGTGCAAATTGCAAAAACACAAAAAAATTAATTTTTTGAACGTATAATTTTATACCCATGCAAATTATCATTTATTATATGACAGATAACAAATTTATTTGTTGAGTGTTTTTATTTTGGATGTAATATAATTAATTATAAAGAGTTAGTGGGTAGGGCCCACATGAAAAATGCAGAATCAACCACAGGGTGACACGTGTCCCTGTGGTTGTTGCATTGTATGTATGATTCTTTTGGTATTACGTTGAGACGGATAAAACGAAACTATTTTGCGATAAATTCATCACTTATACGGAGTAACTACTTTATACTCACATTTTATACCTTATACATACATAATTTTTTCGTCATCTTATACCTAGTTGACTATTTTCATTCATAATCTATACCATTGCTGAATTCCGATCGAAAAACGATCGTTATTGCCTGAATATTTGAATCCCTCCCTAACTAATCGACTCTAACACGTAAAAAAAATGGTGAAATCGACTCTAACTTTGTCTCACTCTTATTTTAAGTAAAATTCAAATCGTTTTCACTTTTTTTTATTGATTAAAGCATGTTAAAATTGGCCAAAGTACTGCATTTTTTTCCCCCAAAAGACGTGATTAAAGAAATATTTATTTAACAAATGTAAATAAAATAATCAACTACAAAATTATAAATTCAATTATCATATTCTAAGTAAAATTTACCTATTATGAGCGTTTTATTAGATTTTAAAAGATAGAAAGTAAATGATTTTGAACATTAAACGCAAATAAAAATTAACAAAACTTTTTGGAAAATGTTTTTTTTTTTTTTTCTGAAAAAACGGGGTAACTCGTTGTGGGATGGGTTTCGACCCACTAAATTCGGGTCATTACAGATTTGACCCACTAAATTCAAGTCATAACAAGGACTCCTTGCCTGAATGGTCAATATATCACGTGTTTATATGTGTAAATTTTTGTGGGATGAGTTCAAATTTTATCTTATTGGGTTTTTGTGGGATCGACTTGCTTAGTTTGATACGGTCGATGTAATTCTTGAAGGATTTTATTTTTTATGTGTCAATTGCCCTTTTGTATTAATAATTTGTTTAATTCATTTCAATTGTTCAACTGCATTATTGCTTTGTAGACACATGTCTCAATATTTTGAATATTATTAGCATATTTTCAAACTCATAAATTAAATAAAATGACTAAAATGCGCACTAATTGTAAATAATACTTGTAACATTTACAACTTGTATTTTCACCTTTTCTATATTCTCATTTTCCAACTTTTTGTTTCCTCCTCGCGTATTACTGATTCCTTTTGTTTTTCATTATCAATATATTCCACCTCGTTTCTTTCCTCTCACTTCCTCATACTCCTCAACCGTTCATTCTCTCTCTTTCTCTTCCTAATCCTCCTCTTGTTTCTCTTCCCTTCGTACTACTTACTCTTTTACCATTTCTCCTGAGGCTACTCTTACCCTACCCTTCCTTTAACTTCATATAAAGTGGACGCTTAAGTTGAGATTGTTTTAATTTTTTTTTTTTAGTTGAGGGCAATTATTTGAAAGCCTTAAAAATTCAGATGCCCGAATTGTATAGATGGCTTCCATCCATTCAAATTCAAACTTGACATTTCACTATTTAACACTATTTGTGGGCTTAGATAATCTTTGAAACTCCGTCAAATATATAAATGATAATATAGTGATTAGTGATGTGTGATCTTGTTTCATTCGTTTCCTTAAATAAGATAATAATATCATTTTTTTATATATTTTTTTATCATATATAACTATAGATATTACCGGTACAAAGCACGCATCGATGAATGGATTATGACATCATGCGAATTTTGGATTTGAATAGAGGGTGTATTAGCTAACTTCGTAAATGGGCATTGGCCAAATTATAGAATCTTAATGATCGTTATAGAATCTTAATGCTCTCCTAATTGCTTATGTTTTCCTTTCTCGACATATTTTTTCTTCGTCGTCGTCTTCTTTCCTCTTACTCTTTTCCCTAATTTCAATTTTTTTTAACCTCATCATTCTTTTTGCTACTTGTTTTCCTTTCATTTCTCTTTCGTATATTCTTTCCTTACCCTCAAAATACCCTTTTCTCCTTCCCTTCATCATCCTCTTTCTCCTCAGTCCTCACTACTACTTGTGACCCTCTGATTTCTCATATGGCTCTTTTTTCTTTAGCCCTTATAATGCTCTTTTTTCTCTGCTAAATGATTCGCTTTGTTTTTACATACTACCCCCTAATAATACCCTAATTCCCAACATTTCTTCTACTTTTATTCCTCGGCCTTTTTCTTTTTCTTTATTCTTCTGAGTCTTATTTTTCCTCCATCTCCTTTCCTCATCCTCATCTCATTTATCGTTTGTCTCTTCTTTCCTTAACCCTCATACTTCTTATTTTGATTCACTTACTTCATTGATTCTTCTTTTCTTACCCTTCATAATCCTCAAATTCCCCTTATTCCATATATTTTCGTCCTCAATATATATTTTTCTTCGCCTTTTCTACTCTTACTCATTTTTCCATTTCATATTTGTGTTTCTACTACTCAATTCCCTTTTATTTATCTCACACATATTCATAATTTTCCTATCATTATACTCATATCTTTATCGTTCCTTTTGTTTTGTCTCCCTTAAAATATATCTCCTCGTATTCTCTCTTCTTAGTCATTTTTCTTGTATTTCTCTCTCGTTCTCCTCCTCATCCTTACCACTCAGTTAAATCTTATTTTACTATTGCCTCTTGTTTCCCTTACGTCATTATATTTCTTGTTTTTTTTGTTAGCATACTTTTTCGCCTCTTTGTCATTACTTCTCTTTTTCTACTCTTTGTCCCTCAACATTTTTTTCCTTGCCCTATCTCTTCTCGCCCTATATTTCTCTTTCCTCTTATCCTTATCCTTATCCTTACTACTCTTTTTCTACTCGTTTTTTCTTCTAAATCTTGTTTCCATAATTCTCATAATACTTTTTTTTTTTTTTCCTTTTTTACACTTACTCATTTACCTTTACTTTCACTATCCGCTGCAATATTTGTTTCCCTTATTTCATCAGTTTTCTTTCTTAGCATATACTCATTCTCTCCTCTTGCTCTTTTCCCATTTATTTATCATCCCTATTGTCCATTCTCCCTCATTCTTCATTTCTTACCATTTATAATACTCTAGTTCCCTTTATTTCTTGTGTTTTCCTTCCATACATTTTTCTCTAGTCATCCTCAGCCATACTACCTATTTTTCTCTCATTTCTCACCAATCTTTTCTCTCATTATCACTCATTGTACCCTTTTATTTCGTTTACTCCTTCATCTCTTATTTCATTATCCCGTATAGTTCTTTTAATCGCCTAATGCCTTAATTCTTACCTTCGTCAACATAATTATTCTTATCTATTCTTTTAATTGCCTCTCCGCCTTACTATTATTCATAACCCTCTAATTTAAAAAAAAAAGACACTAATAACATTTTATTTATTTATTTTTTTTCATATTAATATATAAATAAAATTTTAGCAAAGAAACTAAGAAGGTTTAAATCAGTGCAAAAGAAAGAGTAGTGTAATGTTGTTATGAGAAATTAAATTACTACATTAGCTACTTAGTTAGTCCTCTAATCGGTCTTTTGTTGGTCTTCTTATTTTGAAACCTAACAAATTTTAAGTTTTTTTTTATCTAACTTCAAATAATTTTTGGTCAAATATTTAAGTACAAAAATCGTCGACTGTCGCATTTTCATATTTTTACTTTACTTAATTTGTTTTCTTTTTTTGGTCTTCTTTTATTTTTCTTATTTAATTGTTTTCGTGTTTGGTGGTGTTGTAACGTGAAGTGTTAGTAGTAGTATAAGTACATTAGGTAAGCTTCACAAATTGAGTACAAAATTTTAAGCTTTTAACAATAAAGAAAGAAAATCTATAAATAAATAAATGATACAAAGAAAACGATTAAAAATGGAGTATTGATGTTGTAGGTAGTGTGTCTTGTCTTGTCGTCGTCTCATTGACAATTGACAATGTGTCTTATCGTCACATTTTTCCTTTAATTTACAATGTGACTTACTCTAATTTTTCGTTTAATTACTTTCACCAAAAATCCAAATGTTCAATGATTAGTATTCTTTAAAATAGTAACTCACTAATTTACATTTTAAAAAAAAAAAAATTAAGGGGAAAAATGCTACGGAGTAATCTTTATCATATCAATCTTGTACAGCCCGGTTGTACACATATTTATAAAGTTTTCGTAAAATAAATTAAATGCGACTTATTATACTCCCCTCTACTTCTATGAGCCAATATTCCGACCTTCTCCCACTCGAAATTAAAAAGCTTTTTCATGTAAATGTCGAGTTCCTTCTCGAGCTAAAGTATTATTAATCCGTCGTTAAGTTTTTTTACCCATAGTTGTCTACTGATAAAATAAAATGTATATTATATATTAGATGAACATGTTAACATTTTTAATAAGCATGGATACAAAATTACATACGGATTAATATATTACAACTTGAAATTGGTAAAACATACAATTCTCACTGAAATCATACTTACTATTTTTAATACACCACCATAACCATTCTAAGACCTCTATTTCACTAATATATTATGTAAGTGATGAACTGATGACGAAATATGAAGCAACACACTTAACTACTATATACATTCATTTATGTGTAAGATTATGTGTATTTTTCAGATACATAAGTAGGCCTCACGATATTAGTCCCGTCAATGAACTAATCTGCTTTAATACTACTGTAGTACTTCCCTATAGTCCTACATGTGTGACTGTGAGCACAGTATGCTGTATAGTAATACAATGAGTGTCACGAACGGGAACAAGTGGCATAGTCTCGCGTTGTATGACAACGCCAAGGGCAAACGTATAAATCCTAATTACTCTAACTTTAGCTGCTCTGGGTGATGAATCTGAATAAAAAACGTGTCGTAGAAGAATCGGAAGGCGTTAACCTTGCGTGTGGATTCGTCGATTTTTTTGCAAGGATGTGGAGTTGACTGCAAGAAAATGAAGGTATGATTCTATTCGTGTGTCAGTACGATCTTAGATTTAGAGAGCACCAAGATTGACTGAGTTTAAGGAGAAGATAACCTACGACTCCAATCTGCCACCATTTTTGGGAGCTAAATTCTCTGAAGCTAGCGGTGTCTATCTCCTGCATAGAATATGATTTCACAGTCAGAAAAAATAATGAATGGAATGTATGTTCCGATAACATATCTTTGCATCAATAGGGATCTATGCGACACGACACAAAGTCGACAAGAATTGTTGGCATGTTTAAGTATTTGATCAAACCGAGCCATTGTGACCTAATTTAAACGAAAAACGTCTATCCAATTTTCTTTGAGACGGTGACAACATTTAATGCAGAATGGAGGAAAGCATGAAGGACAATGAAGAAGAAAGAGAATAAATTCAGGAAAAGATGGAGGATTACCAATGATGATTAGTTCAGTGTGATTCGCAATGAGAAATACATTGAATTTAATGGAATTCGTGTTAAGGAATTTGGTTACATGTTTTTTTTTCCTTTTCTTTTTTTCAGTTTCATGATTAGTTTACCAATGACGATTATATTAATAATAAAAAAAACACCGTCTTATTTTCACCCGAAAATCATAGTGCTATATGTTATTATATGTCAACTAATGTCGACATTGGCCAATAATTCTCCGCGTGTATCTAAGAGGTACTCCGTATTATGCAAAAAAATTGCCATGTTCTGATTCAACAACCTACCATCTTCACGTCACCATTTTCACAGTTATACTTGTTCTATTAGCTAATGATATTAATCAAAGACAACATTTATTTACAATCAAAATCACATGGGGACGATATAATATGATATGAGATGGATGGAATAATTCTACTCCAGATACAATAATCCATGTCATTGAGGGCGAGTTAACAAGTTGAAGTTGTGTAGGCTAAAGTTCTTAAGGAGAAAAAATAAAAAAATTATTACTCATATAAGCAATTGATAAATCATACCTCATCTGGTACTCGAAGATACTTGATAGTATTCCCTCTTATATAACATTCGGGCATTCTCCAAAACTGATCACCATCCTTCACTCAAACACCGATGAGAATATTATTTTCTAAACATCACAAAACGATTATTAAAAGTCTCTCTGTCTCAGTCACACGTTCAGCTTATTGATTGTGGGAGCAACGGTAAACTGGACGTAATTCTGCACAGAGACATTATTTGATCCACTGAAGCCAATTTGGAATAAGATGATTGTCATTAGCTAATGATTTTGAGTAATAAGTGGATCAAATCTTATTTTTATCATTTTGTAATTCCTTTACAATATGATAAGAATCCAAAAACAGGAATTTTTTGAAGGACTCTTTAGACCAAAAACAGTTTCATATTTCAATTATATCGTAGAATCGTCGAGACTTGATTCCTTCTACTAATTTTACCACAACTTTGATCCCGTCAAATGAAAAAAAAAAACTGGGGATTTTAAAAAATCAAAATTAAAAATTACCTCCATCCATCAGTGATTCAAACTGTTTGACATCATCGTCATGAGCAATACCCATGTTGATAATTACGACAAAAAACGTATTCTTTCAAAACCCAAATATCATTTTTTCAGCTAAATGAATCATGCAATCAATCCCAAATCATACGACTGATAATAATGACAAACAAACAACACTTTCAAATACTTTCTTTTTTTATCTGCGCAGCTTGCCACGAAATAGCGCAGCTTGCCACGAAATAGCGCAGCTATCGACGCACCATCAGTTCATATCTGTTTTTACAACACTTGTTGGAAGACCTAGTAAATTCCAAGCCATAAACCAAAACTATTCAAGTACTCCGTATCATTTTAATACATCTGCATTTACTGCAGATCTTACATTTAGACACACTCTTATATGCTGCAAACTCACAAGTACTCAAAAACACAACTACATGATTATGAGTATCGATTATACGGCATAACTTTTACAAAACCAATCAAATCAAACTAACTGAAATCACAACACCAACAATATAGCATAAACCCAGAAAACTTCAACAAAATAATATCAAAAACACACCTCAAGTGATTGAGAAAGCATGTGTTGTTTCAAATGAGCAGGTTGAACGTTTCACAACAAAATTCACACTTATTTTCTCCCTTTTTCTCTTTAGATCTTTTTTCGATTTCCTTAAATTGCTTCATTTCCTCCTGAATTCATTCAAAGGTTCAAAATTTAAACAAAACTCAGGTGATTTCTAAGTACAAAAACAGCAAATTACACAGAAATTCAGATGAAATTGAGAAATGTAAAGAAAAATATACCGGATGATTAGAGAGAATGTGTTTGGTGATTAGGGTTTTCTTCGATTGACAAGTGCCGCAAAATTGGCAATAATAACGACAAATGTCTCTAAAAATTGGTACTTTTTCACTCACTTGAGCTTCCATTGATTTTCCCCCTTTTCTCCGATGAAGACGATGGTTGTGTGAAGAAATTGGGGTTTCTATTTCGGCAGGAAGGTCATCAAAAATAGACAAAATTAGCAAGATGGATAGGTGTGAAGTTGAGATCTTTGATGAATCCTAACAATAAGTAATAAAATTTGGAGGGAGAAAATTGGGGATACAAAAAATGTGAAGAAAAAAAACAAAATCAAAGAAAACAGGTTTCATAGTCATCCCAAAATTGAAACTAAGCAAATGATGGAAATAGACGAAACCATAACAATAATTGTATAAATAAAAACCTAATAAGGGCACAATTGAAAACACCTTAGAAGTACGGATAACTTCATGAAGATGAATGTTCATCCATGTATCACAATTCACCAAGTGCCCATTATAAGTTTCTCCATTCTTCAACTCAACCAACTACAAATTTCACTAAAAAATAAATAAAAATCCCACAATTAATATTCCCAAAAGACGCAAACTTTTGCATCAAAAACACAAAAAGTTTCAAACTTTAGAGTAAATTAACATCAAACATTCAAATAAACGAAATTGGTTGTTGAATTTCTTACCGTAGGGGGACTTTGTGCAGTTTTTAGCAGTGACAGAGGAAGCTGATGAAGAACAACAGCAAAAAATTAAGCATTATTTAAAAAAATAAATTAATTGAGCAAATTTAATTTGTTGGTGCTAAAAAGAACACTGAAATGGTGATTAAAAAATCGATTACCATTGTGAGTTAGGCTGAAATTTGAGATCTTGACAGGTTTTTAAACCCTTATTCCGGCTTTGGTCCAACCTCATCTCCCCTCACTCTCACCGTCTCTTGTCCACCACCATCTCCTTCTTCATCCTCGACAAACCCCTTTGCAAGTCTCTCTAATATCTACAAAGCACAAAGAACTCAGAAGCCAAATTTATGAAGCTTACAATAATAATCGGAAGCGATGTGCTGAATAAGTGAGGAAGAGCAAAGCATGAGAAATTTATTGAAAAGAAATAATGGGAAAAAGGTAGTGGATGAGAGTAAGTCTTTTAGAAGTAAGTCTTTTTTGTTCTTCTTAAAGAAAATGGAGCAGGTCTTTTAGAAGTAAATTGTTTACAAGCCATCTATATAAATCACAGAAATTCATCAATTGAATGAAGAATCACAAGAAATCATCAGAATTTGGTTTTTCTGAACAATCACAAAGCGCAGGGAAGGAAATGGATTAAACAAAAAGGAAGTGATACTAACCATTTTGAGGATGAATTGAACAATATCGAAAATGAATACGAGATTACCTGGTTTGCTGGAAATTAGAATCGAATTGATGTCGAAAGAATCCCTCCAATTTTTGAGAGAAAATTATGGGCAGAAATTATTGAATGAGGGAAAACCGAAGGAGACAAAGTTTATCGTCATTCTCTGCTAAATTTTTCGATGAATTCCTCCGTGCGTCTTCTTAATTCATCACAGTCGTCTTCCTCTAAGTTTTCCTCTTCTTCTCGCATTTTGCTGTTTTTGTTCTCTTTGTTGTCGTCGTCACACTCGTTCCCACCTTCGTCTGCTGTCGCTTTTTCTGTCACTATTTCTTCCTCGTCTTCTGTCCTTCTGTTGTCTTCGTTCTCTTTGTTGTTGTCTTCACATACTAAAGAACATCCAAAACTTAAATCAAAATCGAACTACTCTTGAAAATAAAGACCAGATAACATTTCTCAATTAAATCAAATCAAAATAATCATGAAGAGTTTTAATAAATTGAAAATTAAAGGGTTGAGGAAACCCAGATCTGTAACCCCTTCTCCAACAATTGAAAATTGATTGGTGGCTCCAAACCGGCGTCGTTTTGCTTCCCAATTTCATCACAACAAATTATTATTAATTCTTCTTTATTGATTTCGTAGGATTTTTTTTGTGCTTCTTAAAGAAAATGGAACAAGAAGTAAATTGAGGGAATTAAAAGTTTGGAGTTATTTATTTGATTAGGGTGAGAGTTTGTGAGGAAGGAAGGAAGAAAGGTAATGAGTGAGGCTGTAATGTGTAGTCAGATAAGTGACAAGACTGAAGGAAAAGTGGTAATGAGTGAAGCATGGGGTGGGAGTCAGAAGAAGGGAGAAAAAGTGAAAAACGGAAGTCAGTAAAATGGAAATGATATAGTTAGAAATAGAAGGAGATAGTTAGGAAATGGTGAAAGGAGTTGGGGTTTCAATGAAAACTACTGTTCATGCAATAGTAAATACAATGGGGCTTTTAGGGGTTGTAGATACCCCGTGTTTTTTTAAAGTTTACATACTGCACTGTTTTTTTAACATCACCTGCACTTGGCGGTGGTTCACTTAATCTACACCATAACCAAAGTTTACAATTCCGTCAAATATTCCGTTAAATCTAAATTTTTATCTAATCTACCTCGTTCATCCAACAATTTTCATCATTCTCTTTATCAATCTTCATCAATCAATAACAAATAAAAACAGAAACTTTAAAAATGTAACTAACAAAATGGTATTGTTTATGTGCTTTCTAAAATTTTGACACATCAGGAAAATGATCAACACACTACACGTTTTAATTTCAAAGCCTCTTTAAGTAATTTCCCTTCAAAAATTAATTTGAGGGAATGTGAAACATCCTTCTAAGTTCTAACAATTGATTGTAAGCAATATTCATACATTTGAATAGTCACCAGTTTTACCCCATATTAATCTCTCTCACTTTGAATCAGCCTTCACATCAGTACAACCTCAACTTCTTCAATCATATTTTATGGAGAGGAGTAAGATTTACGTGTTGATTAATAGCTTTAAACCGGCGTTTCTTCTTCGTCCGGAGCCCCGAAGAAGTCTTCAGGCCTTTCTGGAAATATGATACTTGCTCAATTCAACGTACTTTAATTTCTCTCACTCTTTAAAATTTTTAATTTTGTCAATTTTATTGAGTAATTTAGGTATTAATTTTTCCATTAGTTAAATTGTTGATTTAATGTTAGTAGATGTGATTTAGTGGATTAAAAAGTTGAGGAGATTAATTCTAGTGTTTCTAATCATTAATTTTCTCAATTTGATGAATGAATTAGTTGATTGAATTGTAGTCATCGTAAAACCCACATGAGAATTTGTGCGTTTGATGATATTCTTACAATAGCATATGCTACGTTTTCTGTTGCTAGGAATCTCTAATTTTAGTTAGTGTAAGTCTCATATGAAGCAGATGCTTGTTTACCATGGCAATTAAATATCAGCGAGAGACGAGGGGCGAGTGGGAAGAGCATCTTTCTTCCCATCTTTGTCTTTAAACTTCTTATTTGGCCGTTTAACTAAGCATCTGCTTCATGTAATTGTGTTTTAGTTAGATATAAATTATTATTGTGTAATCATTTGTTTATATCTTATTTTAGTGTTATGGATCGAAGTGGAAAAGGCTTTCCAAAAGCTTGTATCTTTTGTCTGACCATGATTGTGGCATTAATTTGATTGCAAATGTATCTTGTGTATTTTCGATGCAGTGGGGAAAAGTTTGTACTGTGGTGCAGTGTAACTAGAGCCCATAAAGTCAACAATTCTATTTTTCAGTCTGACAAGTGTTACATTTGTAGAGTAAGGATCCTCTCCATTTCTCAAAAAGAAATGGAGGGTCTATTACCTTTCAATGGACGAGATTAAATCTGATGTTGATCGGAGGGTTGTGGATTTATTTGGAAATAAAAAGGTAAATGGAGGTGGTGTGTGAGGACTAGAAGAATGGCTAAGTTGCAGAAGATGATGCTTATTACGGTTGTCTGTGGTTTAATGAGTTTTGTTTGGATTTTGGAAGAACTTAA
Source organism: Dianthus caryophyllus (assembly GCA_023091065.1). Lineage (NCBI taxonomy): Eukaryota > Viridiplantae > Streptophyta > Magnoliopsida > Caryophyllales > Caryophyllaceae > Dianthus > Dianthus caryophyllus. Next base: position 4,198,099 of record CM041518.1, read on the forward strand.
TGTCGGCTGAATAGGGTCCTTTAGAATGTGTAGATAGGTTCGAGGGGTTGCTGTGTTGAGAATGAAGCGTTGGAATGGGGAGTTTGATTGGTGCAGGGGGGCTATGTTAGGACTGATTTTTGTGTATGGGATTGTTTTAAATTGAATATGTTAAATTGTGATTTGAACTTAATTGTGAAGGGGTGAAAAATAATGTAGGCGACAGAGTATGAAGGGAGAGTGTACTGGACACCACAGAGAAAAGGGCAAGGACGGTCGATGACAAAAGCAATTCAGAGTGCAATGATACTGGATTTACCAACGACTTAGGGCCTGTTCTCCTCATCTTAAGTTTTTCTCTGGTTCAGAAAACTTCAGAAAACATCAGATAACTTAAGAAAACTTCAGATAATTTCAGAAAACTTCAGATTACTTCAGACAACTTCAGAAAACTTCAGATTACTTCAGAAAACTTCAGATTTATAAATAAATAAATAAATTACCTAATAATAATAATACCTAAGTTATATATAACATTAATGTTATTAATAATAGTGATAATAATATTATTAAGAATAATAATTATAATAATATTAATATTTGAATAAAAATAAGACCAATTGAAAACCATTTTATAGCAAATCATAAATTAAAATTAGTTCAAATTAAATATATAAACCGTTAATAAAATTTTCATAAATACTTAACAAATATTAATGAAAATAAATGCTAAAATTTATTATTATTACTTGCTAAATTTTTCTAGTATTTAAATATTAGTGAAAAAAGCGCATGCATATAAAGATTTGAATATTCTTGGTACTACAAATATTATCCTCAAAGTTTATCGTAAATGAAACAAAAAGTTAAGTTACTAATTCTAAAAGAAGATAAATTTAGGCGAAACTCGTTAAAAATAAATAAATAAAAGTAGCAAATATAATAACAATTACAATTACCATAATAATATTAATAATAATACCAATAATAATAATAATAATAATAATAATAATAATAATAATAATAATAATTATTATTATTATTATTATTATTATTATTATTATTATTATTATTATTATTATTATTATTATTATTATTATTATTATTATTATTATTATTATTATTATTATTATTACTATTATTATTATTATTATTATTATAAAAGGGCTTTTATTGATAAACAAAACCGAAATTACATGTTAAAAGTGGGCACCCTAGACACAATCTGGGCCTACACCCATATAAAGAAAGCTCACCTAGGAAAAAGTGTAAAGTCAAGACGCCCAGGTATCCTGTGACTCTGCAAACCGCTGAACCCGCCTAAGCAAAGCCACAGCATCTGCATCCACCTATTATTATTATTATTATTATTATTATTATTATTATTATTATTATTATTATTATTATTATTATTATTATTATTATTATAACAATTATAATAATAATAATTATAATTTCAAAAACTTTAAAACTTCGATCACTTTAAAACTTGAGATAACTTGAAAACTTGTAAAACTTAAGATTGGCTCGTAAAATTTCAGACGGTTATAATGTGCCCTTACTCAACAAAAATAATAATCATGATATGATTCAATCAATAGACCATTTTATCATTTGTTTACACTTCCTTTAAATCCTCCTCACAAAATAAAAGAAGTCTAAACAACTCACTAGACAGAGGGAGTACATTATATTTGTCCAGGTAGTCAAACAAGAAGGTGTTCGTAGAATACTAATTAGGAAATTAGTAATCTGTATTTGATATTCTGAAATTTGGTTAGAATATCACATCTCGGTGTCATGACTTTACAACCTAACAGTGACCAATTACATGATTCAAATAATTAAATGTTGCGTTTAACTATTAGATTAGGTATCCTCGTGTGTGTACTAGGGACACAGTTATCTACTTCCCTATCTGCG